>JAUMJL010000350.1:600000-966254 GCA_033558185.1 Dromococcyx pavoninus | reverse complement strand
CCTGCCCCGTCAGCCTGCGCTGCGCGCGCCCCGTGACGTCACCGCGCCGACACGTGAGGCGCTTCCGGCGCGCGGAGAGGCGTCATCGTGGTGCGCCGCGGCACGGGGAGGGGTCGGGCCGGGGCGGCCGCGGGCGGCGCCGGGGCCGATGGCGGCGGCGGAGGAGGAGCCGCGCGATGGCGGGTAAGCCGTGGGGCACCGGGCGGGCTGGGGCCGTTACCAGTTCTCAGGTCTCCCTGTGCTCGGGTCGTGAGGTGGGGGGGGGGTCGGGGGTCGGGGTCGGGGATCGGGGCCGCCGCCGTTACCAGTTGCTGGGGCTTGGGACTCCCGCCGATGCTGGGCCAGAGTTCGGGGGCTGGGGCTGGGGCCGCCGCCGTTACCAGAGCTCGGGGCTCCCGCCGGTCCAGGATCCGCGGTGGAGCCGGGGCTCGGTAGCCGGGGATGGGGCATCCGGCTTTACCGGGGCTTTGGCCTTGGAGGCTGGGACTGGGGCCGCCGCTGTTGCCGGTTCTCAGGGCCTAGGACTGAGGGTTCCTGGGGCCTGCGGCCGGTGCCGGGGCTCAAGACGGGGCCGCCGCCGTTACCGGTTCCCGAAACTCGGGGGCCGGGGATGGGGCCGTCGCTGTTGCCGGTTACCGGTTCTTGGGGCCGGGGCTCAGGACCAGGGATGGGGCCGCTGCGGTTACCGGGGTGGCCACCGCCTTTGCCGATTCTCAGGGCTTGGGGCTCCATATGCTCCGGGGCCCCATGGCGGGGCCGGGGGTCGAGGCCGGAGATGGGGCCGCTGCGCGTTACCGGTTCTCGGTGCTGGGGCTGACGGCGCTCTGCTCTCAGTTCTGGCACAGGTGAGGCAGCGGCCGGCAGCGGGGATCCGGGAGCCGGCGCGTGGCAGCCCCCGCGGCTGCCCCCATGAGCAAGCGGGGCTGTTCAGGACACCCGTGGGGCACCATGAGAGCAGGCCACGAGCGCAGCCAGGAGTGCCTCCCGCCAAAGAAGCGGGACCTGCCCGCTGCCAGCACGGCGGGGCGAGGCGGAGGGCGCGGAGGGACTCAGGCGGGCCGACGGGCCTGGTGCCCGGCGGCCCGGGCCTGGTCCCGCTGCCCGTGCGCGTACGGCCCGGCGAGGCACCGGAAGCAGCAGGGCGAGAGACCGGGGATGCTACAAGTGGCGGTGCCCCCTGCCACCTTCTCACCCACGGGTCTGCACCCCGTGGTGAACGTGCAGGCCCCTGCCCCCTGCACTTCAATGCTGACACTCCAGCACCCGGGGCTGCCCTATCCCCCATCCCAGCTACGGGTCGCATATCCCGCCGCGTCCCTGCAGTTCATCGCGTCCCATTACACAATCTCAGGTCCCTAAGCTGTCCCTCCTCTGCCTAGCCCGCTCCTGTCTCCTTCCTCCAACCTCGCCACCTGCTCACGTCCCCCACTTTGTACCATACACCTCCTCTACACTACAGAAGCCTCTTCTTCCCCCCAGAGCACTACTCTCCCATACCCTACTCTACAACTTCAACAATCTGCTCCGGTGAGCTCTCTTCTGCGCAGGTGCAGCACCATGCTGGGACCCAGACGTTAGATACTGTACCAGGTAGAATTCCTGTTATTATCAGATGTCCCGCCTCCCACCAGGGTATTCAGCGTATGAGACACCTGTAGCAGGTGGAAGCCCAGAGTCTCCTCGGCAAGACAGTCAGCTGAGTTCGGAGGTAGCCGCAGCCAATGGTGGACAAAGGCATCTGGAGCCTAATGTGGCGAGGAGGAGCAGTGAGGCCCTGGACTCTGCCAGCAGTAAGGCTGAAGACAGTCTGGCAGGGGCTGCAGTGGGATGTGTGGTCGATGGGCAATTCCTTTCAGGTTACCAAACGCTGGGAACAGAGGTCTCTGTGCCAGCTCACAGAAGCACCCCAGACACTGATTTGGAGGTTCAGAGGGTGGTGGGAGTGTTGGCATCTCAGGATTATCACATTCTGGCTTCACAGCTGAAAGATGACCCGAGCCCTTTAAACCTTTGCCATAATGTCCCTGATCAGCAGGGGGAGTCAAAGGATGTGCTGAGGAACACGGTGGAAAGGGCTGCTGCCGAGAAAAGCCAGTCCAGGAGTCCGTATATGATGTCCCCCGAAGAGCCGCTTAGACAAAGACAATTAACCAAAGGAATGGTGATAGCCAACGGCAAGCCAGTCCTGGTTCCCGTTGGAGCTGAACCCGTCAGGTCTTCTGCCTCAGAAACCCTGGTGAGGCAGAGCCCAGACACACAGGCTCGAGGAAGTGTGCTGGAAAAGGACCTTGCCCAGTCACAGCCGCCCAGCTCCTCACACTTGCCATCTCACTTCATGAAAGGAGCCATCATCCAGCTGGCCACCGGAGAGCTGAAGCGGGTGGAGGACCTGCAGACTCAAGATTTTGTTCGCAGCGCGGAGGTGAGCGGAGGCCTGAAGATCGACTCCAGCACCGTGGTGGATATTCAGGACAGCCAGTGGCCTGGGCTTGTCACACTGCATTTTGTGGTCGGGGAGCAACAAAGCAAAGTGAGCATTGACGTGCCCCCAGAGCATCCCTTCTTTGTGTACGGCCAGGGCTGGTCCTCCTGCAGCCCAGGGCGGACTGCGCAGCTCTTTGCTTTGCCCTGTCACAGGCTGCAGGTGGGCGATGTCTGCATATCAATCAGTTTACAGAGCATGAACGGCAACTCCACTTCTCAGGCTAACTACCCTCTCACAGATCAGTTGGTGTCTACTAGGGAGAGGTCTGAAAGAACAGCTCAGGGGTCCGGAGAACCGTCTGACAGAGCTGCTGAAAGGAACAGCCACACAGACAGGGACGGCGCAGCCCAGAGCTCTCATGCAGAACCCTCTCAGCCTGAGACTGGCGGTCAGCATGGCTGGACAGCCCCGGGCTTCCAAAGATACAGCATGCAGACAGAGGAGCCTCGGCCCTCTCTGCTCCGTCCCTCTTTCATTCCCCAGGAGGTCAAGCTGTCTATTGAAGGGCGTTCTAATGCAGGGAAATGATCCCTTGGAGGCTGTGAGCTAGGGCATCCCCTGTAGGTGAGCCTTACCATCAGGTGGAGAAATTGCACAGACTTTGTGACAGGTTCACCAGCAAGGCTGCTTTCTGCCCTGCAGGACTGGATTGAGTCCATCCAGTCCAGTGGCTGACCAGTTCCTCTTGGGGAATCAAGAGGAATCCAGTGCCTCAGGGAGCAGCAACAGGCTAGCTGGGGTAGAGAACCGGGATGTGCTCATGAGCTTGCGATGAGAGCATTCCAGAGGCTGGGGGCTTTCTCACACCTCTCTGAATAACTGAATCCCTGCAGGGCAGGGTCTAAGCATTCAGAACGGGTGGGGAGACAAGGAGGGCAGACACAGCTTAAGGTAGCAGATAAAATTGCTGAAGATGTTACTCCTCCTTTCTCATGTTGGGGAGAGATGGGTCCCCATTGGAGGTAAGGGGGCTCTACTCCCAGTATCCCTTTTCTTCACACATGCACTTTAAAAGGACTGTTCACCGATGGAGCTCCTGAGGGCAGGACGGAGATGCTTCTCTGGTGGTTCTGTTTAATGTCTCTTCCACTGAATCCCACTGCTCTTTCTTCTTGCAAAGAATGTACAGATTTGAATGAATCATGGAAATCCAAGAGGAAGGACCAAAAGGATGGGTTTGGGCCTAGGTGAGTAGGGAATGTGAGCACTTGGGATGGGTCACAAGTTGGGATGGGAGACAGCAGTTTCCTGCGATAAAATAGATTGAATTATTTGCCACCAAATCAAATCTTTCTTCCCATGTTGATAACTAACAAACAATATCTCTCGTCCTTAGCGCTTTTGCAGAGACTCAGCCTTTGGGTGAGTGTGGTTGGGGTTCTTTGGTTGGATTTGGGGTTTTGTTTTTTAAAGCTGAGGTAAAATATATCTAGGGTTCTCTAGGGAAGGATGGAAACGCATCCTTTGTCTGTGAGAAGACACACACTATTTTGTAAAGAAATCAGAAGAAAACACTCCAGACAACTGACTCTTCCCTGCAGGCAATGTCCTGAATAAGCTCTGGACAGGAGACGAGTATTTGTGCATGAGCAGGCAAGGTACAAAGTTTCTACAAAGTTCAGTTCTGTCATCAATGTAGGGACTCTAAAATATTACAGTGTCATAGGGCATTTCGAGGTGGTTTTGTGTTAGTTCTTCTGATGTTTCATTCTGGAGTCCTGCTGTAGAACGACGTGGTAAAATTAAGAGTAGTCTTTTTCACGGGGAGATTTATTACAAATGTATAATAATACCTCGTTATGGTAAAATAACACTCCAATCAAGTGAAGGCTCCGGTAGTTACACTAATTTGCCCTCTCTGGTGGTGTGTTATGACACCAGCTCTCACTGCTCAGCTGGGATAAAACAGTCACTGTTACGTTGAGAACAGGAGTCTTCACTGACTTAACATGGGTTAAGTATTCCTCGTATTAAGGTGCCCATGTCTGTGCTAGGACCAGGCTTTGGAGAGGGTTTCTTTCCAGTGTGCGAGTCCCCACTGGAGTCCTGGTGCTGCTCTTGATGTTCAGCACACCGTTTGCCATCTCCCCTCTCTCATCTTCCTGGAATTTCCTGTCAGGCATCCCTGACTGCTGGAGCACTGCTGCTCCCTTTCCACAAATGCCTTGTGTGCCCATGCTCTCCTCGGCGCAGCTGCCCAGCGATCAGCTTGCAGTGGTGGTGTCAAGGCTGCTCCGCACGCTCTCCAGGAATGTGTCTTGTATCTGGTTGGCTGTGTGAGGGAGGGCTGCTCTGCCTGGGCAAGTCAGAGAGGCTCCAGAATGTCCCTTCTATCCAGGTGGTCAGTCCTGTTTTCCTAACACATTGCTAGCTGTTTCCGTTGCCTTTGAAGCGCCTGCACCAGGACAGTTTCTTTCCAGGCCTTAGGTGAGATCTGTGCTGCTCCTGCCTCAGTGTTTGTGCCTCATGGGGGTTTCTCCAGAATGAGGATACTGTCTGTACCACATGTAGCTTCCCCCCAATGACACACTGCTTCCAATCCCATCAGCTCCACGTGAGGTGTATGAAGTCATGGTGATGCTGTCATGTGAAGATTCCACCTCCTTAGATGCAGCAGCTGTGGGAACAGATGCTGTTTTCCTGGCACCGTTTGTAACGTTTACTGTCTGGTCCTGGGTGCGTGGCCTCAGTTCACTGTTGCTCCTTGTTGGACTCTCCTACACAAAGACCTCGATTAATGCTGGTTCATACTTAATGCTCAGGACATCCAGGGTGTCTGTGGCCAAAGGCAGAGGAGCCCAGGTTCTCCTGCCTGTTCTTGGCAGGGTGCACGCAGAGAAATTCAGAGCTGTGGCAGGCAGCTAAGAAAGGGATTTTGCATGTGTGGTGTGTGAATGTAGGCGGGGTGGTTGCATGCGTAGAGGGAATGTCTGAGCAGCTGAAGGGTGCAGAGCTCCTGGTGCATCTCTGAATGCAGAAGTCTCTGTCTTTTAGAGTGAGTGTTTGGGGAACTGGCGTTATCTCATGTGTCTTACTGTAACTACTGTTCCTAGATCTCAGCTGCACTGGACAGTGGTCCAGCACTGAGGGACCAGTTGCTGTGTGGCTTAAATAGTTTTGTACTGTAGGCAGCCGACGGGCTGTGGAGGTGCTCGCCCTGGGCTGTGGAGGTGCTTGCCCTGGGCTTTGGCTGTCTGCGCGCCTGTTGAGTGCAGTTCCAAGCTCTGTGGAACAGCCCAGGGTGAATTTGCCCTCAGTGCTTCTATCCACACTCCCTGTCAATCCCACTGTTGTACATGTTTCAGCTGCCTGCTCTCCTATGGAAGCAATGGTTTGGGACACGTCTCCTGGTGGGGCATTGAGATGAAGAAGCTGGGCATCTGGCTGCTTGCCTTAAAGGCAGTGGGCAGAAGGGATCACTGACAGCCCTCTAGATCAGCTTAGCAGGACTCCTAATCACTGGAATCTGTCCTGACGGGGTTGGGCTGGTTGCTCAGTACCTGTGGTGACTGTTGTGTTGAGCATTGAGGCTCTTCTGAGACAGGGAGTGCATGAGACAGGCTATGAATGAGCCAACGGAGGAGGCTTTTATTTCTTAGGTTTACAGGGAAAGGAGGAGATAAAGCCAGGAAGACATTGTGGAATGAGATGGTTATCAAGGCTTTTCTCCTGGCAGAGATGTGACAGCTTCTCAGAGAAACATCCTGTTTTCCTGCTGCTATAGTGAAGGGGAGAGGAGCTGTGGTCTGTCCTACCTGGAGGAGGCCTCCTGCCTTTGTCTCACCCAGCTCAAGCTCTATGGCTCTGTAGGATGCAATAAGGGTGTCTGTGGCCACCTGTCCCATGTCCTGAAACATTCCTTGGGTCAGCTGCCCGGCGGAGGCCAGGCCTGTTTCTAGGCTGTGCGTACACTGCTGCTCCAGGAACGTGAGACCTGCTCCAAGCGACGAGCGCTCATCACTACCAGACTATGCAGAGGAAGCTCTGCCTGGAAAGAAGGAAAGCTGCAGAGGCCCCTCTGCCTCCCCTTTCCGGCAGGTGCGCAAGTATAATGCACTTTTCACATTAAGTGTCCCCTGCCCCCCTGTCCCCACCCCACACTCGAAGTCACTTTTCCCTGTAGAGAACTAACAGTCCTTGTTACTCAGAAGTCATTGTAAAGGAAACTACAGCAGCCTGAGCAGCCCGAGTGCGAGTTCCTGCCCACAGCAGCACATGTGCCTTTTCCTAGCGTCGCTCACAACTGCTCTTTGTCCTTCAGGCTGTCCCAGGGCCTGAAACTTTGCAGAAGCTGCTAAGATGGCTACGAATGCCCATTCTGTACAGAGTTTGGCGCAGGGTGTGTCCCCTGTATGGCTTATGATGGTCAAGGCCCTTCCACGGACTTCACATCTGTCTGTGGAGGACAGGACTTGCCTCTGACATCCTTCTTGGCTGCTCCCACCCCACCCTGCCAACGCACCCTGTGCACACTCTCGTTGTTACCCGCTTTCACGGCACCTTAGCACCAGGGGAGGGTCTGCCCACGGGAAGCAGAGAAGCAGACACGTCGCCCTGGGGGAACCGGCTGGGCTGCCCTGAGGCAAGGAGGTCTTTGTAGATAAGTGCTGATCCCTCAACTATAATCCCAGTTATGTAATGGCTGTATTAACATGTAACCGACCGCATTGTATCTAAAGCCTTAGAACTAGTCAGGTGCTCCCCTCCGACCTTGTTCCTGCCCCTTTCCTCCTACCTGATCTTTAACAAAGCATTAATAATTCTAAGGATAATCTCTATTTTGTTGTGCTTTTTTTGTAACTGTTTTAAATAAATCAATTTGTACTGTATATTTGTACTTTTGGTGAGATCCTTTTTCCTGTTTTTCCATTTTAAGTCTGTACTTGGCTACACACAGATTGTATTTTTATTGTTAATGCTCTTATGAATATTGCATTTAACTTGTTGACTCTGTAAACACAGTATATATCTATATATATATCTATATATAAACCAATAGCTTTTCCTTTGGTGTATGAGACTTTTTGCTCGTCTGTAGCATCATTAGGGTGTGGCTTCTGTGCTCTCACACAGAGTGATCTGGAGAATTGTGACAAGGGCAAGGTAAAGGCTGTCTGACGGATTATAAACCATAATCCTGTGTTCAGATACTTCTGCTTTTATGTGGTCTCTTTCTCAAACCCCTCAGAATAATGATCAGGTGCCACTGGGAAGTTTCAGCTGCAGTTTGCAAAGTGAAGCGACATCTCTTCTGCCCAAGCAAAGCACACAAGATAGAGCAACGGCAAATATTGCCAGAATCCAACTCCATCAGTTTGAGTATGAAAATCAACAGAGGTAAGAATAAAAGTGAGAGATCAGTTCAGAGAACAAAGGAGGATACAAACACAAGATGCTATGGAACTGACTGGACCCTTTCCAGATCTAGTGCCTTTTCCCAAAGTGAGAGAGGCAAGGACATCTCCTGGTCTCAGTTGTTTGTGATGAATGAGATGTTAAAACAGCTTCTATGAGGTGAGGAAAAAAGATGTTACAGTGGCTCGTGGGGGAAATTTTACTGTTGAGAAGATGAAATGCTTTTTGTTGCAAGCCTCCTCAAGACTGATGGTAGGGTTGGTTTATTATCATGAAAAACATGCACCATGGTGCACTTTGAAGGCAACTATTGTAACTGTTAACTAGGGCTTTAAGAGACTTCGGTCAAAAGCTTTTCAAATGGAAAAAGGAGGGGGAAATCAGGTTTCTAAGAAATCTGGCCAAAAGGGTTTGCTTCTTGTTTACTCTTCTGATCTCAAGTAGAAGTCTTGTCGTCACTATTTCTGCCTTAATGCAGAGAAACTGCAACTGTGAGAAGCCAGAAGCTCCTCCTGATGTATTTAGACCATCCTGTACCTGCACTGCAGGCCTTAACTGGAAGTGCTGTGAAAGCAGCAGGGGTTTTCAGGCTACAAACCAGATGTGTGGCACACGGGTGTCTGGTGGGCTGATGTCTGGAAACCACAGAGCTACAGCCTGCATCTTTAGATGCTAGTTCTTAAAGAAATGACAGAGAGCACACCACCCCTTTGCCCCCCCAAGAGTCCTTCTGTGCTGATGCTTCACCTTTTCCAGTTCAGTCATGCCTACATTTCATTCCCATAGTTGCATCATTTCGTAATGATTTTGATTAGCAACGGGAGCCTTTTCATGTAGGTACAGGCTATGATCACGTTTCACCTTGGCTACCTCTTGAATAAACCAAAGGCGGCTTAAATTCCCTACCCGCTGGCAGGTTTTTCCAGGCTCAGTTATTGTAGCTTTCCACGGCTCCTCCCCAGCTCACCTCTTTTCCACGTTCCTTTCACTGGTTTTGCTGCTGGGTGCAGAAGACAAAGTAACTTTCTGCCTATTGTGGTTCTCTTTACTAACAGTGCCCCCCTCGCCCCACAGCATTACCTGCAGCGACCACTGAAAGTCACTGTTGGTCACAGAGGAATTTATGACGAGAATGAATACATTGAGCGTGATCGATGAGCTGAAATTTGGCTGCATTACAATGGTTGAACAACCTCAGCTTACTACAAAGTCACAGAACGGTTGAGGTGCAAAAGGACCTCCAGAGCTCATCTGGTCCGACCTCTTCCTGCTCAGCCTCAGCCACTGGGATGGCCCAGGACCGGGCCTTCTGAATATCAACACGGTGGGAGACTCCACAAGTTCCCTGGGTAGCCTCTGCCAGTGCTCCACCACCCACCCGGCGAAAAAGCATTTCTGGATGTTCAGAGGAAACCTGTGTTTCCGTTTGTGCCCATTGCCTCTTGTCCCATCACTGGGCACCTCTGATAACAGCCTGGCTCCACCTTATTCCCCCTCAAGCCTTCTCTTCTGTAGGCTGAACAGTCCCATCTCTCCCAGCTTTTCCTTATAGAAGAGATGCTCCACTCCCTCTCCTGTCTTAGTGATCCTTTGCTAGATACTCTCTAGTGTGTCTGTGCTTCTCTTGCACTGGGGAGTCCAGAACTGGACACAGCATTCCAGATGTGGCCTCACCAGTGTGGAATAAAGGGGAAAACGAATCTATGCAGCAATAGACCTGAGCTACCAGAGCAGTTTACCTTTCAGTCAAGTCTTTCACTTGCAAACTTGAAATACTGTTTAAGTGAAAGTTAATTTGTGAGTAAACCAGTTTGCTGTCTGCCTTTCTGATAGTGTTCATATCCTAGAACAGGAACTTAGCTTCCTCTAGTTTTTCTATGGATGCTACTGCAAGTAAGTGTTAAGAGAAAGTGGAGATGACATCCTCCTTCGATTTCTTTTTTATGGGCACAAAATGTGAGGGATTTACTCCTGGAGGAGTTGTGGTGTGGACTATCAAAGTCTTCAGCTCCATAATTCACACTGCAGTAAACAAGACTCTTTTTAGAGAGGTAGCCTTTCACCTACAGAGAACTGCAGCAGCCCAAACCCACCTATGGACAATGGTCCAAGAACAGGATGAAGCACAAATGGTAAAGAAGGGGACTAAATAAATGTGAGCATTAATTTATTTCCCCTCTGTACACAGGCTGTGACTTGTCCCCCAGAGCAGACTGTGTCCTCAGAATCTGCTCCCATCAGGGCTACTTTTGTAGACATCTCTCAGCTCTGTTCTCCTCCCGTGTTGAGGAGAAAACCAGAACCATCTGTCAGGGAGAGTCGGGCAGGGAGGCACAGCGAGAAAGCCCGTTTGTGCATCGGAGGTGGCACAGCCCTCGCTGTAGCTTAATGCAGAGCACTGTTGCTCTGCTCCTCAAAGGTCATTTTGCCCAGCAGCTGGCTCTCCAGCTCCACGTTGCTCACTGGCAGCTGGAAGAAGTTCATTTCAGCTGCCAAAGCGGCCATGGCAGAGGGGTCCTGGCCAAACTGTGCTCGGAGCATCATGTCCATTTTCTCCAGGCGCCGCTTGAGCCTCTTGGCCTCGCGCTCCCGGATGAGCCGCGCCTGTCGTTTCTCTGGGGTCTCGTTCGCGCGTTTCAGCCGCATGGCTTCGCGGTCTCTCTGCAGCCGCCGCGCCCGCTGTTCATCTGTCTCTTGCATGCGCTGCAGGCGCTTCGCTTCTCGATCCCGCATGCGCCTCACTTCCCGCTCTTCAGGTGTCTCGTTGTCCCGCCGGCTCTTCTTGGCCGTGCGCTCCCGCTCCAGACGCTGCAGCCGCACCTCCAAGGGCTCGTTCTGCCGACGCAGAGCCCACTTGCGCATGCCGGGTGTCTGCGCCTCCAGCAGCTTGCGGTAAGCAGCACAGTTGTTGCACACAAGGAGGATGCCTGCGGGATACACAGGGGGGTGAAAGGCAATGTCCTTTCTCTCAACGCTGGAGGGGCCCTCGCTTTGTGGCGCCGGCAGGCGATCCGCACTGAGCACCTCTGGCAGCTTCTCACTGGAAAGCAGAAAGAGCAGAGAGTCAGAGACGCGGTGCTGATGGAAAAGTCCCCATCTCGGACTGCCCAGGCGGCTGCAATGAACAGTGCCCCTGTCACAGCCCGTGACAGCAGCCTCTGCTAAACTAGGCCTGCCCACAGATGTGTCTGAATAGATAAAATAACAGAAGCCCCTTCTAAACCAGTCCTGCCTGTAGCTAAAATGAAGCAAGATCATATCCAGGGTTAGGAAGTGGGTTAGCCCAGAGCATATCTGGGTTGGAAGAGCACAAAAGCAGGAATTAGCCAGCATGCTGCTTCTCCCCATCATCTCTGCATTTCTCCTTTCAGCCCTATTCCATTAGTTGGGGGGAATCTTCCACCAGGCAGGACATAAACAAGGAACATTTTTGTTTCTGCCCCTACTCCTGCTCTGGAAATGATGAAACCCTCTGGGCAGTACAGACCTACTCTGATGGATCGCTGGGCAAGGAAACCAGTTGATTGTTCTCCAGTGACTGCAGACCCCAGTGCTTTCTGCACAGTTCTAGTTCTTCACAGAGCTAATGAACACCCTTTTAGCAGCACAGCTTGTGGTGGTCTTAAGCAGGTGATGCAGGGCTGCAGGGAGGAAGGGATTGAGGGAATCTCACTCACTGGGGGTGTTCAGAACTCTCCTACAGGCCTTAATGGTCCAGAGCCATGACTCCTGTGTCATTTAAGGCAACGACCCTAATCTTTAATGTGGGTACCCTCGCCCACTCACCAGCCAGGGCGACCCTGACCTGTTGAATGTGGCGTGGCTGGTGAAGCGTGCTCCACACACCGCACAGTTTGACAGCTGGTCCTCTGAGTGGATCAGGAGATGTCGCCCAAGGGATCCTGGGGAGCTGAGGGCTCTGCCACACACAGGACACATGTAGCTCTTGGCGCTCACCACAGCTGCAGTGTGCTGCAAAACAACCAGTAGGTTGTTAGTTACCAATTGCTCAGCTCCCTGCCCAGTCTGAGGCGTGCTCAACAGATACAGCAAACTATTCAGTTCGGCCTCTTGGCTTTACCACTAAACCTCTGTCTGACAACTCCTAGACCAAGATGACATCTGGGATGTCACAGAGTAAGGAGAACACCTTTCCACAGCTCCGCTTCAGTGCAAGTGAAACAATTAAGGCCAAAACACTTGGATTGTAAGACCTGACCCTTGTTTTCAGAAATGCATCTGTGGATGGATGCTGCTGTTGCTGGACAAAGCACAACTGGACTAACAGAAGGCAGGATGCTGGTGAGGATGTGCTTAGATGGAGACAGTCAGCTGGTGCATGTAAGAGGCCAATTCAGTTCTGCTTCATTCCTTCTTTTACAGACTTTGATGTGCTGTGAAGAGAGTACTGACAACAAAACCTGTGAGATTCCAGCACAGATTTCCTGCAATTCTGGAATCATTTCAGAGGAAGAACAGCTGTTTTCATGGATAGGAACTGTGAATAAGGCACGAGATAAAGAACTGAGTGATAAGGGTTTCTTATCTCACTGAATGATATAAAAATTGCTTCCATGTTTAATCTGATGGAACTGCCTGATCTAAGCCTACAACTGCTTGCAGAGACTGCTTTGGGATAGAGTTGTATTTCCAGATCTGCAGACTGTGGCTTGCTGATTCTTCCCCCAGGACACCCTCTGGACACATTTTACTGCTGTAAACTTCAATCACACCCTAACTAGAAGCTCAGTTCTCTGACTGCAAAGGCCAGAACAAAACCACCCCGTGCTTTCGATTGTTTCTGGATTTAGGGCTTAAAGGGGCTTGATGGGGCTGAAGGCCAGTAATCTCCCACAGTTGAAAGCTATACCTGGTATACGTGAGCAATGAGCTGCTCTCTGCTCCCACACTCCAGCTGGCAGAGGGGGCACTGTGACAGTCCCAGCATAGGATCCGTATTCAAACTCTCGGGCACCTACAGGGAGGAAAAACCACTTTGTGTACTTGCAGCCACGCAGCCACCCCACGCTCCCTTAGCACCAAGTCAGCACTGCACCGGCCTCGAGCAGGTCAAGTGTTGCGTCCCCAGTCCCACCGGGCTGGGTTGTGTTCTTGCAGCCTGAAACTTCCTTTATGCAGCCTCTGGGCAGAACTCCTGCTCTCTCCAGGAGAACGGGCAGAGGCTTTCTGGTGTGCAGTTGCACCCTGGCTCTTGCCAGCACTGCGGCTCTGTAGGCAAGGCCTGCTCTGGCACAGAAGGGAAGGGGCAGTCAGCTAGGGAAAGGCACCAGAACTGAAGGAAGGGGACACACTCTGGACAAGCATCTTGGCCAGCCAGGAGAATGGCAGTTTGTGTCTGCTGTCTCCTGTTCCTGGCAGACCAAGAGCTCTTTGTACCCTCTCCTCCTGCCAGGAGACATTGCTTAGAGGAGACGGGAGGGAAAAAAAAAAGATAAGAAGCCACAGTGGGACAGACCCTTCTCTCTCCCTAGGAGGCAAAGGTGAGTGCAGAGCCAGGACACACTTGCCTCATTTTCTCTCATCAGTGGGGTTCCAGCTGCAGGTTGTTCTGCATTCTCTAATTCTTTCTTCACTTTCACCACTGAACCATCCTCCTCAGATGTGTGGGAAGAAACTTCATCCTGGGTGGTTTCCTCGTCATCACTGCCACCTGGAACATGAAGAGCAGTCATTCCAAGTGTCAGGACCCTGAGGGCATGCATAGGCCTTAACTGTCCTGACCAGCATCACATGGGGCCTCTACCCACACCCTCCAACCAGGGGCTCCATTTAAACTTCGGCTGGGGCCACTTGGTCCCTGAAGTGCTCTGTGGAGTTCTTGGACCTGGCCTGTCACCCAGCCTTGCCTGACAGACCCACTGCTGTTACCACCTTGCTTGAGTAAGTTGGGACTGCTTCCCAGTGGTGGGGTCATTGCCTAATCCATGTTGTGGTGGTCCTTGGCTCTGGGTTTGCCTTCCCTTAGGGAGTAGCCTTACTCCTGGTGTTTGCTGACACCAAGTTCTGCACAGGAGCCAAGGGCTAACGCAGAGGACGAGATGGGTAAGATGGTCCTGGGAGGGCCCCCATGAACACCTAACTTCACCCCTTGTCAGAGTCTCCCCAGTCTACTACCTTGCTGTTACTGGAAGGGGCAGAACTCACTGCTGCTGGAGTCGGGGTCTTGCAGCGGATGAATGGCTGGCCTTTGGTCCCCAAGAGCTCCAGGAAAGTTGTTTTTCATCATGGCTTGGCGGGCTTGCTCCTCCAGCCCTGCAAAGACTTGCTTCCCTGGCAGCCACAAGGACAAAGAGTCAGATTGGTGATGTTCCATTGCTTTCACCACCAAGTCTTGCCAAAATCCCAGTGGGTGTGGGGCTGCTCACCTGCACCAGGTAGAACCTCTGAAGTCACCTCTCAGAAAGCATTTAAGTAACCTCTTTGCTTGCCTGCCCTGCAACACCAGCCTCTTGTGCCTGCTGATGGGAGTCCAGTCCCTGTGTCTAGAACAGTTCACTGGTGGAAGTGTGTGGCATCAGGCTGCTCCCTGCATACTCTTCTTACACCACTCCAGCCACAAAGAAAGTGATCACATTTATCCCCTGTACGCAGCCAGATGGCTTCCTCTGCTACCAAACTATCTGTCAACAGAGCAGCAGCACAGCTGTAGGCGGAGGGGAAGCCACTCAGATTGTGACAGTATCCCAAATTGGGCATCATGGCTCTTCTTAATCATTAACTTCTATTCCCTGTTAAAACAGACAACTTGCACAATAATAGCGTTTCCTGGAGTGCCTGGCACCTCATCTGCTCCCCACAGGGATACTAAAACTGGGGGCTGTCCTTGGCATGCTCTGTCACCAACTCCTATCCCAGGAGGACTGAGGACAAGCTGCCCACCAAGAAGGTGTTTGTGCTCGGAGCTTGTGTTCTCCTACTCACACGATAGATAATTTCACAGTCTTGCCTTGCCCAGGAGTGGCTCTGGCTAAAATAAATCTCAGGGACACTTCATATCCTCAATGCAAACAACTAAAGGAATGAACCTGGAAAACTGAGATGCTTGTTTAGGAAAGCTGACAGTCTGCTTTGTTGAAAGACACTGCTCACTGCCTCAACTCAATGGGAGATGGCCAACACGCTGAAAGAAGGCAATTATTTGTGCTTCTCTGAAAGAAAACTTCTTATAGCAATCCCTGATAAGGTGGACTTTTTGTTCCAAAGAATAAAAGGTAATTATTAATTTTCATATTAAATCAAACAAATGGCTCTATTCCAGGTGTGGTTGTGATTTGCCTCTCAGCAGATAAGCTGGGAGCGCTTGGGCTGTGGTGCTAAGTTCCCAGTGGGCAGATTTTGGGTTAAATTTATCAACCGAGTTGTGAGTTCTCCAGAATCACTCAAGACATAAATGCAAAATATAAGAAAGATGCAATTCATTTTTCACATAAAAGCTTTTGAAATGAAATTGTACCTTTTAGTATAGGGCTACAAGTGACATCAGTATAGCCAGGGAATTGCATTATTGACCCACTGAGAGGGTACCGGTCCTGTTACAAGGACAGGCACATTCCCACATGCTAAACCATTTCAGCCAGCTTTGCTCCATGGTCACACTCACACTGCCTTTCTGGTGCTTACCTCTCAATTTCTGGCAGTGCTTTAAAAAACAGTAATTTATGGAAGATTTCTAAGACCTTCCAAAGTTTCACAGAGAGTGTGGGAGTTTCAGTTTCCAACATCCCCATGGACATTTCCAAAAGCATTTGAAGGCATTCATCATTGTTTTGGAAATGTGAGAAAGGTTTCTGTGGAGAAGACTTGAGAACACAGTCCGTGCAGGATGGAGGGAGGTGCTGAGAGGCACTCTAAATCTGTTTGTCACTGGAAGCAGCAGGGGCCGTTGTGATTGCTGCAACACACGTACCCCCATCAGAAGCCATTCCAGCCCTGATTGGTTTTCATGACCTGGAGCGCTGCTTTTACGTCTGGACAACCTCACATTGATGCAGCTTAGATATGGCTGTATGAACAGCAGACACTACAGAATTACAGTGCCTCTCCAAGAAGCAGGTACCCACAAGCCACCAAGGTAAAAGCCAAGAGACCAAAACAGCATTGCAAGATGGAGAAAGAATGGTGAAATGAGGAAAATTGAAGAACACAGAACAGATGTAAAACTACAGTGGGAGACATGCTACCTGTGACAGAGCAATAAAACAGGATTCCCAAACACTACTGCAACTGTTGTTGGAAGCAGTTACATGTTTGTTTCCTTCCTCCCCTTTCCGGATGGCTCACGCTTCCACTGAGCAGCAGCCAGGAGTCTAAGGGCAGGAGGTTCCCTGCTCTGATCCACAGACTATGAAGACAATCTGCAGGATTGTTATGTGAGGTGATTGAGGAGGGACCTCCTCCTATCAGTAGCACCAGTGTCAATCACATCAACTAAGAAAGCAATCAAGTCTGTGGTGGCCTTTCTGTACAACACACCCAGAACCACATTAGCATTGATTCAGCGCCGTGCAGAGCCCCATCAGCTTACAGCCAGAAATGCAAACTGTTAACCAAACCAGTGCTGTTAGCAGGTGACACCTTGTGCATTCTCTGCTAGCCTGTACCTAAAAGGCATCGTGGGATTAGGAAGGACACTTTTAAAAATGCTATCTTCAGCTTACACAGAATTTCTTATGGATGAAACTAATATTATCTCCAAAAGAACTTGGGGAAAGGCGTCCTGTTCATCTACTGATGGACTAAGTCCTACATTGGTGAAGCTCTGGAGCTTTAATGTTTGATATTGTTTCTGCACGCTCATAGTCGCATACAGGCACTGAGATCCCTGCCTCCACCCCACTATGAATGCACTGACATTCCTTTGGAAAGGGAGCAAGACAGGCAACAGCTCTAGGATCACTGCTATCAGGAAAGGATGTTGGGCTCAATATTGAACTCACAGACTCTTCTCCAGAAGTTTCTTTATTAAACACAAAAAGGCCTGCAGGCTGGCCACAATGCTGAAACAAGTCACTGTATTTGTTTTACAAACAGCTAGAGATGCAGCACAGTGAAAGATCACACAAATGCCTCTGCTTTGCATTCCAGTTCTCCTCTCCATAATCTTGTAAATGAGTGGGATGGCAGGTGAGCAGCTGTGGAGGTGGGGGGCAGCCCTGTGGGACTGTGCGACAGGGGCAGGCATGACCGCTAGGATCTGGTGCTGTATCAGCCTGGTAGCCAGCAAGGGTTTGTTTTTTTTTCCTGAGCCCTTCCTTTCTCGAACTGTATGAATGCAGGACAACTCTCAGGTGTTCTGGAAAATAAACACACAAACAAACAAAACCCCACCCCAAAAATCAACAAAACCAAATTAAAAGAAACCGCATTATTCCCCTGTCTTCCTTCCTAAACAGAAAGGTCTCTCAGAGATGAGCCACTCTCAGAGATAAGCCACTTTATTCCCTCCTTGTACATCAATTTAAAGTCCCTGTTCATGTAGGTCTTCTCTGTGTTCCTTTCCTGGACCTGAAATTTGCAAGTCTTTCCACCACTGTGGATCTAGTCCACCTGCCCCATCGCTATTCTGGGTTGTCCACACTGCTGTAGTGGTTACTGAAATGAAAAACAACACAATTGAAAGAGTTAACAACAGCAGCCCACAGCCCTTTAAGAACCAAGGATTTTGATGCAAGTAACATTTCTGCTCGGTTTTGAATGCTGGGTGCTATTTCTTGCAAGATACTTTCTCTTCAAACTGGGAATATTATAGATGGCAGAATTCAAGGAAGACTGAAGAGCACAGAATGTGTGTGTGTCAGAGGGAGAGGGAAGGAAAGAGAGGATTAATGGGATACTGAGACCATGATAAATAGAGCTAGGAAGTGGGAATTAATTTGACTAACAAAAGCTGTTCTCAAGAGCTGTAAGAGAAGCATCACTTGCAAAAGGTACAAGCAATAGAAAGAAAAGCAGCTCGTGGGACAGCAGGGAGGGGAAATAAAAGTGCACACTAACACCTGCAGCGGGTTGTTGGCAAGCACAAGAACAGTGAGCAGCCCAGAACTGATGGAGTGACAGCGCGGCACTGGATGGGCTTGAACGCAAGATCAGACGAATTGCTTAGAGAGACTTTGGAGTCTGGGAGAAAACAAAGACCAAATTGAACCAATTAAGATATCTCCATGGGAACAATTTAACTGCATTGTATTTTTCAGGTCAGTGTGGAACGGGCGATGCGGTAAGTTTATTGCAGCATTACAGTTCTATTTGTTACCACTTTGTCAGGTGTGTTTCTCATGCACCATGTGGCAAAACAAAATCAGATTATTAAGAGCCAATTATGTTCTGCAGCCCTGCCAAAGGGGAAATGGCTACAATTAATACTGTAGAAGGACCAGCCATCACGCACAGCGAGACTTTAGTGATAATAGTAATTTTCATCATTGTTTATGTACTATTTGGAATTTCCTTACATATCAACTTCCATTTAAAATTGGTTTTTGACTTGTAACCACACAACCTCCCAGCCAGTCGCTCTGCTTGCCAAACAAAGTGATTCTGTGATAAGTGAGGACAGCAAACCACGTTGTTGTGAGAGCAAGGTTAAATGAGGGCCATGCCAAGCCTGGAAGGTAACTCTGGAAAGAGGTGGCACCAAGCAAGCCAGGAAGAGGAGATCTGCAGCTGTCGCTTGCCCTACTGAATCCAAGAAGGAAGAGAACATGGAGTGGCCATGCAAGGAAGAAGTAGGCACCATCCTCCCACAGATCTGTCCAGTTAGATATTCACAGTGGTATTTATGCATATCCAAGAAGCACTTCCCAGCCCCGCAGCCTGCCAAAGCAGACCCCAGCTGCAGACAACTGCGTAAAAATCCGCATACCTGCTGTCCCTTTTATTCCTCTCCTCCCAACCACTTCAGTCCCTGTGAAGAAGTCTCAGTAACGTGTCTGCTATGTCTCATCCTGACTCCTCATTCTGCTGGCTCACCCAGTTCTTGGAGCTGATGCTCTCTCCGATTATCCTCGTCAGTGCACTGCATGGCATTTCTGGGCCCTCCAGATACACAGCAGGCAAGGCAGACAGAGAAGTCCCAACGATTTGGCGGTGTTCATCATAAGACAGACAAGATTTTCCATCCCAAGGTGGAGACATCACCATGACATGTTTCTTGTATCTTTCAGTCCCTTTATTTTCTTGTGGTCCTACTCGCTGCTCCTGATGGCTCCTGTTGAATAGTTGCTCTGTAGCAATGTACCGCATGTAAAGGAGGTGAACAGGTCCCAGAATTCCTCCCTAGGGCATACCAGATGCCATAACCTCAACCTCATGCCCGCTGGTAGCATGTTTGTTAAATAGCTTCCCCTGAGACCAAGCCTGGCGATACAATCACTTGTATTGCAGATAAAAAAGCAACGCTTCACTGTGAAAACAGTGCACAACCGAACTCCATAATATGTATAGTTTTGTATACAATAGCACACACTTCTGAAGAACATAACCCTTGCGCAGTTGAGTGCAGAAAACAGCCCACCTGAACACTGTGGGAACTCTACCTGCACTGCTAGAGCTGTGTTATCCCTTGGTTTCAAAACATGGGACCACAACTCTACAGCAGGGTAGACAGCCTAAACCCATGCCTTACGTAAGCCTGATCTAAGCAGCAGCTGTAATATCTGGGCACTCTCAGAAGCAAATGTGTGTGGACACAAGATGGGTTACTGGCATCATAGGACAAAGCACAAGACATACCAGAGTTCTATAAGGAAGACAGTTCCCAAGTCGTTGATGTACTCTCAGGCAAATCAAAGCTCTGCTCTGCTCACTGTCGAACCCAGCGCCCAGAAGCAGGAATTGGAGAGCACAAGCCAGTGCAGATGCCAAAGCCACACCTCAAGACTCTTAAGCTGGCCGCCCAGGAAAGCTTTGTGAGCTCTCCGTGCCTGATTCTAGCAGCCAGTGGGCATTTCAAGTCCAGACAGCAGGACTTCTCCCCAAGACACTCACTGAGTGTGCAGAGTGTTAGGCTACATCACATTGCATTTCCCCCAGTACAGAGAACACCATGCACAGGTTCCCATTGCCGTACCCATATGAAAAGGCAGCACAGAGACACACGTAGATGTTTGCAAGCCAGCAGCATCAGCAAAGTGAGGCAGTGTTAGGGCTGCAGCATTCAGCTCCCCGTCCCATATTCCTGACAGCCACTACAGCTTAGCAATACCCAGGGCCTCGCTCCCAGATGTCTACAGAAGTGGAAATTTGTTTTCCGAATTCCGGCCCGAATTCCAAACTGGTGTCC
Organism: Dromococcyx pavoninus; assembly: GCA_033558185.1. Taxonomy (NCBI): domain Eukaryota; kingdom Metazoa; phylum Chordata; class Aves; order Cuculiformes; family Neomorphidae; genus Dromococcyx; species Dromococcyx pavoninus. The sequence goes on along the minus strand of JAUMJL010000350.1, from coordinate 946,113 downwards.
AGCCACAGAGCTGAGTATGTACAAAGGCACAGCTTCAGTCCCCCCAGCTTCCCTCTGCTGCACTTGGGCAAACAAAAGCCGTAGATGTGCAGTTTTTCCCCTTTGCAGCCAAACATCCATATGTTGTCTCCCAGCTCGCTGTAGCCTTCCCACAAGAAGTGCCGATGTTCAGCATCTTCAGCCCTTTCACCATCAAACAAATGCCAGGGTCTGGACAATGCTGGAGAAACAGAGATCTGTGCTGTCAGCTCAGCTCAAGAATGACCTGACAGACAGCATTTATCTGTCCAGTAAATCACTGAGCCACTGTCCGTTCCCTGCAAGGAAGGAGCAAATGGCTTTACTTACATTATCTGGTAGGAAATTGAGGTACAGTGAGCATAACATGTCCAATGCCAGCCAGGTGAGCCTGTGGTGGGGCAAAGATGGGAACCCAGGACTTCTTGCCTTCCAGCCACACACTCAAATCGCTTTGCCTAGAACCACCTCTGCTACCCAGGACAGACCAGAGCCCTGCACTCACATTTCTTAAGTGTGCTGACTTGCACTTGTGCCAGTGCGAATGCAAAGCATGGCTACAGGCCCTGCACGTACGCCTTCACAGCATCAGTTGTTGGCTCAAGCCTATCCCTGTCCTGCCATGTGAGGACATGGCCAGCTCCCCTGATGCACACAGCTCAGTTTCTCTTCTTACAGTCCCTCAGATGAAACATGAGCAAGCACCATTCCCCATAAATTGTACCTTTCCACCATTCCCCTCCTCCCCGTCTCGCTCCACAACAACCCAGCTAGGGCAAGGATCCCACAACGCTGTGTAACGCAATACTCACAGTGAACTTTGTTAGGAGTGGTCTGTTTCCGACGGGACATGTTTCCCTGGCCCAGGAGCACAGAGCGTCAGTCCCCTCAGCAGAGGGCTCACCTGAGAAGAGAAGAGCCTGTCACACACCAGTGAAACCTGCGGAGCCTCTGGCCAAACACTGCTGGCTGTCTCAGGGTCATTCCCCACCCTTCTGCCTACAGGGTTTGTTCTGCATCACCACGGCTCAGTGCCAGCACCCAACACGATTCCCAAACCACCAGGTATAGGCAGTCCCCCCTGGTTCTCAAGCAAAGCCAGAAGCAATCCTGTCCCCAGCAAACAAAAAGTTAAAAGTGGCTGCAATCTCGGTCCCAACACCCTTTTCCCACCTGTCTGTTCCCACAGCCAACAGGGCAAGAGCCTCCTCAAATCTGCAGATGCCGCCATCACCTCCTGAGAGACACCAAGGGGACTCAAGGCCCCACCATGTCCAGAAGGCTGGCGCTGGGCATCAGATAACCCAGTTCAGGCAGACAAGGGAACCAGCTGTCCTGCGTCACAGCTCCAGACATGGTGGCAGCAGCTGAGGGGATGGTGCAGCCAGCATGGGGACATGTCTCACCCCAGATGGACGCCCCTCAAAGGGACCGACCTCGCAGACAGGCACAAGGAGAGAGAAGCAGCGGGGCTGCTGCGCCCTCCCTGCTGCCAGGGGCCCCCAAGCGGAGGGGATGCACTCCCGGTGTCCTGTGGGGAGGGGGCACCCTGGCACCCACCCACGGGGGGGGAAATCCACCAACTCCCCCAGACCTCACAAGGGAGGGAACATCGGCTGCTCCTGAGGCTGACAAGGACTCAACCCTAATGGTCCTTCGTACAGATGAAAGGAGGAGTTGAACCCATTTCTCTGAGACAGACAGACACAGAGAGCCCACGAGCACCCCACTGACAGAGGGACACAGGGGGCCCAGCAGCCCCCTGAGATGGACAGACGGACATAAGGAATCTGTCAGCCCCCTCAGACAAACGGACACAGGAAGCCCAGCAACCCCCTCAGACAGATGGACACAGGGAGCGCAGCAGTCCCCGCAGACAGATGGACACAGGGAGCCCAGCAGTCCCCGCAGACAGATGGACACAGGGAGCCCAGCAGTCCCCGCAGACAGACAGACCGACAGAGGGATCCATCCCCCCCTCAAAGGGACCCCGAAGGCGGTGGGTTCAGGGACTCAGCCGACAGGAGGACGGACGGACAGACAGACAGACAGGCAGGCAGACCCCGCCCGGCTCCCGGGGATGCAGACCATGGCCAGGGCCGCGGCCCCAAACAGACAGACTGACGGACAGACTGACGGACAGACTGACAAACGGCCGCCCTGCCGAGGCACGGGCGCTCCCCTCGGCGCGCCCCTCGCGGGGCCCGGACAGCCCCAGCCCGGCCCGGCCCGCCTTACCCGGAGCGCCGGGAGCCGCAGACAGACAAAGGGCCGCCGGACAGACAGACGGGCAAGATGGCGGCGCCGCCGGAGCGCGCGGCGCGGGCACGGGCATAGCCCTGTACAACCCCGGTGCGGGCACACGGACCTGGCATGGCCATGACAGCCCCGGTGCGGCCCCGCTACAGCCTAGGCAGTCCCGGTGCGGTCCCGGTACTGCTCTGACAGCCCCGCTGTGGTCCCGGTGCAGTCACGGCAGCCCCGGTGTGGCCCAGGCAGTCCTGGTACGGTTCTGGCAGCCCCGGTGCAGTCCCGGTATGGCCTAGGCAGCCCCAGTACGGCTCCAGCAACCTCGTAGCCCCGGTACGGTCCCGGTATGGCCTAGGCAGTCCCGGTGTGGCTCCGACAGTCCCGGTACAGTCCCCGTATAGCAATGGCATTCCCGGTACGGCCCCGGTGCGGTCCTGACAGCCCCGCTACGGCCGCCCCGGAACGCCCCACAGCCCCGGTATGGCCGCAGCATCCCCAGTGCGGTCCCGGTACGGCCACGACAGCCCCCGGCGCGGCCCCACAGACTCGGTTCGCGACCCCCGGTCCCGCTCTCACCTGTTCCCCGTGGATCCGCCCCGGCCGGCGGCTCCCGGCCGCCCCGGGTCGCTCATCCCCGCGGGCCCCGGCCCCTCCGCGGGCCCCGCTCTGCGCTCCCGGGCGACCCCCGCGCTCCCCGGGCCCCGCTCTGCCTGCGGGGTCGAACAGCGCGGGTTACGGTGAGTTTCGAAGCCACCGCGTGCAGTGGAACTGACGGGCCCGCCGGGAAGGAGCCGCCCCGTGGGGCGGGGGCCACGGGGCCGAGCGGCTGGGCTGGGCCAGTCCCGCACGAGCACCGGGACAGTTAAACCGGGCCAGCCCACTCGCAGTTTAACCCGGTCCAGCCCACCCCTAGTTTAACTATGGGCCAGTTCAACCCCGGTTTAACCCGGGCCAGACCACCCCCAGTTTACCCCCGGGGTCGGGCTGCCCGGCGTGACCGCGGCCACTAGGACGGCGCTCAGCCTCGGCCCGAGCGTCCCTCAGCGCCGCCCGGCCCTCAGAGAACCGGAGACGGTGGCGCGCTGAGCCGCTCCCGTGCCCGCGGAGGCGGGGCTGGCGGCGGGCGGAACGCTGAGCGTGCGGAACCTCCGCTCCGGGAGGGGGCATGGGCGGGCGCCTATCGCGGTAACACAATGCGCTACGTGCATGGATCCTTCCGCTAGGTCACTTAGTCCCTCAGCGCCACTCTCCCCGCTGGTGCCGCTGCCGCTTCTCTCCCGGGACCCCACCGGATCGGTGAGACAGGAGCTTCTTGGGGTTCTCCGCCGTGGACTGTTCTGACTTGGCCGTGCCCGACATAAGAAGCGGGCAGTGCCGAGTCCGTGGATCCCTCCGCGTGCAGCTGCGGCCCGGCCTCCATTTTGGGTGCGTGAGAGCGACGGCAGAGGCGACCCGTGAGTGGGGCCGGAACCGGGGCCGGTGAGTGGGGCTGCGGCAGGTGCGGGGTCAGGGTGCGGGACCGGGCCGGTGAGTGAGACGCTCTCGGTGGCCGAGAAGACGCTGATAATGAGGAGGTTGCCCTGTCCCGGGTCCCGCGCTGATCTTTTACGAGTTGCGGCTGAGGGAATTGGGGTTGTTCAGCCTGAGGAAGAGGAGGCTGAGGAGAGACCTCACCACTGTCTACAGCTGCCTGAAAGGAGGTTGTAGCGAGGTGGGTGTTGGTCTCTTCTCCCAAGTGAAAGGGGATAGCACGAGAGGGAACGGCCTCAAGCTGCGCCAGGGGAGGTTCAGATGAGACATCAGGAAAAAATTCTTCACTGAAAGGATTCCCGGGCACTGGCAGAGGCTGCCCAGGGAGGTGGTGGAGTCACCATCTCTGGAGGGGTTTAAAAAAGGGGTAGATGAAGCACTCGGGTGGGTCAGTAGTGGACAGGTGCGGTTGGACTCAATGATCTTGAAGGTCTTTTCCAACCAAGCGATTTTATGGTTCCCTCAGCCCCATCAGGGCACAGCTGTGCTGGCCAAGTCAACCCAGCGTCTCCTGTCCCAGCGAAGGTTGGTGTCGAACCAGCCCTGCAGCCTGCCTGCTGTGTGGAATGGGAAGGCAGCATATGGGGAAGGAGGAATTGGAGCAGCCCTCCTGCAGCAGCAAGACAGTGGGGGCAACAGAACCTCTTAGGATGGCAGCAGAAGGGTTGTGAAGGAGAGCTGGCAGTGTAGCATGGCTGTAGTCTTAATAAATTTGCTAAAGCAGATTGTTGTTAATCTTCATAAATCATTTGAAAAGTACTTTTGTTTCTTGTAGTGCTACAAAGTTATTTTAATGTAGATTTATTTTTCAATTACAGAAAGGCAAAATTTGCTTTATATGGCATCAGATTTATATCACACGTATTTTTTTGTAGCACTGTTTGTTGAGCTTGGTTGGCTCTGCACATCACTGAAATAACTGATGTGGGAACAGGTCAGCTAAATAAAATGGGTATACATCAGAAAGTAATAAATCTTATGTAAATCATTAATTATACACAAAATGCTACTGCTGTCCCAAAGTCTGCTCCAGTGTGTCCTTCAGGTACAACCAAGGTCTTGCTATGTGGTGGCTCTTAAGGAAGGATTTTTTGATGAACGGTTCTTGGTGTAACTAAATACCATAGTAGAGTAAGTTCTGAGTTAGTTTTCTGTAGGACTAATGAGTTGAACGGGCTTCTGAAAACTGGAGAAGTGCCAGAGCGTCCGTTCAGGAAGCAGGAAGAGTGTGGGGAATGCGGAATAGTGACTTTTCCTTCTGATGACAACTGTTAGAGCTTTAGTTTGTGCAGTCCTTGGGTTAATTGTACAGCTGCTTTACAGCTTCATATTAACATGACAGAGGTTGGCTTGGTTCTTGCACTTGACTTTTGTGTTTCTTTGAACGTGTGATTTTTGTCAATGAACTAACAGAGAGAGGGAGGATTTGACTGTGATAGTTGTCATGGATGGCATCTCAAGGCGTTGGTTTACTTCCCTCAGCTCTTGAAGTTAGGGGATGAAAATATCTTCTAATAGCTGTGCTGTTTACTGTGAGATCTGGGCTCCTTAGAAATCTAGGGCTGCATGGAACCTGAAAATACCATCTTGGTAAGCTCAGCTTAGTGAACTGAGGCACAGTCTCATTTTTCTAGACCACTGCTGGTGAATGTTTGTCTGCATTTAATAGACCAAGCCCTTTAACTTCTCACTTCATGGTATGTTTTCTAACCATGTTAATATTTATGGAGTAGTCCCTGTTTTTTATCATTCTACATTTGTTTCTTGGGTTAAGATTCAGTTCTGTCAGAGTGGGAATATCCAGGAAGTTTCTATTCCCTGTTGACCTTGGTTAGGTACAGGGTTGTAAAGTGGGAAGGGGAATGATGAGTGCTGTAGGTCCAGTCATTTGTAAATAACCACATTTAGGAATAACAGGCCTGTACGTGTTCGTGCAGAGAAATTGTTGGGGTTTTTTCCCCATGTAAGACAGTAACTGGTGTCCTTGCGGTGTGAGCAACAGCTCCTGGTTCCAACAACTTTCCCCTCTTCTCCCACAGAAATTGTTTATCATGTTGGGCTCTGGGTTCAAGGCTGAGCGCTTGCGAGTCAACCTGCGCCTTGTTATCAATCGCCTCAAACTGCTGGAGAAAAAGAAGAGTGAGTATTGGAGGGAGCAGGTGTGACCTGGGATGCTTTTGGGGCTCGGGAGACTTGAGGAGAAGGTTATTGTGGAGTCAGGGTACTTTCATGTGCCTTTTACTCTTCCTTGCTGGACCCAGGCCTTGTGGTCTGCCCTGGTGTGTGAGTACCTGGAGGAGCAGGCTGGCCACGAAACAGCCTCTGTCCACCTTCCTTGCAGACGTCTAAGTATAATTATGGGATACACGGGGTGGTAGCTGTGGGCTGCGTGTGGAGGAAGGTGCCAGTTTGCCGGCGGGGGGGGGTGTGGGGGGTGTGTGTCTTTTCCTGGGCTTTCTCTGCCCAGAGTGTAGTGTGGAATTTCCTGGGTGCTGTGGGAGGCTCTCCCCACCTGTGCTGTTCAGCCCTGCCCAAATATAGATAAGATCCATGGTTCCGGTTGACTCTGCAGGGAGATTGAAGGTGTGGGAGCGTTTCTAACAGCTAAAATCGCTCCCTCCTTTGTCCCGTGAGTGAGCTAGGAGCTGCACACAAGGGCTCCACCAAGCCGTGGCTCCGTGTCTTGCACTGCAGAGGCTCCAGGAAGGGGAGAGAAGGGCTCGTGATGGGGTTGTGTGTGGTAGGGGCTGCTGTCAGTCCCTGCCAGCGCAGTGACCGGCCTTGGCAATGTGTGCTGTAGCTGAGCTGGCCCAGAAAGCAAGGAAGGAGATTGCAGATTACCTGGCAGCTGGAAAAGATGAGCGTGCTAGGATTCGTGTGGAGCATATCATCCGTGAAGATTACCTTGTGGAGGCCATGGAGATCCTGGAGCTGTACTGCGACCTGCTGCTAGCCCGCTTTGGCTTGATCCAGTCCATGAAGTAAGCTCTGGCCTAGAAAGTATCCCATGGGAGCTCTGGCCTTGGGGAATGCTGATGGGGGCAGACCTGGGGTACAGAAGGGCACCTAAAAGTGTCCCAGGGTCTCCAGAGACCTTTTCTTCCCTAGGCAGGGAAGACTCTGGAGCTCAGCATGGAAGATGGGGACTTTCAGGCTGAGCAGATTGAGGGCAGTGAAGACTAGGCACTTGGTGTGGTGATAAGATTGTCGTCTGTTATTCTTAGGGAGTTGGACTCTGGCCTGGCAGAAGCGGTATCTACACTGATTTGGGCTGCACCGCGACTCCAGTCAGAAGTGGCTGAGTTGAAGATTGTAAGTAGGGTCGTTTGAGGGGTGTTATGTGTACAGGGTGGGGGTAATGCTGCCAGAAGCTGGTGGAAACCTTTGCCTGGGGTTCTGTCATGAAGCCAGAGGACATGTTTTTATGGGCTCTGCAGATGGAGACCCCAGTATATGTGTTTCTGGAACCTCAGGGGTGGCCAAGGCTGCACAGCTAGGGCATTCTGGCAGAAATGAGTGTGATTTGGGGTGTGGGAGGCAGGCAGCTGTAGGGGCTACAGTGGGTATGCAATGTGTGGTGGGGGAAGGCAAGGCTGTACATGTTCCCAGAGTTTCTCTCCTGCTGCAGGTTGCCGACCAGCTGTGTGCCAAGTACAGCAAGGAGTATGGGAAGCTGTGCCGGACAAACCAGATTGGGACAGTCAATGACAGGGTAATGAACTGGTGGAGCAGCTACAGCCAGCTGGAGCTGGCAGAGCAGACGAGCCTCTGTGGCTTTCTACCCCTTTTCCCTGTGGCCTGTGGCTGATGCCTGTGGCTCCCTGTGGAGCAGGGTGGGCCAGCTGTGATGCTGCTGTGGGTCTGCGCAGAGGGGAGCAGAGCACGTAGAGCCCTGGCCTGTGGTTGCCAGCAGTCTCCTCTGCAGCAGTGCCGTACGGGCAGGAAAGGCTCCCAAGGCTGCACTCTGCTCCTCGCAGCAGGCAGCCCTGGCTGGGACAAAGCTCCTCTGTGCTGCGATGCCCCGGGCTCACTGAGTGTCTCTGCACCCTTGTGTTCCAGCTGATGCACAAGCTGAGCGTGGAGGCGCCACCCAAGATCCTGGTGGAGAGATACCTCATCGAGATTGCCAAGAACTACAATGTGCCCTATGAGCCTGACTCAGTGGTGATGGTGAGTGAGGCGCCTGCACGTCTGGGGTTCCCACTGTGTTCCAGTGGCTGAAATGTCCCATTAGTGCTGTGTGGAGCCTTCAGAGCACAGGGCTGTGGCATCGCAGCGAGCTCAGTGGTCATGTTGCTTTGGTATCTTCTAGACAGCCCTAGCTTAGCATGATCTTTGCTCCTTGCCACAGCCCTATGGCACGTGGCTGTGGTTAGTGATGCTGTGGTCCGATTCCCTTTGATTCCCATTGTTGTTACTGTGTAGCTGCTCCCTGTTCTGTCCTTGCCGTGCTGTCCCATCTTATCCCGTGCCAAATGCTGCACCTAATGCTGTTCAGAGAGCTGTGATCAGAATAGAGATGTGTAGACAAGCAGAATTCTTCCACCCTCTCCAGGCTGAAGCCCCTCCAGGCGGAGAAGTGGATCTGATTGATGTGGGATTCACAGATGATGTGAAGAAGGGAGGGGGAGGAGGTGGTGGATTTACAGCCCCGATGGATGGAATAGTACCCATGCCAGTGCTGATGCCCATGCCCATGCCAGCGCCAAATCCACCCTTCTATCAGCCTCCAAAGGGACCGGTAAGTGTCTTTACTTTGAGCATTCCCTTTTTGTGGGGGAGACTCTTGACTGCAGTGCTTAGCCCTGTGTCCACTGATTCGGAATCATCTGTACCTGAGAGCTGGATGTGTCAGAAGCCCATCGTGTTGCTGTGAGACAGCGTGGGATTGAAATTGTTGGCAGCACAGCTGAAACTTCTTGTTGCTTTTTGAATGTGGAGGTTCCTACCCCTATTCTCCAGATGGCCCTCTTTGCCTTCAGGGAACAGAGGAGTCCAGACTTAACTCCTGAGGCAGTCTTTTGACTGTCAGGCTTTTGGCTAGGGGTTGGAGCTGCACTTTGAAGTTGGTAAGCTGGTAGTGTGCCAAGATTCAGTCAAGGAAATCAGATTAGTTTTGTGTGGTGGCAGGAGCGTGGAAAAATACGGAAGTGCCCTGCCTTCAGACCCACAAGGGAGCAGGCCAGTGGCTCTTGGAGATCGTTTATTGTGAGGGTGGAAGGTGGGAGCTGGAAAGAGCACTGTTCCTGAATTCAGTCATTTACAGGATAGCTGCGTAGGGTGGAGAATGGCAGAACAGTGGGTTGGCTTGGAGTATTAATATGGTCCCAGTAATGCTGCAGTGGTTTTAGAGGAAAATCCAGGCTGCGTTTCATCAGTTGGCTGGAGGCTCAGGCATAAATATGCTGAGGACTTGTGCCAAGTCTAGGTCTTTGAGGCACCATTGTCTTACAGGTAAGGGTAATACAAAGCCTCAGTTGAGAACTCCTTTCTGGTTTGTGATGCGCAGGAGAAATGGCTGGGATGTGCTTACGGCAGGGTATTACCCATTTTGTCCTGGTACTTGTAGTGCCTTGAAAGATGAAGTAAGTGTTCAGTCATACTGGTTCTTTAGAATAACCCACAGGGCTGTTTGCTGGGTCTGGTTGCTCCAGGTGACTTAATACTTAGAAATCTTTCCCAGTAAGTATAGATTATATCAGTTTGGATATTTGCCTGCATATCTTGGATAATTACTTTTCCTGTAGCAGCTGTAGGGGTGTTGTGTCCCATGGCTGGTCTCCAGGGTGAGTAGTCTAGTGCGTGACTGTCATCTCTCTGTGCAGGAGGACTTCAGTGGCATTCCAGTGGGGACCTACCAGCCTTTTGCTAACATCCATCCTCCACCAATTCCAGCAAACCCACCAACGTATGAGTCGGTAAGTGCCTGAGCTCAGTCACCATTGTAGGCAGCAAGGAGAACCTCAGAGTGCAGTGGTAGCCACAGGAAAGACAGGTGTTTGTTAAGCATATTGCTGTGACCCTTTGGAGCTTTTGGGGTGGTGCTTGGCAGTGCTTATGGGTATGGTGATTCACTGAGTGCATGTGATGGCAGAATGACTTGTGAGAAGTTCCATATTCAGCAGCGTGTTTTGGCTGCAAAGGAAAGCCAAGATCTGTTTTACTGCATTGTTAAAACAGTGATAAACAGTTAACAAGTAAAGTCTGCAAATTCTGGGGGTTTTTTAACAATGTAAAGGGTTTATCAGCTTCAGTCACTTTAATTATGGCTTTTCAACTAATTAATTGTTAGCCTGGATGGAAATTCTGGGTGACCCAGATGATGTGTATTTAAACACTCTTCCTTTCCCAGACTTTTCTCAGTCCTAGGGGACAACAAATGATAGGCTAGAGTCTTCTCTTTTTATGCTTGTCTGTGTATTTCTTGCTGCAGTTCATGATCTCATCTTGCTTTTCGTGACATGCTGCTTGTTTTTGCAGTGTCCTGAGTAGGGATGAGTGTACCCAAGCACCTGTGTGTGCTAATACCTTGTACTCGCTGCACATCAGCCTCTGAGTCCAGGAGATGCAGCAGTTGTTACCTGGGTAGGGAGGGATAGCACTGACTGCACCCTACAGAGAGTGAGGAGTGATAGCTGCATAACTGCCTGTTCCATGGCCTTTTGTCCCAGCTGGACCAAAACTTTTGTGTCTTCAATAAATATTTTAGATCTGCTAGTGGATATGCTCTATTTATCCACTTCCAGGATATGGCCAGTGAAGCTGCTTTGTCCAGGAGGGAGAGGAAAGTTGAAGCACTGCCTCCTTTTCTTGGGAAGAGAGGCAGATTCTTCCGAGTGTATTGGAAGCTGGGATTATCTGCCTTCTTGGGGAGGGGTGGAGTATACCTTACTCTGCGTGGGTGTGACTGCTGCTGCCCATGAGCAGTGCCTGCACACCTGAGATTCTGTGCCTGGTAGGAGAGAGCTGTAGTAACTGAGAGTCTTTTCCAGATCGATGAGCCTAATGCTGACAAGGATGCTTCTGTGCCAGCAGCTGGTGAGTATGTCAAGAGATACAGGAAACCAAGACTGGTAGAGGCTGTGGTTGGCTTGGCATCCCGGTGTCCCTAGGAGGAAGCTTTCCATGTAGGGAACAACGTGTAGAACTCCACACATCTTTAGAGCAGGATTTGAGTTTGGAGAGGACTCTGATAGAAATGGAGATTATGCCCTCAAAACAGGGAGGATCCAGACTTCCACTGGGAAACTCAAGAACTTGAGTTTGACTTTGGAGTCAGTACTGGGTCTTTGGCTTACGCTGTCTCATCAGACCAAGTATAGGGTGTTACAAGGTAAAATGAGAAAGTAGCAGCTCTAAGTGATAACGTTTTTACACAGTGCAAATAAAATTATTCTGTAGCAAGAGAATGAGAGAAGTAAGCACCAAGAGGATGGGTAGGTTTGTATCAATGTCAGTGTTGAAGTTGCACACAACAGAGCAGGACTAGTAGAGGTAACTGTTATCCCTTGGCCTGTCTGTCTAATGGCTTTTGAGATGCTTCATGCATTGTAATTGGACCATAACAAAATTCTTCCTGCCTCGTACAGTGTGATTCTGCTCCAGGTGTTTTGAAAGTACTTTTTATCTCTCTTGGTACGGGCAGAGAGGGTTTTTAGAGTAAGCAGAACCTTGCCAGCTCCAGCAAGGATTTATGAGGATCTTATGAAGTCCTCTAGGGAGTATTGGTAATGCTGCTGAAGAGGATAGGCCCTGTGGGAGCACTGAGTCTGGCTGTGTGCTTCAGTTCCAAAGCTGGGTGGCAGCATGTGGTACCTGCATGTATCTTTAGGAGGTGTTGGAATGGAGAGAACTGGGACTTTGAATCGTCGTGATGCAGTCCGGCCAGTTTAGGCATGTGGAAGCTTCAACCCACCTGCAGCTGTGGACTGGTGTAGGGTCCCTAGTTTAGATCTGCCACGGCTGCAGCCCCTTGCAGCTGTATAAACTTGAAACCTGGTGGTGTTCCCAGTTGAGTCTGTGTGCAGCTGGAGGTGTCTGACCGTGGATGCTGTTCAGGCAAATAGGCTGGCAATGCCTGTTCGTGGTTCTGTTTGGCCTGGTGAGAGCATGCTGACAGTGAGGTGAGGTGATGTCCCTCTTATTCCAAACAGGGCCTGGGCCCAAGCCAGAACCTTCTCCTAAACCAAGAGCTGGAGCTGCTAACACCGTTGATAACTTTGTGCTGCCTGAATTGCCATCCGTGCCGGATACGCTGCCAACAGCGTCTGCTGGCGCCAACTCTTCTGCCTCTGAAGACATTGACTTTGATGATCTTTCTCGGAGGTTTGAGGAGCTAAAGAAGAAAACATAAATCTGACTGGGCTGCAATTGCACTGCGAGGGGCAGGAGCTGTGACAGCCACTTCTCTCTGAAACACTCCCCTGAAACTGGTTTCCTGCATTAACCTCAAATGAACATGCTCTTCTTTTTGAGCTCTCTTCCTGCTATACTTAAACCAAATGCTGCTGCTTTCCTATCTTTGTTGCTCCAGGAGGTGAACTGTGGGGAATCTTGCAAGACTGGAGCAGGGAACAGCCCCTGTCAGTCTGGGTGGCTGTGGAGGAGAGCTGCCTGTGATGTTCCAGGTGCCATTGATGGCTGTCTCTGCAGTTGCTCTTTGCCCCCTCCTGCAGAGAAGGAAGGTGAAGGTTGAAATAGGAATGGGGCTTTCTCCTCTTCTTCAGTGGTCTTGAGGGCAGCAGCATACACAAGCTGCCCCTGTCTGCTGGGGGATTAAATCACTCTGGAAAGACTTCTCAGTAACTGGGGCAGGAAATAGTCGTGAGCTCCAGCTGTAGCTGATTGCAGTTTGTGTTGAAAGCCAGTATCCTCTTTGGCTCCTGCTCTTGGGGAGTCCTCCATGGCCCTTGCTGCATTCTCAGTGGTGGGTCCATTCCCTGTTCCCAGAAGGGCAGCGCTGTACGCAGACCTGCCCAGCACCACGTTCTGCCTGATCCCACTGGGAGCGAGAGCTGGCCAAAGAGACACAGCCTGTGCTGTGGGATTTCGCCTGCTCCGTTCCTTGGGACATGGAACGCATACGGAGAGCTGAGGTCCAGGGGGCCCTACTGGAGTAGGGAAGAGGCTGCTGGACGAGCCCTGCGCTCTTCTGTGTCGCGGGCCTGTACGTAACACTTTCACACAACTTTTCCTTAGAGTTTTTGGTTGATTTGTATCTTACAGGTTATTCCTAATAAAATTTGGGCTGAGGAGCAGCGGTGTCTGAGTGGGCTGCGCAGCGCTGGGCCCTTCCCTGCTGCAGGCAGGTGGCTGTGGCGGTACCCGGCGTGGGGACGTGATGGTGCTGCGGGCGGGGTGCTGCCGTGCGGGGCCCTGCCGGTCCCGGGGCTGTAACACCCGGGGCCGTGTCCTGCCCGGGCCCCCCATTTCTCGCCCGCCCGGGGGCGGGGCCACCAGCTGTCCGTCTGGCCACGCCCCTTCTCTGCACGGCCCCTGGCGCCCGCGCCGAGTGCTTCTGCTCCGCTATTGGTTGGGGGGAGCCCGGGCTCCGCCAATCATCGGGTCGGGATCGCGGAAGTGCCCTTCCACGTGTAGGGTTGAGCCGATGGCGGCGCCGCTGCGCGTGAGCGGCCGGCGGGGGTCGGGGCGCGGGCGGGGTGGGGTTACCGAGAAGGGTCGGGCTTGGCTGGGGATGGGGCTCGAGCGGGAGCAAGGTACTATCGGGGCGGGGGCGGGCGGGGATGCGGACGGATTGGACTGCCGGTGCCGGTATGGGTGCGGGTGAGGCAGTGAAACGGGGAGGGACGAGGCGGAGTGCCGGTACGAGGGGCGGGAATGGGCGGGGTGCCGGTGGGGGGTGGGCGGAGGGAGGTGCGGGACCAGGCGGGGTGATGAATGCAGGCGGGATGTTGTACCGGTACGGGGTGCAAGGTGATGGCGGGGAGGGTGTGATGTGCCGGAGGGGGGGGGTGCCGGTACGAAGTGCGGGACAGGGCGGGATGCTGGATGCAGGCGGGACATGGTGCCGGTACGGGGTGCAAGGTGATACCGGGGAGGGGTGGCGATGTGGGGTGCCGGTGCCGTTAGGGGTACCGGTGCCGGCGTCGGAGCTCTCCTGACTGCCCGCTCAGGGGCGGCTGCGGTTGCTGGCGGCGGCGCTGGGCGGTTGCGGGCTGCTGCTGGGTTCGGCGCTGGCGGTGGGCGACGAGCGGCTGTTCGCGGCGGCCGTGATGCCCGCACTCCGGGCTCTGCCTCCCGAGACCGCGCACGGGCTCGCCCTGCGCGCTGCCTCCTCCGGGTTGCTGCCTCCTGCCCCGCCCGACGGCCCCGCGCTGGTGCGGCCCCACCTGGGGGGCGAGGGGGCACGGAACGGGGTGGGGGTCAGGGACCCGGGGGCTCAGGGGCTGGGGTGGGGAGATGAGGGTCACGGACTTGGGCGGGAGGGAGGGTGGGCAAGGGCTGGGGGATCAGAGTCAGGGACCGGGGCTGGGAGAGGGGGTTCAGGGGCTGGGGGGGAAGAGGGGGGGAGCAGGGCAGGCAGCTGGGTCCCAGGGTGTCTCCCGGCTGCTTGTGGTCCATGGTGGGTGATGAGCTCTGCCAGGCAAGGGTCAGGAGCCCCAGTGGGAGCCATGTGGGAGGGGGCTGGAATCGGGTCCTGTTTTTGCTCCTAGTGCTGGTGGGCTCTGGCTCCCAGCAGCCCATGTATGACCCATCCCCTGCCCCGCAGGAGGTGCGAGTCCTCAGGCAGCGGTTCCGCAACCCGGTGGGCCTGGCAGCTGGCTTCGACAAGCAGGGCGAGGCTGTGGACGGGCTCTACAGGATGGGCTTCGGCTTTGTGGAAGTAGGGACTGTCACACCTAAACCCCAGGAGGGGAACCCCAGACCCCGAGTGTTCCGCCTGGTGGAGGATGAGGCGGTCATTAACAGGTGGGACCTGGGGGAGGCTGTTCCATGGTGTCCCACAGACTGCCCACCTCATGTTCATTTGGGTGCTCTGGGCTCTGTGGTCTGTGCTGCAGCAGCTCTTGGATGTGCTGAGCAGAGGTGCGGAGACTGTAGGCCTCCTCCGTGCTTCTCCTGTGTCCTGCTTGTGGTTTGTGGGTGCCAGCCCAGCCCTGTCTGTTCTGGTGCAGGTATGGATTCAACAGCCACGGTCACGGTGCAGTGGAGCGCAGGCTGCGCGCCCGCCAGGAGACACAGCTCAGGCTCACTAGTGGTGAGACAAGCTTGTGAATCTTTGCTCTTGAGGGTCTGCAGGGGTGGTCTGGGGGTCTCCCACATAGCTCTAGGCTAGGATAGGTGTGCAGCTTCCAAGCATGGGAAGGTCCTGGCCAGAGTGAGGTGTGTTCAGACAGCGGGAACCCTCCTGGGGCTGTGACATTTCTCCTGCTGTTGTCTCTGGGATAGAGGCTCCACTTGCTGCTCTGGGCAGGCCCTGTCTGCTGAGACTGGCCAGAGCCAGCAGGGCCTCAGCTGGGCAGTTCCAAGGGCAGCCTGCACCAGGTGGCCAAGCTAAAGGCTGTGGTGCTGGGAGATGCAGGGCTACGAAAGATGATCTGAGGGCTCGAGCATCCCTGCTATGAGGACAGGCTGAGAGAGCAGGGTTTATTCAGCCTGGAAAAGACTCCAGAGAGACATCATAGTGGCCTTCCAGTACCTGAAGGGGCTACTGGAAAGCTGGGGAGGGACTTTTTACATGGGCAAGTAGTGATAGGACGAGGGGGAATGGCTTTAAATTGGAAGGGGGAAGATTCAGATGAGCCATTAGGAGGAAATTCTTCACAGTGAGGGTTGTGAGACACTGGCAAAGGTTGCCCAGGGAAGCTGTGGCTGCCCCATCCCTGGAGGTGTTCAAGGCCAGGTTGGATGGGGTCTTGAGCAGCCTGGTCTGGTGGGAGATGTCCCTGCCCGTGGGTGCTGGATGATCTTGAAGGTCTTTTCCAGTGCAAACCATTCTATGATTCTATGAGGTGCTGTCTGGGGTGGCTGTGGTGTTGCTCCTGTGGCTGCAGGATTAGTCCCAGGCTCACCCCCCTGGGCTGCATATCCTCATCTTCAGGTTCGCTGGTCCTGGGGCATCCCTTGTCAAGTGGTGGTTGGTCTTGGTTCAGCCATGTCTGTGTTCCAGAGGGGATGCCCCTTGGAGTCAACCTGGGCAAGAACAAGAGCTCTCCAGACGCTGCAGCTGACTACGTGGCTGGGGTGCGGACACTGGGGCCTTTGGCTGACTACCTGGTGGTGAATGTGTCCAGCCCAAACACCCCAGGGCTGCGGGACCTGCAGGGCAAGGCTGAGTTGCGGGACCTGCTGACCAAGGTGGGTGACCCTCACGGCCAGCCTGGACCACAGCTGCAGCTCTGGCCACAACCCATTCCCTGGCAGCGCCTGGTCTGCCCCAGCCAGGAGTGTTGTTCCAGCACGGGGAGGAGTGTGGTGACTCCCTGGCGCAGTGGGAAGAGCTACGAAGATGTCCCGTGATCAGCTGTGGGTGCTGAACTTCAGCACCCATGTGAGCAGTGAGGCATGTCCTGCAAGGGAACAACAAGCCACTCACCCCACAGCATCAGGAGTCGCTGTGGCCGTGTTCCCAAGCCCGGTGCCGTAGGGTGCCCATCCCATCAGCAGTGAGGAGAGCAGAGCCTGTCCCTGTGGCACTGAGTGCATGCATTGCCCTGGCACGGGGCAGGAGGGTTCCCCCACTACGTGTGTCCTCCTGCAGGTGTTGGCAGAGAGGGATGCGCTGCCCTGCGAGCACAAGCCAGCTCTGCTGGTGAAGATTGCCCCTGACCTCACCGCACAGGACAAGAAGGACATCGCTAGCGTGATCTGCGAGGTGAGGAGGTGGGAAGGGGAGGGTGGTGAGGAGCTGGGCTGTTGTGTCTCCTGCCTCACCTCACATGGATGGTGCTCCTGACAAGTCACCTCTCTGAATGGAAGGAACAAGCAGACCTGCAGCTCTCTGGCTGCCATGGGAATGGTGTCCTGGGTATCTCTGGGTCCATGAGGGCCTGTGTGCATCACCTGGACTTTGGGGACCGTCCAGGCTGCTTTGCCCCTCAGCACATTGCTGGAGCACTTCCTTGGAGGGGTCCTGGGCCAGCATCCTGGGGATGAGAGTGGGGGGCTGCTCATGGCAGCCGTGTCCCCATGCTGCTGCCCCCCTCAGCTCGGTGTGGACGGGCTGATCATCAGCAACACCACGGTGAGCCGCCCCAGCAGCCTCCGGAGCCGGCAGCGCACAGAGGCCGGGGGCCTCAGCGGGAAGCCCCTGCGGGAGCTCTCCACGCAGACCATCAGGGAGATGTACTCCCTCACCGGAGGTAGGGGAGAGCAGGGCTTGGGGACACGGGCTGGTGTCACCCCGCTGTCCTGACCCTGCGCCTGCTGCAGGCCAGGTGCCCATCATTGGGGTGGGTGGGGTGAGCAGCGGGCGCGACGCTCTGGAGAAGATCCGTGCTGGAGCCTCACTGGTGCAGCTGTACACGGCGCTCGTGTACCATGGGCCGCCGGTGGTCAGGGCGGTGAAGAGGGAACTGGAGGAGCTGCTGAGGTGAGTCACATCCCCACGGAACCCCTGGACCCAGGGTGGCTTTGGGGCACGAGCAGTGGAACTGTGAGGCTGAGCCCAGTGACAGACTGGCCCTGCCACCACACACTGTCCCCACTCAGGGAGCAGGGGTTCAAGAACGTCATGGAGGCCGTTGGAGCAGATCACCGGGGCTGAAGAACCAAGCTCTAGCCAGGGGGAGCTGTGGCCAAGCAGGGACAGGTGTGACAGTTCCAAGTGCTGGACATGCTGGGACTGAGCTGCAGTCTTGGTCCCAACCCTTGAGAAGGGTCAGTGATGGGTGAAGGTGGGACTGCACTGGTGGGGGGCAACAGAGGGGGCTTCTGCACTGGTGCTGTTGTTTTATTTTGGGTTCCTGGTGGGCTGGACTCCCCAGAAGAAACCAGCGCTGGGCAAGGCTCTGCTGGGCCGTGAGGGAGGTCCCTGAGGGGACAGCCCTGCAGGCAGCACTGTGCCCTGTGGTGAGCACAGCTTCCCTGCTGCTGCTGCCCAGAGCTGTGGGACAGCTGCTGCCCTTCTGCCAGGGACCCCACAGCCCCTGCTGCCTGCTCTGGTTGGTGCTTTGTCCTCCTGCAGCGCAGCCTCTGCAGGAGGGTCTGTCCTCCCTGCCCTCCCTCTGAACGCGGTCCTGGAACAAACCTGCAAGTCCAGGGTCCTGTTCAAGTGTCAATAAATGTTTGGCTCACCCAGTCCTGTGTGCTGCTCTGGGGACACTCCTTGCGTGGTGGGACGCGGGATGGACGCTGTTCATGTTTGTGGTCAGTGCATCTTTTCCCAGTGGCAGAAGCTGCAGATGGGATGGGCCCACACAAAGCTCAGCAGGGTTCTCCTGCCCGAGACTGGACCCTTTGCTGTCGGTGCGTAGATGTTTGGATGCAGCTGTGGTTATGCCTGGTCACTTGTTATGGAAAGGCCATGTTTGTTCATGTCCTTGGAAGCTGTTTTGTTTTGAAGGCCTCTGGTGTTGGCTGCTGCCTTACTTTGGACTCCCTGCAGTTATTCCAGGTCTGTCTTGTGCAACGTGGCTTGACCTGGGCACAGTGTTTGTTCCCTCTGCAGCTTCTCGAAATCCACCCTGCAGAGCGGGATTGCATCACAGCGCTTCCCTCCACCAGACCTGTTTACAGGAGGAGCGGGACCTGCTGACGCTGCTCTCGGTGGCTCTCTGCTCGTGTCAGGGCTGTCGCCTGCTCCCTGGCTTCCACAGCCATCTGCTCCAGCTCCTTTCTTTCCTACATTCTCTGCTTTGGGCAGGTGGTGCTCATTGCTGCTCTAACAGGGTTGTGACCTGGCCTGTTGGCCAGGGTTTTTGATGTGCTTTCTCTGGAGAGGGCCTGGGAAGTGGTTGCTCTCCCAATCTGAAGGTGGCCTTTGTGGCTGTGAGACTGAGAGCTTGAGTTTCTCCTTATCATAGAATGGTTTAGGTTGGAAGGGACCTTAAAGATCATCCAGTTCCAACCCCCTGTCATGGGCAGGGACACCTTCCACTGGATTAGGGTGCTCAAAGCCTCATCCAACCCTTGTGATCCAAACTGTTCTGTGATTTCAAGTATGCTTGCATGAGTATGGCTGATTCTGGGGCAGAGATTCCAAGCCCTGCATCATTTAGGGGGACAGGCACCCCATGAGATGGGAAGAAGCTTGCACAGGATGGAAAAGCCTGTTTCTGGAGTGTCTGCAGACACACACAGAGGTCCCTCCTGAGCCTGAAGAACTGGGGTGTCCAAGGAGTAGGAGGGGCACTGGGGAGACCCCCCCAGCCAGCCAGGTTTTGATGGCTGAGAGCTGGCCCCACATGCTCCAGATGGTTTTGGGGTGCCCTCACTGCAACGTTAGCACTCTAGGGTAGGTAAGGTGGATAGGGGTGCCTGTCCCCTTCCCTCGCTGCTGCCCCTTGGTTGTGCTCCTGCTGGAAGCAGACTGTCCTCACTGGAACAGGCAGACGTGTGCTGGCCTGTGCTCTGCCCTTTGCCCTTGCTGCCTGCTGGCCACATCCAGCTGAGCATCGGCCAGCGATTGCTGCTACCAGTTCCCGTAAGGCTGGGCAGGGCCCTGGCCTCTGCTGACAGACAACCTTCACCCGAGGGCCAGGGACCGCCAGGATGTGGGGCTGAAACCCACTGAGCAGGAGGGGGTGGATGTTTGTGGGCTTGGCTGCAGTCCCTGGAGCTGGGGGACATCCTGCACCCCTGGTCCAGCCAGGCTAGCACTGTCAGGGCATGGGCAGCACCGAGCCCTTCTGCACCTTGGCTTTGTAGAGCAGCTGGCAGGACGTGCCCTGGTGTGGGCACAACCAGGCACGGGATGGGATGGCGCTTGGCACCGCTGGCCACCACTGTGACGGCTGCCTGTGCCCCACAGGGATTGCTCCAGCTCATGGCATGGGGCAAGGGCTGCTCCTGGTGCCATAGCAGTGCCCGTCCTACCCCTTGAACACCCCAGTCAACACCAGCATCTGCAGCCAGATCCTCCTCCACATATTTGTGTTTGCAAAATCCTGGAAACTCTTGGCATGCTGGCTTCCCACGGGGACTGGGCAGGCGTGCCGGGAGCCTCTGCCAGCCTGGCTGGGAGCCAGGGGGCCCTTTTTATCCTTCTTTTGCTGGGAAATGTGCTGGCTGCATACAGCAGGGTCAGGAGGTGTGGAGCACACGAGGCTGCACCAGGGGAGGGAGGTGGCAATAAAAGGGATGAGGAGGGAGCCCTGAGCTACATCGACCTGCAGGAGGCTGCTGTGAGAAGAAGGAGCTGTCAGCATGGGGTGAGTGACGTCCCTGTGTCCCTCTGTGTGTGGTGCTGTGCCTGTCCTGCGTGTCTGCCTGAGGACCTGGCTCTGCTACGGGCTGTGACAGGACCTGTTAGACCTGCAAGCACATTGGCTCCCACCACTGCAGCCTCATCCTCCGCAGCAGCAGGGTCCCTGTGTCTGATGGGCAGCCCTGGTGGCACTGGGTCAGCCCCCTGCCCTCCCTGGGACAGAGCCCCTGGGGCAGGGCATGAGCCTCGCCGGGACACTGGTCCTGGTGGAGCCCACAGAGTGGGAGCAGAGCAGTAGGAGTCCTCTGAGTGTGCCCTCTCTTCCCTGCAGACCTACAGTGCTGCTGATTGCTGGCCTGGCCTGGACTGCGCTGGAGACGACGACTGCCAGCGGTACCTTCCAGGGCGAGGGGGGAGCGCTGGGGCTTGGCCACAGCCGGGGGAGCTTGGCAGGGAAGGCAGGGAGTGGAGGGAGCTGCTGGTGGTGGGGGTGATGGCCTGGGTTCAATCCTCTGGGCCAGCTGATCATCCTCTGCCTGCAGAGTGGAGCTGTGCAAAGCCTGCAGACATCGAAAACGGCTACGTGGAGCACCTGGTCAGGTTCCGCTGTGACCCCTACTACCAGCTGCGCAGCCCTGGTGATGGTGAGACACGTGACATGGGCACAGCACCTGGGGATGGCACTTGTCCTTGGGTCCAAGGGCTGCATGGGGCTGCCCCAATGCTGGATGATGCAGCTTCCCTGTCTTCCTGGGAGTGCACATAGCTGCCTGCACTTACCCAAGCCCTCGGGAGGTGCCGGTACCTCCATGCCTCCCCCCTTGCAGGGCAGAGGTGCTGACTCTGGTTTCCCTCCAAAGGCACCTACAAGTGTGGTGAGAACAAAGCGTGGGTGAGCGATGGAACTGGCAACTCGGCACCTGTCTGCGAGCCAGGTGAGAGCAGACCAGCAGGGGCTGAGGCTGTGAGAGGTGGGGCGGGTGGGGGGCTGCGAGTCATCTGGGCAGCCAAGGGCCATGGGGGCCGCACGGAACCCCCATCTTCAGTGTTTCTTCCTGGGGCTGCTGGGGGCCAGGAGGCCTTTTGAGTGCTCACCAAAGCCCTGCTCTGCTCTCTGCAGTGTGTGGGAAGCCGAAGAACCCCCCGCAGCAGATGCAGCGCATCATTGGGGGCCTACTGGCCAGGAAGGGCAACTTCCCCTGGCAGGGCCGGCTGGTGACCCGCCACAACCTCACCGTGGGGGCCACGCTCATTAGTGACCAGTGGCTGCTGACCACGGGCAAGAACGTCTACCTGAACCACAGTGAGGATGCCACATCAGACGATATCGCTCCTACTCTGCAGCTCTTCTTGGGCAACAAGAAGCAGACTCCCTTGGAGATTGAGTGTGTAGTGCTGCACCCCGCCTACCCCGAGGCCGTGGACCTTGCTCTGCTGAAGCTCAAGGAGAAGGTGGTCGTTGGAGAAGAAGTGATGCCCATCTGCCTGCCCCAGAGGGACTACGTGCAGCCAGGGCGGGTGGGTTATGTCTCAGGCTGGGGCCGCGGTGCTACCTTTGAGTTTTCCAGCCTGATGAAGTACGCGATGCTGCCGGTGGCAGAGAGCAAGAGCTGCCAGCAGTACTATAAGGCGCGGGATGCATCCTCTGGGGTCCAGCCCATCCTCAGCAACAGCACCTTCTGTGTGGGCATGAGTGAGCTGCGGGAGGACACGTGCTACGGGGATGCCGGCGGTGCCTTTGCTGTGCAGGACCCCGATGATGACACCTGGTACGCGGCCGGCATCCTCAGCTACGACAAGAGCTGCACGACCTCCAAGTACGGCGTGTACGTGGATGTGTGGCGTGTCCTGGACTGGATCAGGGATACGTTGGCAGTAGATTGAGGCAGGGGCGTTGGGGAATAAAACTACTCCATACATGGCTGCAGGTTCTCTCTGTCTGGGCGTGATGCTGAGGGGGATGTATATGGGCATCCGTGCCCAGGGGTGCGTGTGCGGGCGCCTGTTGCCTGGAGGTGCTGCCTTTGGGGTCCTTGCATGGGGGGGGGGCGTCATCTGCAGAGCTGCTGGGTACTTGGGGAGTTCTACTCCTGCCCCATGTGTATGGGTGTCTGTGGGGTTCTCTCTCCTTGCCCCATCCATGGGACTGTCTGTGGGGTTCTTCCTCCCCCATGTGTGTGTCTGTGGGGTTTTCCTTGTCCAGTGGGGGTGTCTGTGTCCTTTTCCCACCCCCCATCAGGTGTCTGTGGGGTTCCCCTCCCATGGAGTGTCTTTGGGGTTCTCTTCACCCCCTCCCCCTTGTTTGTGGGGGTGTCTACACAGTTCTCGCCCTTCCGCCTGTGGAGTTCTCTCCCCAACCATAGGAATGTCTGTGGGGTGTCTCCATTCGCCCCTGCCCCTATCCATGTGGGAGTCTGTGGGGTTCCCTCACCATCTGTGGGCATGTCAGGGCAGGGTCTGTGGGGTTCCCCTCCTGTCCATGAGGGAGTCTGTATGGTGGGGGAGCCTGTGGAGTTCTGCCCCCCCCATCAGTGGAGAGTCTATGTGTGTCTCCCCCCGACCATTGGGGGTGTCTGTGGGGCTGCCCTCCTCCCACGGTATCTGTGGGGTCTCCCCCTCAGGGCGTGTCTGTGCGGTTTCCACCCCACCGTGGGAGTGCTTGTGGGGGTCTGTTCCCCCCTCGCGGGGGAGTCTTCTCTCCTTAGGGGTGTCTGTGAGGTATCGCCCCCGTGTGTGTGTGGGGGTCCCCCTCTCTATGGGGGGGCCTCTG
Organism: Dromococcyx pavoninus; assembly: GCA_033558185.1. NCBI lineage: Eukaryota > Metazoa > Chordata > Aves > Cuculiformes > Neomorphidae > Dromococcyx > Dromococcyx pavoninus. The sequence goes on along the minus strand of JAUMJL010000350.1, from coordinate 923,218 downwards.
TGGGGTTCTTCTCCCCCCGTGTGTCGGTGGGGCACCTCTCCCGCCATGAGGATCTCCCCAGCCGTCCCGTCCGCGGACCCCCCCGCTGCTTCCTTCCGGAAGTCCTCCTGCAGCCACGTGACCCCATCCGGTTTCACTACGCCGGAAGTCCGCCGAGAGACTCTCGGCACGTCTTGTCTAGCGCCGCTTGGACTCTATGATAGCTGCGCTCGTATAGGCTCTGCCCGTTATGTCTATAGAGCGAGCGGGCTAGAGCGGCGCTTCCCGCGGGGCATTGTGGGGTGGCCATGGCGGCGCGCAGACAGCCGGCTGGCAGCCGCTGAGGCGCCGACCCCGCGGGCCCCATGGCGGCCCGGCCCTGCACGGCCTGGTAGTGTCCGACGGCCATGGGCGAGGCGGGCGAGGAGTCGCTGCACCGGCTGGAAGGGACGTGCCCGGAGGCTGAGGCGGGCGGGCTGGTGCTGCGGGGCCGCAGCGCCGCCGCCGAGCAGCACATCTTCAAGGCGCCGGCCCCGCGCCCCTCCCGCCTCGGCCTCGACCTGTTGGCTGCCCAGAAGCGGCGGGAGCGGCAGGAGGAGGCGGGCGGAGGAAAGCGGTCCCGGGTCTGCTCCTACAAGGACTGGGAGGAGGGCCGGGACGAGGCGGGCAGCCCCGAGGAGGAGGAGGAAGAGGAGGAGGAGCGCAATGGGAGCAGCCGGAGCGGCCGCAGGGAGAGGTGAGGGCTGCGAGGGGGCTCCTGGCCCTGGCGGTGGAAGGGGGAAGCTTTGTCAGGTCCCTGCGTGGGGATGGAGCGTGAGTGGGGGGTGTGAGCTCTGCTGGGGAAGGAATGTGAGAGCAGGGTGTGAGCTCTGTTTGGGAAAGTGAGTGAGTGCAGGGTGTGAGCTCCATTGGTGTCAGCAGGAGACCATAACCTCCTGTGTGGGAGTGGTGGGGCGTCTGGAGATGTCTGGGGACAATCGTGGGGCACCACTGTAGATCTGAGGAGCTCTGGGTAAAGCTCTTCCTTCCTCTGGTGCCCTCCTTGTGGCCGTAGGGGCAAGAATGCTTTTAGATGTTGTTAGGCCTGCAGACACCAAGTAATCCAGTTGTGAGACTGTCTGCTTCCTGGAAGCAGTGGTTGGCTTTGGAGTGCACGTGTCTGAGAGCATCAGCAGAGCTGGAGGGCAATTAGCAAAGAATGAAAAGAGTACTTATAGCTAACAGCTTCTGCCATGGCAGCGGTTACAACTAGAGTTAAAGGCCGACTGTTACTCAGCACTGTTGAGGTTTTCTTCTCTCTGCTTTGCTCTTCCAGGCATTACCGTTCTGTCCATGTGGAAACACCTTCCTACACTGGGGGTGTCAGCGAGGAGTTTTGGGAACGCAGCCGGCAGCGGGAGAGGGAGCGTCGGGAACACGGTGTCTTTGCCTCTTCCAAGGAGGAGAAAGAACGGAAGAAGGACCGCAGTAGGGATCGGGACCACGATCGTAAACGGGACCGCGGTAACTGCTCAGAGACGTTTTGTGGCTCTTCATACTTAGGCTCTGGGCTCATCCCTCAGCCTGTTTGTGGCTCTTAGCAAATGTTTTCAGACCTGGGAAAACTGTTTGTGCACTGGGCTCCTGATCTTCCTTTCTTTTTGCAGAGGAACGGGACAGAAGTCGTCACAGCAGCAGATCAGAGAGAGATGGTTCATCGGAGCGGAGCAGCAGGAGGAGTGAACCAGAGAGTCCCAGACATCGGCCCAAAGGTAGGAGTGAGACCTGGCAGAGTTCTCGTGTGATTTGTTTGTTTCCTGCTTTTTTTGTCAGGACAAGTGTGTGTAGAAAAGCATCTGTCTTTTAATGTTTGTGGTTAGGGCAGTCATAAAACTCTTAGCTTGTTCTGGATCTGAGAACAATCTGCCAGCTGTGTTTGTGTGACAGTCTGCTGGATCTCTGTGCAGTGTGATCTGTTTTGCATCTGTGTGATAGAGATGTGATTCTTTGGCAATTTTCCTTGGAATGATTGGGTTAGGCCCTTCTCTTGAAGGGAGGGTCAATGGGTACCCTCTCCATGCTCCTTGCTGGAAGTCGTGAGGGGTTCCAAGTGCCAGAGTCAGTGTTTGAAAACTGTCAAACCGTCTCCTCTGCTAGATGCAGCCACGCCATCTCGCTCCAGCTGGGAGGAAGACGATAGTGGTTACAGCAGCACCCGCCGCTCACAGTGGGAATCTCCCTCACCCACGCTTTCCTATCGAGACTCGGAGCGCAGCCACCGGGCATCATCACAGCGGGACACGGACCGGAGAGACCGGGACAGGTACCAGTGACTGGGGCTGCAGCTGTGAGCTCTTGAGATGCTGAAAGGGGAGGGAGTGTGAAAGAATAGCGCCTGGCCGTGAGCACCAATTCCTGCCTCATCCTGTTTTTGCAGGTCTGTGAGGAGCAAATACTCAGATAGGACACCATTGCCCACCCCCTCGTACAAATACAACGAGTGGGCCGATGACCGGAAGCACCTGGGTTCCACGCCACGGCTGTCCAGAGGGAGAGGTAAGGGGCCTGGGCCGGGCACTGGCAGAATTCCCGTCCCCTGCACAACACAAGATCGAGCTCTGTGGGATTTCCTCCAGAGCAGCAGCAGGGCCAGAGCCCAGACTGACTGTCTCACTCTCTCCAGGACGACGTGAAGATGGGGAGGAGGGCATTGCCTTTGAGACGGAGGAGGAGCGGCAGCAGTGGGAGGATGATCAGCGGGTGAGAGCCTGAAGACGGGCAAGGAGCATGGCTCTCAGAGGGGGGGCTGGAAAATGGGCAGTGGTGGGAGGGCCCAACCTGGCAAACACCTCTGTGGTTGTGTGCTGCTGGGGGCTGCCCAGCCTGGCCTGCAGGGCTGGTGGAGCTCAGGGCCTCACCTCTTCCCTCCTAGCAAGCTGACCGTGACTGGTACATGATGGATGAGGGCTATGACGAGTTTCACAACCCCTTGGCCTACTCCTCCGAGGAGTATGTGAAGAAACGGGAGCAGCACTTGCACAAGCAGAGACAGAAGCGCATCTCGGCACAGCGGCGCCAGATCAATGAGGTAGGGCCAGGTGTGGGGTTGGCTGTTCTGAACATGTGGGTTTTGAAAGACCTGTTTGCTGGCAGCGAAGGCTGAGCCCTTGCTCTCAGGTGGAAAGGACAGTCTTGTCCTGACCCTGACTGAACTAGAGCTCACAGGGAAACTGCTATGAAGTTTGCCTGGAAGGTGCAGCCCTGTGTCTCTTGCACAGGGCAGAATTCACGGAGTGGCTGTGGAGGATCGCAGTGTCCAGGGCAGCAGGAATGCAGAGGGCTGTGCTCCTGCTGTTCTGGGACATGAGTTAGACTACTAGGGATGTCTTCTCTTGGCCCAGTGGATGCTGGGGGCTGCTTCATGAGCTGAGGCTTATAGGCAGGATTATATTCAGGCTTCCTGGTGCATTCTGGATATTGCAGGAGCCTCACGGATGATGTCTGTCCTACATTTCCTTGCAGACAGTCCTGTTAACCATGTGCTTCATACAGCCAGGCTATTTCCTGTACCCTGCTGTTTCCAGTCACTGTTTCCTCCTTAGTGGTTCTTTTAAGGTTCCCTAGGCTGGAACCGTCAGTTTCCTTCTATTGTCAGTGTGGGCCCCAGACTCTCCCTAAGCTACTCTGTGTTCTCCCACTTGCTCTCTTCTCCCCATCATCCAAATGTCAGGCTCCTCTGCAAAAGTGAGCTCACCATGTTTGGGTGTGATCTCTGGGGCTTTCTGTGAAGCTTCTCTGTATTCTCTGATATGTTATTTCCTGCAGGATAACGAGCGCTGGGAGACAAATCGCATGCTGACCAGTGGTGTGGTTCATCGGATTGAAGTGGATGAAGATTTCGAGGAGGATAACTCTGCTAAAGTACATCTGTTGGTGCACAACCTGGTGCCCCCTTTCCTAGATGGAAGAATTGTCTTCACCAAGCAGGTAGAGACTGTGGCTGAAGGTGCTGATGGCAGGGAGCCCCACAAGTGTGAGCTCTCTGTCCTGAAGCAATACCTCTTTTCCTCTAGCCAGAGCCAGTCATCCCTGTCAAGGATGCCACCTCAGACTTGGCCATCATAGCCCGGAAAGGCAGCCAACTGGTGCGCAAGCACAGGGAGCAGAAGGAGCGTAAGAGGGTATGCTGTGACCTTGTAAATTGAAGTTGAGCTGAATTTGAGCACCTGTTAGGAGCAGGAAGATTTTCTCTGGTTCGCATTTATGTAGGTTTAAGTTCAAACTTAACAGAAGGGTCAGCAGCTGGAACCATTCACTTAGGAGTCGGTCGGTCATCTCTGTACCTAGACCAGTGTCTAAAAGCTCTGCTTCAGTTCACTTGGAAGAGGGGGGCTTGCTGTAGGATAGGGTGTGTATTCTGTGTTGTAGCATTGGGCAGTTATGGGGTTAATAGGCTTTTATAGTCTTTTGAGTAGTATTAGAGAAGAATGATTTGTCAGTGCTTGCTGTGGCAAAGTTTTGCTGCTCTCTGTCCTTCCAGGCTCAGCATAAACACTGGGAGCTGGCAGGCACAAAGCTGGGAGACATTATGGGGATCAAGAAAGAGGATGAGAAGGATGAGATGGTGACAGATGATGGCAAAGTGGATTACAAGTAGGAATTTGCTTTGAATTTCTTCTGCTCAGTTGGTGATGAGGGCTGTAGGTGTAGCAAAGTGTGTGGAGGGGCACTTTCAGGACTTCTGATGTTTCTGTAGGACTGAGCAGAAGTTTGCTGAACACATGAAAGAAAAAAGCGAAGCCAGCAGTGAGTTTGCCAAGAAGAAATCGATCCTGGAGCAGAGACAATATCTGCCCATCTTTGCTGTGCAGCAGGAGCTGCTCTCCATACTCAGGTATGGCTGCATCCTCAGGTGGAGCTGGTAGAGCATCCCCAGGACATTGGCCTTGCATCTCAGGAGCCCAAGTGGGAAATTCCCACTTATGTGGCCTGTTTGGAAGTTGTACCCTCAAGAACCAAGCCTGTTGCTTTGTGTGGTTGGTGGCAGCTCTCCTGCCTGACTAGAGTGACACTTGGTGGCCAACCAGGGCTGTGAGTACCAAAGCCCTTCCATGTGGTGTATGAAGAAATACTTTTTCCCTTTTTTTTTCAGAGACAACAGCATTGTGATCGTGGTGGGGGAGACGGGGAGTGGGAAGACGACGCAGCTGACGCAGTACCTCCACGAGGATGGCTACACAGACTATGGCATGATTGGCTGCACCCAGCCCCGCCGAGTGGCTGCCATGTCTGTTGCCAAACGGGTCAGTGAAGAGATGGGGGTGCGCCTGGGAGAGGAGGTGAGTCTGGCAGTGGGTGCAGAGGTCCAGCCCGGTGGCAGCGAGCGTGTGGGGCTGTTGGAATACTCTCTGCTATCTCTGCTCTCCCAGGTGGGTTACGCCATCCGCTTTGAGGACTGCACGTCTGAGAACACGGTGATCAAATACATGACGGATGGGATCCTGCTCCGTGAGTCGCTGCGGGAGGCTGACCTGGACAACTACAGTGCTATCATCATGGATGAGGCACATGAGCGCTCACTCAATACGGATGTGCTCTTCGGCCTGCTTCGGGAGGTGTGTGTGAGCCTGGGCTGGAGAACAGCAGCACAGAGCACGGGAGCTGGTCCTAAAGTAGAGGACAGCCCTCTGCCAGGTCTGGGAGAAGGAAACAGAGCTGCCACAGCTCTGCACTTGTTTCTCCACCATCCTGATCCCTGATTCTGGGGGGTTAAATCTCCCTAGTGTCCAAGTGCTGCCGGAGGTTTGCTGGCTGGCCGAATCTCTAGGTATAGAGATATTTGCTGGCTTAAAGCTTTCTGGACTGAGGTCAGCAGGACTTCTTTACTGCACAGATTATATAGCATCTGTGTTCCCTGGTATTAATGTCCAGTGCCTCTAGATTACAGCAGAAGCTCTGTGGTCTGTTGTTGTCTCAGTAATAATAGAAGCAGCCTACAGCCATGCATAAATGCCTCTTCCTTATCGTCGCTCTCATCTGCTTCCTAGGTGGTGGCTCGACGTTCAGACCTAAAGCTTGTTGTCACCTCAGCTACCATGGATGCAGACAAGTTTGCCTCCTTCTTTGGGAACGTTCCTATTTTCCACATTCCTGGGCGCACTTTCCCTGTTGATATTCTCTTCAGCAAGGTACGGTCAGCGTTGCGGAGGGACATTCTGTTGTGGCAGGAGGGGTTTGTGCCTTGGGTGTGCTGTGTCCTGTGGTGGACAGAAAAGACAGGAGGAGTAGCCATGCAGTGATGCAGTCTTGCACAGAGAACAGGGTAGATGGGATTATTGGTGTCTGTAACGTGGGCTGTGCCTTTCAGACCCCGCAAGAGGATTATGTGGAGGCTGCAGTGAAGCAGGCCCTGCAGGTCCACTTGTCTGGTGCTCCCGGAGACATCCTCGTCTTCATGCCTGGCCAGGAGGACATCGAGGTGAGCTGGAAGGGCAGACACTGTCACACTGTCCTGCTCCTTTGTTGTTTTAATGTTATGCTTACTCTCCTCTTTGTGGCTAGGTGACCTCAGAGCAAATTGTGGAGCACCTTGAGGAACTGGAGAAGGCACCTGCTCTTGCTGTGCTGCCTATTTATTCTCAGCTACCATCAGACTTGCAGGCCAAGATCTTCCAGAAGGTGCTGATGTGTGCTCTATGATAGGAGTGGGGACAGGGGAATCTGGTGCAGGGAAGAGCATGAGTGAGAGGTGCAGACTTGGCTTATGTATTGTATGTGGAGGGTGGGAGAAAGCCTGTGCCCTCCTCAGCTTCCCAAGAGTCACTCGTGTTCTTCTGAGTTCTGTATGGCTGTGCTGAACTCCTCCTGTGTGGTGCAGAGGCCCTTGCCCAGGGGTCTGACTGACATGCAGTGTGCTTGCAGGCTCCAGATGGGGTCAGGAAGTGCATTGTTGCCACCAACATTGCAGAGACCTCACTGACAGTGGATGGCATCATGTTTGTGATTGACTCTGGCTACTGCAAGTTGAAGGTAATCTGAGATTTCCCTGTATGTCTGTGATCTCTGGGGTTGGGTGAGTTCTGTGGTAGTGAACCCAGCCTTCCTCTTACTTCAGTCTGGTCTTGTGCCCTGCAGGTTTTCAACCCCCGTATAGGCATGGATGCACTGCAGATCTACCCCATCAGTCAAGCCAATGCCAACCAGAGGGCAGGGCGAGCTGGCCGAACAGGCCCAGGCCACTGCTTCAGGTAGGCACATCACTGCTCTTCCTGGCCCTGTCATATCTGCTGCTTGACATCAGTTAAGTATATTTTTTCTTTTTTATTTTCTCACTGGAGTTGTTCTTTATCTTGGTCTTCTGGGGGGATGAGAGCAGTAGGCAGGCCTTGAGGCCTTCTCTTTTGGACCCAGTGCCCCTTCACAGTTAAGGATGTGCTCTGATTTCTTCCCTTGCCCGTCATCGCTAGTGACTGTTCCCTTGGTGCTCTCAGGATGACAGCCAATCCAAAGACAGCTTTCTCAAGGCTTTGCTTTGGGACAGGTTTGCACCCAGGGAAGGGCTGTGTTTGAGAGTGGCATTTGTTGTGCTGCAGCCCAGGCACCCCTGTGTGCTGGGGAGGCCACGCTTTGGCCAGGATGGAGGTTTGTGCCTGGCTGGTTTGGGCAGTGGCTGGTGAGTTGGTAAGGAACACAGTGGCCTGAATGGGAAGACCATGTTTTTGGCATCTGTTCCCCAGACTCTACACGCAGAGCGCCTACAAGAATGAGCTGCTGACCACCACGGTGCCCGAGATCCAGCGCACCAACCTCGCCAACGTAGTGCTTTTGCTCAAGTCCCTGGGTGTGCAGGACCTGCTGCAGTTCCACTTCATGGATCCACCCCCCGAGGACAACATGCTGAACTCCATGTACCAGCTGTGGATCCTGGGGGCCCTGGATAACACAGGTATTGGCTGCTGGGACAAACCTACTGCCCGTGGGGACTGGGACATGCCCAGCTGCTCATCCCTATCCTGTTTCTGCAGGTGGTCTGACCTCAACAGGACGTCTCATGGTGGAGTTCCCGCTGGATCCTGCACTCTCCAAAATGCTCATTGTCTCCTGCGACATGGGTTGCAGCTCTGAGATCTTGCTCATTGTCTCCATGTTGTCCGTTCCTGCCATCTTTTATCGACCTAAGGTACCTGTTTGCTCTTTCAGCAGTTTGTGACCTTTCCCTGCCCTCTGACTAACCTGTGTTCTTTGCTCACCCTTCAGGGCCGAGAGGAGGAGAGTGACCAAGTACGGGAGAAGTTTGCAGTTCCAGAGAGTGATCACTTGACTTACCTGAACGTTTACCTGCAGTGGAAGAACAACAGCTACTCCACACTGTGGTGCAACCAGCACTTCATCCATGCCAAGGCCATGCGGAAGGTGAGGCTGTGGCAACAAAGCTGGGGCAGGGGAGACTTGTGCAGGAGAGGGATCTGAGTGCCACACACCTTTGCAGGTGCGGGAGGTGCGTGCCCAGCTCAAGGATATTATGGTGCAGCAGCGGATGAGCCTCGCGTCCTGTGGGACTGACTGGGATATTGTCAGGAAGTGCATCTGTGCCGCATATTTCCATCAGGCTGCAAAGCTGAAGGTACGAGGTGTCTGTGATGCTCTGGGGGCTGAGAGGCCCTGTCTGGGACCAGCTGTGCTAACCTCACTTCTCTCTGCAGGGCATCGGGGAGTACGTGAACATCCGCACGGGCATGCCCTGCCACCTGCACCCCACGAGCTCTCTGTTTGGCATGGGCTACACGCCAGACTACATCGTGTATCACGAGTTGGTCATGACCACCAAGGTGAGCTTGAGCTAGCAAGGAGGAGCGAGCCGTGCTGTGAGGGAGATGGGAGGGCCTTGCTGGAATAGCGGGGTCTATCAAATGGGCAAGGGTGTGTCAGAAGGGCAGTTCTCAGCCTTTCTCACCTATACCAACTGGGCATGTTTGTGTCATCTGCAGAGTCCTGTTTGTCCTTATTTTTTCTTGGTCTATGTGGGACACGCTTGAGCTTCTTTGCGGTCTCACCAGGTCCAGCCCGTAGCAGTTTCTGAGGCCAGGAGGAATTATCAAGAAGGGATATAATCCCAGCCTGAGAAGTGCCATCAGCAAGTCAGGGAGGAAGGGAGCTGTCATGGCTCTGGAAATGGTGCTCGGGCCCTGAGAACGTTATCTTGCTACCCTGCTTTTTCCTTCTGTCCCTGCAGGAATACATGCAGTGTGTCACTGCTGTGGATGGAGAGTGGCTGGCAGAGCTGGGCCCCATGTTCTACAGCATCAAACATGCTGGCAAGTCTCGCCAGGTGAGTCTCCTGTCCAGGATGAGCTGGCAGGCAGCGGGCCCACTGCGTGCCTGTTCCAGTGCAGTGTTTGTGTGTGTTTAGAGGGAACAGCCCTGTGGGCCTGCAGAGAGTCTCTGCCTGTCCCTGACCTGTTGTTGCCATGTTCCAGGAGAACCGCCGCCGTGCTAAGGAGGAAGTGTCTGCCATGGAGGAAGAGATGGCTTTGGCTGAGGAGCAGCTGCGTGCGCGCCGGGAGGAGCAGGAGCGCCGTAACCCAATGGGCAGTTCGAGGTAGGCGCTGGCCCTGCCTGGCCATGGCTTGCCTGCTTAAGAGTGGAAGTTCCCACCTTCCCGTGGCTGTTTTGGTGCAGGGAAAGGTTGCATATTCCACTGATCACCCTTGTCCTCTCCTGGCAGATCCACTAAAATCTACACCCCTGGGCGGAAGGAGCAGGGGGAGCCCCTGACACCACGACGCACCCCGGCCCGCTTTGGTCTCTGAGAAGGCAGTGTCCATTCCTTTGAGGGTTAAAGACTTCCAGAAGCAGCTGAGTGCCCAGCTCCTTTGATCACTGTGGTTTGTGATGTGCTCACCAACTTGTGGCCCAGGAAGGCTTTAATGCTTGGCACTACTTTTGCTACAGAACAGAAAGAATTTTATTTGTTTAAAGGTTGTCAGTCTAATCCTTGCTTTGTTTTGCACTGCTTCTTGTCCTGGAGGTGAGTGTTGGCCAGAGGCAGCTATGCAGGATCATACAGGGCTGTTGCTGTCAGGATGTTGCCCTACAAAGCCTGGGTCAAGGCACAGAATTACACTGACATAGAGGGCAAAGGTAGTTCTCCCACAACCCGTGCCTTGGTCAGGCAGTGGGTGCACAACTGACCCTCTACACACAAGACTATGGACCCAGTCCTGTTTCAGGCCAGGCTGTGCTAGAAATTCTGCTCACCTTCACCTGTTCACATTTGTGGTGTTGCTCATGTCTTCTGACCGTGAAGTATGTGTTTTCCTCTGGCATCCTGTCTGGTGTGTCTTCAGGATGCCTGGGGAGGAAAGGCAGGGGAGATGAGGTGACGCAGTGATGCAGAGACAATCCTGCTCTGCTGGCCTTGAAGGAGCTTGGGTAGTCCAGCAGTTGTCCATCTGTCCCAAACACCCCTGCCAGCAGCAGTCAGTGCTGTGTGCAAGGGGCTCAGCCCCAATCCCCATGTTCACCGCTTTTTCCTTTTCACCTGTCAGCTCTGCTGTCAGCTGGATTTGCTGCTGCATCTTGTGTCCTAGTTGCTCAGTTGGCTGCCTGAAAACAAGGTGTGAGCTGAGTGAGTTGATGTGAGGAGAAGGCCGCCAACTGCCCCTCTCTACTCCAGTAAGGCCTCTTGCTCATATCTGCTCCACACTGGCTGATGTTGACCAGTACCAACTCCCTCCTTGCACCGCCTGCTGCTGTCACAGAATGACAGAGCATGGTAAGAGCACAGGTTTTCTACCAAGAATGACCCCCTTGTGCTGTGTGTGAACCAGCACTTGACTGCTCTTCCCAGCCTCTCTGAGCCCAGGACTGCAGGCAGCTGGAGGAAACAGGCTGTGCTCGTGCAACAGCTTCTGGGGCTGGGCAGGGGGTCTGGAGATGCTGGTGCCTCAGGAGAGCTGCTCTGGAGGAGAAACATTACCACTACTGGCTGTGAACTTTTGTCATAACGTGGTATTTCCATGCTGAAGAGCTTTGCTCTGTTGTCAGAAAGAAGAGGGCTCATTTAAGCAGAACAAGATGCCAGACCCACAGCCTCACCCCCTGGTGGCCCAGGCTCTGCAGCATGCTCTGTCCTGTCCTGTCCCCCTCTGCCCTGCCTGTGGGCCAGGATCTGTCATTCTCTGGTAGTAGGGCCCCAGTCTATGCTCCTGCCCTTGGGTTGCGGTGCTGCCTGTTTCTATCCTGTACTTGCCTTGTGGCCTTGCTGAATTCTTCCTTGAGGAATGCCAGCTCCACTTTGCAAACAACCAGCTCCTCTTCTCGCAGAGCCAGTGCTCGCTTGCTGTCCTGGTGCAGCTGCTGCCAGTGTTGGGCTTGGCTGGTCACTGCCTGCAGGCTCTCCTGGAGCAACTGGACCTGCTGGTGGCACAGAGAGACAGTGAGAGAGACACAGGCTAAATGTAGATTCTCACCTTCCTGTGGGAAGGTTTGTTCTGCTCCTGGGACCCCTGCGGCCTCTTCAGCTCCCAGTGGAGCTGCTGCCTCTGTTTCTCATAGGCTGCAATCTTCTCCTGCTTTACTTTCTCTTGCTGGGCTCAGGCCAACTCTGCCTGCAGGATGTCCATGTCCTGCACCTGCGTGTGAAGTTGTGGGGCAGGGAGGGTGCTTGGGGAAGCTTCCCCAGGGACTGGTGCTGCCCAGAAGCAGGAAAGGACTCGTTGCATTTTGGGGCTGTCTTGTCCTTGCCCTCACCTGCTGCAGCAGCTCTGCCTTGTGCTTTCTGCTGGTAACCAGTCTTTCCTGCAGGTCTTGAATGACCTCCTTGGCTCTGCTAAGCTGCTGCAGACTTCTCTGCTCCCGGGCCTGGATGGCTCCCTGCTCCTCCTGCAGCCGAGCCAGGCTGTCCCGCAGGCCTTGGCTCTGCTCCTCCTGTGCTCTCAGCTGCCAAGAAGGCAATCGATGTGTTAGTGGTGCTGCTTCCTGCCAGAGCGAGGTCTGTGCCCTCTCTCCTGCTGCCAATCCCTGCTCATTGCCCACTCCTGCAGCACAGGCTTTGCTGCAGGGCTTTATTCTTTCTCTTGAGGGTACTCATCCACTCCTTTGCCTGATACAGCTGTTGTTGGAGATTTCCCTTCCCATCCTGCTGGCAGCATAGCTCCCATGGCCTGGTGGTCTGCTCCTGGCACTGAGCAGGCCCTGGATTATCCATGGGGGCTGGGGAGACGGGGGCCAGCCTGACAGAGGCACTGCACAGCACATCTTGCCCTCTACCTACCTGCTCCCTCAGGGCTTGGATCTGTTCTTCGTTCCTCTGCAGCTTCTCTTTTGTGTCAGCCACAGCGTGCATGTGCTGCAGTGCCTGCTCAAGGGTCACCTGCTGCTTCCACTGCCATTGGCTCAGCTCTGCCTGGAGTTGTGCTGCCAGCGAGCTGGGGGCAAGGGCACAGTTGGAGCTGTGGCAGCCTCAGGCTGCCCTCCCGTGATGGGCACGGGCAGAACCCTGCTTGGGGTCTGGCTGTGTCAGGGACAGCCACCCCCAGGGCCTGCCTACCTGCTCTGTGCCTGCTCGGCCTTGCTGCCGGCTGCTTTCTTCTGCAGCACGTGCAGCTCAGCCTCCACCTTGCAGTTGGTCTCATGCTGTGTGTCCTTCCTCAAGCTCAGGCATGGCTGTTCCTCTGTGCACTGCAGGATGCTCGGGGCTGGAAGCTGCTGTGCCCCTGCCTGGGCTGCTTGAGACAGGGGGAGCAGGCTGACATTACCTCCTCCCACCTTGTCCGAGGGTTTCTGTGGGAAGCAGAGTAGGACTCAGCCCTGCAGCGAGATTTGGGACATCTGCTCTTGTAGCTCCTGTGCCACCCCCTGGCTGCTTCCCTCCAGGTTCAGGGAACTGCCTCTCCACCCTCTCAGAACTGCGCAGGCAAATACTGTCTGCCCTGTAACTCTGCAACCCTTGGTGCCCGGGGAGCCCGTGGTGCCCTGAGGGCTGTGCCGTTTCCCCATGGTTGTGCCAGGATGGATTGAGTGCCCCTGTAGTGTGGGGATGCAAAGTAATAGACGGGTGCCTCCTGCTGCCTCCTGGGGTGCTTTCCTGCCTCATCATCCAGCTGGGTGTGTGCTGACCCTACAGGTTCCAGATGCCTCCTTGCTGCTCTGCTCTGCCATTGGGGCAGGCCATGGGCTCCCCAGTGGAGCAACCGAGTGCACAAGCTTCAGGGCATTGACTGCAAGCTCCAGCCCTCACGTGTTCCAGCCCTGGATGCCTCTCTCCTCACCCACCTCACGTTCCTCAGCCCCTTCCCCAGCTGTGTGTCCTGTGCCCGGTATTGGCACTCCTGGGCTGCCCCGTTCTGCATCGTTTCTGAACCTACCACTGCTTGTGTGAGCAGCGCAGCCCTGTGCTGTCTGCTGGCTCCTGCCTGCTCGAGCAGCTCTCTGTGCTTCTCCTTCAGGATGTCGTCGCCAGTGTCAGAAAGGCCATGGGCAGCCAGGTAGGAGGTGACCTCTGTCTTCACTGCTTCATCTTTCTGGTCCTGTGGAGAGGTGCATCCTTGGCCTGTGGGTACCCAGCAGGGTGCCAGACCCTGTGGATCGCCCTGTGGCACTGCTGTGGGGAGGCTGGGACTAGAGAATCAGCTAGTTTGGGACAACTTGAATGTTTGTGACAACTTGCAGGCTGTTGGGGAGGGCCTGTGGTAGAGGGACGTGGCCTGCACCAGATTGGAGGCAGGATAGCTGTTGGCTGCTGGCCCTCTCATCCCTGTGCCACCCCCGCAAGTGCCCTCTTCATTGCAGCAGTGTCTGCTGGACACCCAGGAGCCCTGGAAAGGCATCTCTGTGGTCCCTGACCTGTGACAGGCCATGGGCACCTGAGGAGCAGTGTCACCAGCCCCAGGATGGTGACCACGGTGTCAATGGGGCCACTGGGGGGATGCAGTCTTCCAGCCATGCTCAGCTGGATGGCCTGGACCATCTGCCCCGTGTCTGAGATGGCTGGGCTGCTCCATACAGGGTGTGGGGCTAAATTCTTGTCCCACGTGTGGGACAGGCAGGATCTCACTTGCCCTGCCTGGGGGTGCCTGGGGGTGCTGGCCTCAGGCAGGGCTGTTGGGCAGGCGCGGGGCCCAGCCTGTGATGGGATGGCTGTGGGGGGCACATACTCAAGGGTGGGGGACTCAAAGCCTGGCCTATGGCCCTTATGCCTGACAGTGGTACCTTTCCCATCTCTGCTTGCAACTGATGTGTCAGAAAGGTCATGTCCTGGTGCTTGTTCTCCGTTGCATGCTTCTGCCCCTGTGGCTGGACCCAGTGCTGGCAGTTTATGCCCCTGCAGAACTCCAGGTGCAGTTGCAGCTCCTTTAGCAAGGTCTGCACCTCTGCTGGCTCCAGCTCCTTCTGCTCTGTGTCCTGGCACACATGAGGCTCCCCTCGCCGTGGCTCCATCACTGACGCTTGCGTTTGGCCCTAGGACACAGCATGAACAATATCTGTCTGGCTTGCTGCTGTGGCCAGCCCACCTTGCAGCTCCTGCCAGGCACTGGGGCTGGACGACACCGCTGACAGTCCAGGTTTTGGTCAGAGAGCAGCCATGAAGTGTGTTGACCACTGGTGGATGCAGACCTCTCCCAGCCCTGTGTGTGTTCTGACAGTGGCTCCTGAGCAGCCAAGACTGTGACACTGCTGGCACTGTAGTGATGCTGTTGCTGCTGTGGGACATGGTGGTAGTGGGACAGGGCACCCCTGAGCCCTTGTGTGCTTTCTGCAGCCCTGGGGAGTGAGCTGTCTGGTGGCACAGGAGAGGGCTGGCCAGGGCCTCCTATCCCACCTGGCCACCAGCCCATGGCTACATGCCCAGTGCCTGGGATGGGAGTGGGATTGGCACTGCTCACCTGGGGCTGCCAGGTCTCACTCTCCTGCTGAAGCTGCCGGATGGAACTGCTCAGCTCTGATGTTGCTTCCTCAGTGCCTGGCAGCTCTCCGTGGGGACCCTCAGGCCCAGAGGTGCAGGGATCTCCCTGGACGTGCTGCATTTTGGCCACTTTCTTGCTGCTGGAGGGACCACAACAGGGGACAGGACTTTCCTGCTGGCCTCAGACAACCCTTGATCCCATGGACGGGGCAGGCAGGGATGTCACCGCAGCATTCCTGTGGTATCCTGCTCCTTGGCTGCGCGCTGTCCCTGGCAAGATGTGACACTCTGCCCAGCCTGTGCCCTGGCCAGTTTCTAGGGTCAACGACCCTACTCTCTGGTGACATCATGCACTTGGCAACAGCTCCTGGTGCTGGTGCCTCCAGCAAGCCCTGTCCTGCCCCGCTGGCGCACGCAGCACATGCAATGAGCCTTGCGGCATCTTCGTGCCATGGCTGGGCCTCAGCAGCCTCACCCTGCCCTTGCACTCCCTCTTCTCTGTGCCATCCCTCTCCTTGTGCTCTGGCCCCATTGCCAACCCCAGGACACGCTGCAGGCCTGCAGGGAGAGGTGGGTGCCAGGGGGGCTGTGGCGGTGCCACGATGGGAGCTGTGCCCCTGGGATAGCTAGGCACGGCTGCATCCTGCTGTGCCAGCCTGTAGCTCCCTGAGATGCCCCTGGAGCTACGTCGAGCTCTCAGAGGAGTTATTGACCACATCGACTGAGGCTGCTGCTCTGTGTTTCTCCCTGTCCAAAAAGGTAAAAATAACAAGAACAAGTTGTTGGAAATGAAATTTCAATTTCTCCACGCCCTTCCCTGTCCATGCAGCTTCCCAACACTAATCAATAGTGTTTAGACAGCTAAGGAGATATTTCCCCCCCCCCCCCTTAAAGCATCAGATCAATAATGGGGGGGAAAAAAAAAAAGCCAACCCAAAACAAACCCCCTGCCTCCATGTGTGTGTGAGCTGTAGGAAATGTGAATGAACTGGCCTGGGGCTGCCTGAGCTGTGTCTGCAGGACCCACCGCAGGGGCAAATCCTGACAGGGCTGCAGCCCATGGGCTGCAGGGAAGGCTGAGTGTGCCCCAGAAGCTCTCTGGGCCAGTGCAGCACCCACGGGTGAGGAGAGGCTCTGAGAATGGTGATGAGCCTGGCAGGCAGCACTGCTGCTGGGGCAGTTGGTAGAAACCCACATCAGCAGGCACAGGCACAACACCGAGCTGCTGGGGAGAGGCAAGTGGCTTTTGCAAGGAGGAATCTTGCTGTGTAACCCTGCTGGACTGGTGCTGGCGGGAGGAATGAATCACTGTTGGGATTTGGCATGCAGCAATCTCCAGCCTGTTCCCGGGGCACAGGGGCCCTGCCCCATCCCGTTGGGCTGCAGGTCACCCTGGAGCAGGTGCAGGACATGGGTGTGATTTGCCAAGTGGCCAAAGGATGGGGTAAGATCACAGAACTGCTTAGTTGGAAAACACCTTTGAGTTCATTGAGTCCAGCTGTTCCTGTCCACTACTGAACCCCACTGTGGTGGCCACAGAGAGAGAGGCAGTGCTAGTTGGGTGTAGATGTGCGCAGCAGTACGAAAAACAGTTCACAGAGGCAAAATACTGTGTGGATGGGATTGCTGCCTGGTGAAATGGGCTCCTGTGGTGTCTGAGTCACTGGTGGGGGCCACTGGGTGCACCCCAAGCCCGTGTGCTCGCTGCGGTGGGGAGAGTGGATGGGGCTGCCCCACGTGGCTCAGTAGCTCTGGGCAGTGCGTGGCTGCTTTCCCCTCCCTGCCACAGTCTGGGTGCCCTGGGGTAGCAGAGCAGGTCAGTGGGAGCCAGCGATGCCCCGGGCACACATCGGCCACCGGCTCTGGCTGCCTGTGCCACCGCGCTCCCTGCGCTGTCGCCCCTCGCTGACAGTCAGTGTGGTTTCACAGGTAAGTGTTTTAACTGGAAATTTCCAAGGCCAAGCTGGGCCCAGAAGGTGAACGCAGATGTACCATAATAGAAATCATCGGTTGCCATGACGACCCGCTCCACCAGCGGGGTCGCAGCCACAGGCGGTGGGAGACAGTCCTGTGAGCAGGGCCACTTAACCCCCACTGCGCAGAACACAATTGAATTTACCCTAAATTTCTGCCAGTGCGCAGGAACAAAATTTCCCTGCAGATTTCCATCTTGTTCAGGCAGCAGCAGACAGGGCAGTACTCTGTCACAGGGCACAGAGCCTCCCCACTGCCAGCTGCTGCCTCGGTGCTCCGGTATGGCCTTATTGCTGCTTTAATTAAAGCCAGTTGGCCTCTCCTGGCAGCACCTTGCACATAGCACACACTCTGGGACAGCGCGGTGCAGCTCGGCACAGCTTGGCATCGCTCTCTACACGCCCAGATCTGCAGTGCTGCAGCCACTGCTTACATAGACCTTCACCACCTCGCTTGCCCTCGTTACTGCATGCAGGCTGTGCCCGCTGCCACCCTGGTTTTTGCACTGCTGTGTGGGGCCACCCTGCTGTGCCCTGTGTGCTGCGCCGTGCCATGCCACGCTGTGCTGAGCTGTGCCGTGCTGCAAATAGGGCCACTCGGTTGGAAAAGACCTTTGAGATTATCGAGTCCAACGGTACCTGTCCACTATTGAACCATCCCTGAGCACTTCATCTACCTGTCTTTTAAATACCTCCAGGGATGGTGACTCAACCACCTCCCTGGGCAGCCTCTCCCAGTGCCTGGGAACCATTTTGGTGAAGGTTGTTTTTTTTTTCCCCTGATGTTGAGTATGAGCATCCCATGAGTAACACTGATCCTCCTGGAGCAGAGAGGTGATGGAGCTGTATGTTGGGCCATTGTTTCTGGAGATGCCTGTTGGCTGCCAGAGCCTGGGCACGTCTAACACACTGCCACACTTGTCCTCGCCTCCAGCTGATGTGGGGTTGACCCTGCTGCCCCAGGGCTGGCTGCAGCAGGCAGTGCTGAACTTGGTAGGGCTCATCCCTGCTCCATCTCCTTGTGAGCCGTGGGGCAGCCCCACAGCCCTGACCCACAGCTGCCCATGCTTGCCTGGGGCTGGCAGACAGCGGGGAGCCAAATTGTACCCTGTGCTGGGTGAGCTGGCACAGCACAGTGCTGGGGGTGGGAATTGTCTCACTTTAATTACTGCCGTAATGTTATTCTTTTCAGTACCACGTTAATTGAAATTAAACAGCTGCCACGTTCTGGCTGGGACAAAAGTGAATCCTTTTTCATTCCCCTCTGGTTTAATGAAGACTGACGTGCTGAGAGAAAACAAAGGCAATCCAGCTGCTGCCTCTCGCCAGCACACGCAGCAGCAATTACTGGGGACCCTGTGAGCCTGCAGGGACGCCCCGGAGCACCCCACAGCCACCAGCCCCAGGCAGCCCCAGCCCCGTGCCCCGGGGTGCTCCTGCCCAAAGGGTCTGGCCAAAGGGCTGCAGGGGTTGGGACACCCATATCAGGGGGGTTACTGTCATGGGGGGGTTCAGGGAGAACTGTGGTGCCCAGATGCTGCATCCAGGCTTTGATCCCATCTGTTAAGCAGTGTCCAGTCACCAGCCGTGCCCCAGCACTGCCCATCGTTATCCCATCGCTGTGGGCTTGTCTGGCTTTAGCTCCCTGACGTTCAAATCCACCAACAGGCCCAAACAGCCTGTAAGCCTCAGCTGAGACAGCACTGCTGGCTGAAAAGGGTATTTCTCTCCAGCTTTAAGCTTTTTTTTCTGTTTTAGGACTAGGAGCTTGCTTGTGATGCCA
This sequence comes from Dromococcyx pavoninus, assembly GCA_033558185.1. NCBI lineage: Eukaryota > Metazoa > Chordata > Aves > Cuculiformes > Neomorphidae > Dromococcyx > Dromococcyx pavoninus. The sequence continues at coordinate 904,599 of JAUMJL010000350.1, read as the reverse complement.
TTCAGTACTCTAAAATATGCAAAATGAGGCACTGGTACAAACCTCATTAACACCCGCCTCCAACATCATTAAGATGTTTCCAAGAAAATTAATTGAGAGACTCATTAAAAATAAATTAAGAAAAATGTGTTGCAGAGCGCCTGCTCTGAGCTCGTAAATCACGGCTCAAAGCTCCAGGCCGCTGCACAGGCAATTAACGCCAGCCAATTTGTTTTATCCTGACTGCGAAAATTAGAAAGCAGACATGGAGATTAGATTAGGGATGTCTGTCAAGCGGAACTTGGAGTGAATATTTTAGGATACAAAATGGAAATCAGGAAAACAAAGCTGGGACTTCATTCGGAGGAGCTGACAGGCAGGGGTGCGGAGGGAGGAGAAAGATTTAGACGTCTTCTGTTTCCAGGAGCGGCACCGTGGCTGGATGTAGCTGTACAGCCACCTCACACTCCCACTACCAGCAGTTCTCCGTTTCCACCCGCGCGTCGCCGACCCTTCGTGGCTGTGTGCACGGACACCGCCTGCCCCTTTTGGGAAGTGTGAGCTCATATTGAGAGGCTGCTTTGAAGTCACTGTGTGTTACAGAGCCTGAACCGCCGCATCACCGATGTATACGCTGATTACACACTCGGCTTAGCAAACACAGTACAACTGGGTGAGACCAGTGCTTGGGTCTTAGTCAGCTTTGTGCCATTAGCACCCCTTTGTCCATCTCCAGCACCTTCCATCAGAGGATCTCAAACTACTTTATATTCATGAACTGAACTGCAGAGCCCTTCTGCAAAATGAGCAAGTGTTATTATGCCCATTTTGCACAAGGAAGCCGAAGCAGAGATAAGTTAAGGTCTTGCTTGTAACCATGTGAATGCATAAACAGCCCGTGCAGCAGCAGCCGCCGTATCTGCACACACCAGTGCTGTGCTGGACGCCCCCGTGGCTCTTTGTGTGGCCAAACATGCAGCCCCGACTGCAGCAGAACCAGCCACGGTGCACACGAGGGGGCTGTTTGCAAACATCCCCATGGACTGCAAACAAAAACACAGGTCAGAGTCCTGCGTGTGATCAGCTGGGTAACAGGAAGAGATCCGGAGTGACCTGGTGAGGTGGCCCTGGAGCAACTGCTGGTTCTTGGGTTGCTGCATGGCTTCGGGGGCTGCGTGTGTGGCACTGTCAGATATTCTGCTGCTCAGGGGGAACTGATGCTGGCCTCCTCCGTGGCTGGGTGTTATTTCTGAGCAGCCATCCTGAATGGCTGCGTTTTAAAAAGCAATGATGGCGCTTTTGCATGTGGGGACATAGGAAAAAAAAATCTCACTCGATGGGGCGGACTTTAAATCCTTATTTTCTTGGCTTTTTAATCTGACATTGTCTAGACATGTCCAACATTTGTGTCCTCCGTAACACAATTGATGGTTTTGGGTGGTATTTTAAAAAGAGAGCTCTCCAACTATGTAAATTGTTTAACAGCTTAGAAGTGTTCTCCTGCATTTTAACCTGCCTTTGAGATCTTTGAGGTCTTCTTCTTTACTGTCCCCTCCATGGAATGGAGGGAATGCTGCCTGGGAGCAGCCACTGTTTGTCAGCTCAGTTAAATTTCAGTATTTAACGTGCATGGTGATTATATACATCCCATCTGCTTTTGACTGGCACCATCAAGCCCACTGACGGAATGGGTTTGGGTTTATTTTGCCAGTGCAATATTTCTACTGGAAGCACCTTTTAACACAAGGAGCTGCCCACTAAATATGAGCCTGCACATTTGTGCACATGCTTCCCCCTCACCTCACCCCAAACGCTGCCTCACTCTCTCAGTGTGGGTTCCTGGACTGTGTGATCTCTTTCCCAGTGCCAAATATGCTGCAATAGAGCAAATGGAAAGGAAAATCAGTTTGGAGTATAAACCCAATGGGATCACTTTAACATGAGCAAGCTCTTGGAGTGTGCAGAGAAGCACAGAGGCTGGTGAGCTCCTCCAGCAACTGTGAGGCACCTACATCAGAGAAGGTCGCAGTATTTTTATCTAGCAAATGAAAGAAAACAAAGAAATGACCAATTAACTCATTTATGATGAGTTTGTGCACACAGGGACAGAGGAAGAGCAAAAGTGTCATCCCAGCACTACAGACTCTGGATGCTGTGGTTCCCCAGGTGCAGGCAGACGACTTTAGGTCATTGCAAAATGCAAGATCTTCCTTTCAGGAGCAAAGCACAGACACTGCTCCAGCAGCACAGAGACCTGTCCTGGGAGCACGGGCTTGGTGGAAGATGTGGTGGTCTGGAGGTTCATCATTGGCTTGTGGGTGCTGAGTGGAAGCTGTGGACTAAGGTGTCAGCACGATGGCTGAGTTAGCAACAGGCACATCTCAACAGGGAGCTGAGGTCTCTTGGTGGCGACAGGACCTCGTGTGCTCCTGGTGCTCATGTGCTCCACGGGAATGCTGGAGCTCTGGGAAGGGCTCCAAGAGGAGCCACAGGCCCTGCCTCGGCCTGCAAGGCTCAAGCAATGCTTTAGTCGACAGGAGAGTGAGGGGTAATTTGCCCAAAGAGCTGTATGTAAGTGGTTTTGTGGAGAACAGAGCCGACAACAGAAGGTGCTTAGATCTAGCAGGTGAAAGTACATCTCAATCTGATGACTGTAAGGTGGAACAAGCCAAACTTAAACTGGAAATAAAGCATATGCATCAATAGTTAACTTATGGCAGAGTAAACTGAATGCTGCAGGAGATGTGCCTTCAGTGGATGTTTAAAACAAAGTTTGGACAGCTTGTGTCCATCTCTCTTCACCCAGTTACTGATTCCAAAGCAGACTTTAACTCTGGTGGTCCTGTGATGCAGTGGGAGACCCAGTGCCGGTTCTTCACTCTTCCCTTTGGTGCTCTGAGCCAGACACACCCATCCCGGGGCTTGTGCTTAGAGGGGTGACCCAGGCTCTGCTTAAGATGCTGCAGAAGTACTAAAAGACATCTTGGGTTGAAAGCTTTATTCAGGTTTTCAGTCCTGCTCAGAGGGGCTATTCCTGTGCAGCAGGTGAGCTGAGGTTACGTGCACATCAGTATTTGCAGGCTGAGGGGACCACGGATGCGATCATGTCATACGGAGGCTGAAATCCTCATGAAACACTTCTGGTTTGCAGCTAAAATTTCCCATGCTGACCCCTTGCATGAAGATGCATTTAATTCACCTATTTGATGAACCTCCTTTCAACTATTTCTGAGTTACAGAATGAGTGGAAAAATACTTGCATGTAAAAAATTACCAGTGTTAAAAATAATTCCAACCGTGGGAAAAACAGCTCTGTTTTTTTTTTTAGCTTAAGCAGACTCCATCCTTATGCAGCCTAAGTCCTTCCCAAGAAACAAACACTTGAAAACACAACAGAAATGCTCTTGAGCATAGTGACCCTCCGGGGGAAATGGGGAGAGAAAAAACAAGAGTACAATTAGGGGACCCCCCAGTCTTATCCCACTGTCATGGTCAACCTGACCACGGAGCAATCTGTGGTTGTCATTCGTACAACAGAACTTAAAAAAAGAATGCTTGAAATAAACAGAACTGCTCCACCCACCCTGCGTGCACCACAGAAATCAAGCAGATGTCTAAGACCTGATAAAGGAGAAGATGACACCCAGCATCCCACAATTTAGAAGCTTTATGCTTTTTTATTATTCTGCTGTTGTTTAGCTTGTTCTCTGAGAGCAGAGGTGGTGTGAAAGATGCCTCTCCCCAGGACACAGGTGCCCTCCCACCTGTTAGACACGCGGTGCAGAACACCAGCTTTGTGCTGGAGCAGCCAGAGCAGCAGATGGGGGGCTGCTGGGACCAGGGTCTGGCAGGGGCTGCAGGTCTGTGCTGCCGGTGGTCCATGTGGAGGAGATGACTCAGGCAGGAAGGTTCCCAGGTTCTTCGTGGTTTCAGCAGTCAGAGCATGACTGGAGGCAAGGGAGAAGGAAAAAGGGAATCCTGGAACATCTGGATCGCACCAGCTGGAGTTAAAGGGGCACGTATTTATTGTCTGGTCTGAAACTCGGAGACCAACCCACTTGCATCTAGAGTTCTTCCACCTCAAGGGACAGACGCAATATGAGAAACCACAGGTAAGAGAAGTAGAAACATCTCCAGGGCCATCAATTGATGCCGGCTCCCCAACAGTGCCAAGGCCAAAAAAACCAAGTCCCAGAATATATTTGGGGAACGGTTAGTCCAGAGCTCCTTGAAGAGCTGCGAAGAGCTGCATCACTTGAGGATTGCTTACTGATTTTAGGACAAATTTCACAAAGGTGACATGCCTTGCAGGTCCTGCTGCATGGATCGCTCTTCTGTTGTGCTGCAGCGTGCAGGCTCCCAGCTGAACAATTCCTGATGGCCCAAGTAGGAATTTTGAGTGAACCAGATAAGCAATTGCCATAATGGAGTAAGAGAAGAAAGAAGCAGCTGAAAAAGAGTAAGAGGCTGAAAAAGGGTGGGAGGTAGAAAAAAAAGGCTGTAAAGCTGTCAAGAAATTACAGGCCAAAAAGAGGTGGGGCTTAACAAAAGGTGGAAGGACCAAAAGGAGGCAAGAGGTTAAAATGCAAGAAGAGTCTAAAAAAGGTGGGAGAATACAAAGAAAGTGAGAAGCTGAGAAGTGCAGGGAGGCTGATGAGAAAGTAGAGGCTGAAAAGGGGTAGAGATGGAAAAACAGAGGCTGAAAAAAGGACAGAAGACCAATAAAGGGATGGGAAGCCATTAATAATGTAGAGGATGAAAAGGGAATAGGAGGCCAAAATGGTGTGGGAGGCTTAATAAGAAAGGAGAGGATAAAAAGGATTGACAAAGAGGATAAGAAAGTAGATGCTCTTCTTGGACTTCCACCCCTTTTTGGCCTTCCATCCTTTTTCAGCCTCTTCTTTCTTGTTGGCCTCCCATCCCTTTTTGGCCTTCCCCCACCTCTGCTCAGCCTCCCACTCCTTTTTGACCTCTACTTTCTTGCTGACCTCCCACCCTGTTTGGGCTCCTACTCCTGTTTGGCCTCCGACCAAGGCTGGAGGTTGAAGGTGGGGAAGGTTGGATGACAGGTAGAGGCTGAAAAAGAGTGAGCAGAGGCTGGAAGACACTGTGAGGACAGGGGGCAGCAGGAAGGACAAAAAAATAAAATGGAGGCCAGAGGGCAGGGGAAACCGATGGGGGGAAAAAGAAATGGATGACGTTGAAGAAAGAGGTGGCTGAAAACTGAGCGGAAAGACAGACAGCAGGTGGAGGCTGAAGAAATGGAGGCAGAAAAAAAGCAAAGGCTGAAAATAGAGCAGGAAGTCAGAGGGCAGTGGGAGGCTGAAAATAGTGAGGCCAGAGAGTGGATGGGGGTAAAAAAGGATCCAAAGGTGTGGTGCTAGAGTGGGCCACAATAGGTGAGTGAGGTAGGAAAGAGTGGCAAGGCCAAAAAAAAAGGGGCAAGGGGAGGTCATTAGTGTGCATGAGGAGACCAAAAAAAAGACAAGGTTGGAAATTGGGGACAAGCACCAAGAACATTCAGATTAGACATCAGGAAGAAATTCTTCACTGAAAAGGGTTCTCGGGCACTGGCAGAGGCTGCCCAGGGAGGGGGTGGGGTCATCATCCATGGACGTGTTTAAAAGATGGGCAGATGTGCTCAGGGATGGTTGAGTATGGACAGGTATGGTTGTAATCCATGATCTCAAAGGTCTTTTCCAACCAAATGGTTCTATGAGTCTATGAAGCTGGAAAGTAGCTGGGGGCTGAGAAGCTTAGGGGAGGCAGGAGAGGACCTGGAGCCTAGAAGAGAAGTCAGAGGGAATCCAAAAAGCAGGGGTAAGTCAAAAAGGGAAGGGAAGGTCTGGAGGGGAGTGGGGAGGCTGGAGGGATGTGGTGCTCTGTGAGATGAGTGAGAAGCGGGAAGGGCAGGCGCAGCTGCAAGGGAGCAGGAGGGGAAGCAGAGGCCGAGGGGACTGGAAGGCCATAATGGTGGGAGATTGAGAAGGGGAATGGCAGAAGGATGTGCCCGGGGAGGGTTAGGTTGGACATTAGGGAAAGGTTCTTCACCCAGAGGGTGGTGGAGCGCTGGAACAGCTCCCCACGGAAGCAGTCACTGTGCTAAGCCTGACAATATTCCAGAAGCATTTGGACAACGCCCTCAGACACACGGTGTGAACGTTGGGGTTGTTCTGTGCAGGGACAGGAGTCGGACTCGAACTCGATGATCCTGTGGGAACGGCTTTAAATTGTCACAGGGAAGATTTAGATTCTTCATGATGAGAGCGATTGCCCAGGGAAGCTGTGGCTGCCCCATCCCCGGAGGTGTTCGAGGCCCAGCTGGATGAGGCTTTGAGGACCCTGCTCTGGCGAGGGGTGTCCCAGCCCCTGGCTGGGGTGGTGGTGCTGGAACCGGATGGCCTTTGAGGTCCCTCCTGTGAGGCCGGGGCGGTGCGGGCGGAGCCTGCGGGCACGCAGCTGCCGCCCTGCGCTTCCGCCGCCGCCCGGCAGGGGTCGCCCTGGTCCCGCGCTGGCGGCGCTGGCGGCGGCTCCGCCCCGCGGGGCTGCGGGCGGCCCCGGGCACCTTTGTTCTCCCGCAGCCCCTGCGCCGGGCGGGGCGGCAACTCCCGGCCTCGTCCCGCCGCTCCTCGACCCGGGGCGCGGGGGCCGGGCGGCTGGAGACCCGAGTACCGCATCCGCCCGCCCGCTCAGCATCCCCGGTGCCCTTCGCCCTCCCCCCGTTTCCTCCCGCATCCCGGTTTCCCCGTGGATGCCAGCCGGGATGCAGCCTTGCCCGAGCCCGGGGGTGGGGGCACAGGGAGCCGGGAGGCAATGGGGTCCCTGCCCGCTGCAGCAGCCGGCTGGAGGCATGAAAGGGAAACCGGGCACAGGGTTTGCGTTCGTGGAATTCTAATGAGCCGTAAAGGTTATTTCTGTGCAGTTTGGTTGATGATTCCCGATTCTCCGTGTTGGGAGGAAACTGGCAGCTCTGGCATACAGCACCGTTTGGGTGCTGCATAGGGCACATGATGCGTGTTTGGCTTGGTGAGGGGTATTAATAGACATAAATGATCCACAGCATAGTCAGAGTCTACAGGGGAGAAATAATAAACAGGAAAGTCTTGCATGGCTTTGCATTCTACAATGAAAATGATCTCATTATCCTTTCCAGGGTCTCAGCCAGCTCCTTGAAATATACTTATTAAAAAAACATTGCAGCTCTTGGGAAGGGTCCCCTCCAGAGAATGGAGAAAGAAAGAACTGGATGTGTAAAAACAGAGTAAGAAAAACAGCCACAGTGGCAAAAATAGGTAGTAACCTGCCCTGCTGCATTTCCAGCACAGCTTGAGAGCCCAGGCAAAACCCTGGAGCAGAAATAAGTGCCCTCTGCCTCCTTTGTCCCTCCAGCTCTGACTTATTCCCTTGAGATCTTGGGGTTGGGGGGATGATGTTGTGGCCATTGGTGGTGCATGCAGGGGCCCACCCAGCCCAGCCACACAGAAGCCAACCTTTGACATTCCCATTGCTCAGACACCAGGTATCTGGACTCACACTGGCACAACTTTGCAGATGCTGATGCCAGAGGAAGGCTTCACTGAGTGCATGTGCTGATAGTGCCTTTCTCAGTGCTGGCTCATATTTACTCCATCATGGCAATCATTTCCACCACTGCTACTGTGGGTTAAGGATGCATGTAAGCTGCCCCATGCTTCTATAAGGAACCATAAGATGGAAATCAGCAGAAAGCAGAGATCCTGCTGGAAGCAGGAAGGAGCGAGTGAAGAAAAAGCAGTACTGCTCAGGTCTGGGCATAGAACATGATGCCTCGGTGGTTCTTGCATTTACAGCCACGAAAGCCAACAGCAGATGAATGGCACACCTGGACAGCTACATCAGTATTGGCTCTGGGGGCCTCCTCCCAAACCAGCAGCGATGGCAACAGGAGGTGGTAAAAGATAAGGGGAAAACACAGAGGCTAAGGGAAGACAGAAAACAGAGGGAGCTGGGTAAATGGGAAAAAACCCTCTTGTGGTGGGGACCAGAGGGAGAACCTCCGCAGCGTGGGTGGGCACGGGAATCAGAAATAGAGGCAGAAAGAGAGTATCCTCATGCCCATGCCCTTCCTTTCCTTATGGTTAACCTTAAACCTCTGGCCAAAATGAAATGAGTATTCTAAAATACAGAAAAGATAAAGCATAAAACCCTGGAGAAACAAAGCTAAGACCATAACTGCTGCTTCATTAGCCCCAGAAATAATCAGAGAAAAAAAACCCAGTAGGAGTGATACAAAAGGATTGACTACCAAGGGAGGAAGTACGACATTTACCATCTCTTGGTTTCTTCAAGTCCAGTTGAACGCCCTTCTGAAGTCGCCTTTGTCAAACAAGTTATTGAATTCAGCAGCAACACCATAACATGGAGAGATTTTCTTGACGGCAGGTACAGAAGGTCAGACTGCACAATCCCTTCCTCCTCACTCTGAGAATCTGCAGAAAGGAAGCACGAAGAAGGACTCAGAGACCATGCCGTTATTTGTGTTCTTCAATAGTGACTTAACTTCAGCATTTATCTGCAGGGGCTCCAGCTGCATTCTCCGGGTGGGAGTGCTTGTGCAGAATGGTGAAGGTCACTGGGAGCCACCCCGTGGAACCCTGGAGGGGTGAGGCCGGCTGCTCCAGCACTGAACTGTGCAGCCTCTGTCAGCGGAAGCGCGTGGGCCGGTCCCTGCGTGACGTGGGCTGTCAGCAGTCCTGTGGCCTCTGTGACAATGGCCTTCGTGCTTGGTATGGTAAGTGAAGGTGGGATCTCAGAAGGAATCGTGGTGAAACGGTGACCATATTCAACAGGTGTGGGTGTTTTGTTCAAGGAGGCCCTGTGTCCAAGCACAGGGCAAACGTGGGCTGTTCCTAACAGTTCTGCCTGACAGTTCAGGAAAGAACAGGCTCTTGATGTCCTCCCACAGTGTTACGCAGCCTCTTGGGCAGGACTGGTACTCAAGGGTGGCCATGTCTGGCAGAGGACCGGGCCACAGCATCCTGACACTGATCTTAACTCATCATTCCTTATTGGTCAAATATTTAGCAGCTGTTCCCAATCTTGAAGGTACCAGACACAGCCAGGTGGTCTCAACCCTGTTAAAGTGCTGGGGCATTTGCACTTTCTTTTTTACAAGATTTCACTTGCAGTCCCAGCTGCTGTAGCTCTATTCCCTCCTCAGAACTGAGGGCTTGAGGCTGTGCTAGACAAAACCAGATACAGATGGAGAGATGGTTCTATGGAAACATTTGCTCATGTGTCCAGGGGCAGCCCAAAAGGCAAACTGGCTGTTAAGAATTATTAGGAAAATAATGGAGAGCAGATCACAGTTATGCCACTGGATAGATCCGAAGTGGAAGCTGCGTTGTGATTATCATATGCAGCTCTGGTCTGTCTCTCTGAAGAAAAATGGAGTTGGAAGGGTTTCAGAGAAGAGCAACAGGGTGATCAAATACAAAGAATATTTTCCATATGAGGAAAAAGTGGATGATAGTCTCTTTAGCCTGGAAAAGAAATAACTGAAGAGGATCATAAAATCAAGTTTGGCATGTAGAGGTTGTCTGCAGTATGATTTCCTATTGTCCCTTCAACATAACAACTAGCAGCAGCAGCCCATAATTTAGCAGGTAACAACTACAAAATAAAAAATAATTCTTTTCTTTAATGTCATGTGTTGTGTCAGAGACTGCTTCACAAAGGATATGGTGGGCTCCCAAAGTTTATGTGCATTCAAAAAGAAACAGAACATTTTAATGGGAGAAAAAATCCACTTACAATGATTAAATGCAAGACCTCACTTCTGCTTCTGAATCCTCTGAGCTGTGAGTCACTGGAGGCTGGTAGAGTGTTCTGAGCAGCACCATGGCATCTATGCCCTCTTTTTACACTAACCAAGACAGCATTTCTTGGCTACTGTTGGAGATGAGACAGTGGCCCAGAGAGACTTCCAGCTGATAGCAGTTTTCTTTCTTTCACTGCTCCAGGCTTCTTTGCAAGGACTGATCCTGCCTTGTCTCTATCAGTCTGTTCTTTTTAAAGGGGCTGTACCCAAAAAGCCTAGCTTAAAAATTTGATCTGGTGGGCTAGTAACCCTACCTCTGCACTGCCATGCCAGGATACAAGTAAGCCTTCGTAGACTCGTCCACTTTTAAACCAGGCTCACTCTCAGCAGTGGCAGGGCTGGCAGTAACGACAGCAGAAGCCTCTGTCCCAGTCCCTGTCTGTGATGGGCTGGCCAGGATGTCCAGTGGCAGTTTGCTGTCACATCAGCTGGCCAACTTCAGTGCAGAAACCTGTGCTTTGTTCTCATGGGGGGCCCTCGAGCCGGGCCGATGGCACTTGCACTCTTGCAAGTGAGGGAGCACCTCTGCCCTCGGTGTAAGTGGCAGCCCAAGGAGCTGGTGCTCAGGTGTGGCTTGCAGAGTGCTAAGGCTCCCTGGGGTGTTAGGAACTGCCCAGTGACCTCCTACAGGGACTCAGCCATGCCAGGGGAGTCTCAGAGAAGCTAGGAAGTCAGCTGCTCCCATCTGGAAGCAATGCAGGTCTTAGAAAGAGGAGACACAGGACCTGTCCTGAAAAGCACTTCGCTGTGTCACACAGAGCATGTGAGGCTGTTAGTGAGGAAATGGAATGCTGGAAGACACACGCAGAGCTCTACAGCCACACACTGATGTGAGCCTCCTGCACATACCAGGATAACTACAGAGCTTTGCCTGCCATCAGCAGGATGAGGGTTGGCTCAGTAATGACTCCAGTTGTCTTTGTCATCATGCTCTGAGTCTGCCCTCCGGCCCCTCTGAGCTCAGGAAGCTCTTATTTACATTCCAGCCAACTTGAAGAGACACACAGTAGGGGCAAAAGGAAACCCTCGCCAGCCACTCCAGCTCCTGGGCTGGTGGCTCCTGTAGGCTCTTATGCCAAGTCCTGCTCCAACAGCATTTACTGCTTTGGGCCTTAACTTGCTTGTAAAACTAGTGGCTACATGGTAGTTTTCCAGCAGGCTGTGGATTTCCCAGATTGGTGCAAGCCATCTGGTCCTCCTTTTGTCAACTGGAGTGCTGGTTTTGGCCACAGCAACTGCTGTCTGTTAGAAGCTGGTATAAGAATCTACAATAAGCTGCGGAGAGGAAGACGGATGACAACGGCTTCCTGGTGGGTGCAGATCTGCACTGTTATTTCTGCTGCACACAGTACTGGGCTCTCTGTCACATAGCTCATCTTCATGTGGAATTTGTCTAGGCAGCTGCCATTCCCACACGACAACTTCAAATTAATGAAACGAATGACTCTATTTTCATATTACACAACGTGATTCCTAATACCCAAGTGCAGATACACCAGCCAGATTCCAGGCATCAATCACCAAACCGCACCGTCTCCTTCTGGAGCAGTGGAGAAACTGAAAACAAGGATTTTTTGTAGCTATACTGAAACTTCACAGTCGATTTTAAGCCTCTTAGGCAGCATAATACTGAATGCAACTTCCTGCTGAGGGCTATCGACTTCAGTGTGTGCCAAGCTGCAGGGAACACCCCGTGCCATGCCTGCTTGTGACACAGCGCTTCCCTGCGCCACCAGTGTGACTCAGATCAGAGACCAGCTTCCCGGGATTTCCCATCAGCATCCTTTAAGATTGCCATCCAGCAGAAGGGATCTATGCAGCCACAAGATAGAATGCACCAGGAAACAGCATCATCTTCAAAACACACAAAGGGATTAGCACAGTCTGAAAACAGCAACACGCTGCCCTCTGTTCAGGGGTGGAGACAACGCTGCCTGCTGGGACCTTGGGGATGGAGGACGCTGGCCCTTCAGATGTCGCTTTCCCAGGTCAGGTGTGCTTGTAAGTGCCAACCGTGTCAAAGTAATTGCACATTCTTGCAGTGTAAATCCTAACCTGACTTCTCTCAAAGCATCTGCTCTCGTGCTGCCATGGTGCTAGGGAATGTCTGCATGGTGGAATGCAAGGATGTACCTTAAATGTTTGTAATTAATGAAGAGCGGTGCTGTTTTGGTGCTGTGGGAGCACAGATTTTTCACAGCCCCTGTGTGCTGGAGCAGCAGGCAGCATGCAGTGCTGCAGCCGTGCTTTGGCAGCGCTGTCACTGACGTCCCGTGCATGCAGTGTCAGAGAAAGAAGCATAATTGCTGCTTATGTCATCTGTATTGTCCCAGTCTGCCCTGTGCTTTTGTCCCTTCTCACACTTACCTTCTTCCGGAACTGCTCCAGTGTGTTAGAGTTCTGTAAAGGCTCCCAATATATGGAACTGATGAGACACATTTTAGGACTTCTTAAAGCATCCAGATGGGCACCTGTTCATCCAAGCCCTTTCCCAGAGCTCTTCCACCTACCAACACAAGGAACACAAGTCAGAGAATCCAGGATGAGTTCCCTTGGCACTGCGTAGAAGAGTTGCTCAGTGGGCAACACGGCCACTGGAGCAGCTCCTGGAGGTGAGCTGTGTGGTGCTGTTCCTGCTGTGACTTCCAGCAGTGCCTCTGTTTTGCCACACACTTCCTATTCTGCTGCACACAGCTCTCCACAGTGATCTAGCAATCTCTAATCCTCTATCTTTTTATCATGCAGTGATTCCCCTACACTGTTATTTGTGTGTACTTTCCACTGCAAAAAAAGAAGAGGCCAATACTGAGCTGCAAGGAATGTTCAGCCAGCATCTCCCTTCCCTTTCTCTGTTAGATCAGCCTGGTTAGTGGCAGAGCATGGTAAGTAGCCAAATGTGATATTGAAAGCATGGTTTTAACAAGGATAGCTCTGCCCAGCTCGCTTTCACTTAGTAACCAAGTGAGTGAAAGGGGCCCCTGCTCCAGTTTGGAAATGCTCCCTGAATTTCTGGAGTTTGTTAATATAATATCAAAATTATGGACTACACTTTCCATTCCTTTCTTTCACTCTGAATTAAAGACCATTTACTGAAGACTCTCACTTCAAAAAACAGCCAGGCACTTTCTAATATCAAGAAAAATGCCTGAAGAATAAATTGCTCCTATCAGAAATAAAGCATTTTAGTTCTGCCACAAGCAGAGAGATCTGTGTTTATAAGTCTCTCCAAAGGCAACTCCATCTTTCCTCCTTTCCTCTCATTTTCTTTTGATGCACAAAGCCTGCATACTGCAGTGCTGTGATTGGATTCAGCTTTGGAGCAGTGTAATTGTAAATATTCATTGGAATCCAAGCTAGTTTTCCCAAGTCTCTCTTAAAGGCTCTGCAGCTATACAAACAGCCGTGGCTCTGCATTAGCCTCACAGCCTGGAGGCTGCCTATTTCTCCACAGCCCCAAAGACTGCTCCTTCAGAGGCTGCATGGAGAGAAATCAGCCTTGCAGACCATTTTAATCAATGCTCTATTATTTTCTTTATTCCCTCTTTAAAGTCTGCACTGTAGAACTGGCTCTCAGACCAAGGTGCCCAGTGGGGTTCCTCGCTGGTGTCTACACAAATAACACAGTTCACCTTCACTTGCCGTTCCCAGTGGCTGTGTGTTTCTAGCCCAGTCTATCTGCAGATGGTGCTGGGATGGCTGTGTGAGCTGCTCTGTGTCCTGATATAAAGTATATGCTTGTGCTCATTCCTCCTTCTCACTGAGGACTCACAATCCAAGTGTGAACACGGCTGCCCCTCAGCTGACAGCCGTGAGGCTCTGTGGGTGAGCAGCAGACATCTCGCTAGGAACTGCACCCCCCTTGCTTACTGAGAAAAAAGCAGATAGATCAACCACTGATATCCAGACAATTCTACCTCTCCCACTGCTTGAGTTCCATGATTCCACTCAAACAGTAGGAGGTAGGCAAAGGGCAGCAGAATCCTTCTCTCAAAGGAGGGAGGGGAAACAGGTGCTGATCTCTTCTCTCTTGCAGCCTATGATAGGACCTGAGGGAATGGCAGGAAGATGTGTCAGGGGAGGTTCAGATTGGATATCAGGAAGAGGTTCTTCACCCAGCGGGTGGTGGAGCACTGGAACACCTCCCCAGGGAAGTAGTCATGGCACCCAGTCTGCCAGCATTCCAGAAGCATTGGGATACTGCCCTCAGTCACACGGTGTGAATGTTGGGAGTGTCCTGTGCAGGGACAGGAGTTGGATTCGATGATCCTTGTGGGTCCCTTCCAGCTTGGGTGATTCTATGATTCTACAGCCACCAAGGTGGAGGCAAGACCTTCCCATCAGTCACACCCTGATCTCCACGTTACCTTGGCACAACCAAGACCACATGGCACCATCAAGCCGATCTTCCTCTCCAGGTGGTCTCTAATGGAGAACCACGTCCTGCACAATTGCTTTGCAAAGCCACACATGTAAGAAACTGCACACAGCTATTCTACTGAGAATGGAAATTGAATCCAAAAGTCCCGATAGCAAATCTTTGCTCCCATCTCTGCCTCATCTACTCGGCCAAAGCCTGAGGCACAGTAGCACATGTCATACAGATGGTGGTATCAGAGCCTGCATCATTCACCGACATCCTCCAGGCTCTGCTTGCTCTTCTCAGCATATGTTAAAGCACATGTTCTGGCTACTGGGTGACCTGTGACCAGATAAGTGGGTAGGAAAAGGGGGAAAATCCAGCTTTCTTTCCACATCCCAGTTCCTGGGTACACCTCAGGAAAAAAGGCACCTACCAGTTCCAGTAGAAGCAGTGCAGATTGCTGGATGTAGTGCTAAAGAGGGCTGTTAGCTGTATGGTTCTATGCCTTGCTGATCCCTGTCTGCTTCGATCAGGGCCCCAGCACCAGTTCTTGGCCAGCTGCCCTGAGGCCTCTGCTCACCCTATGGAGCGCGTCTTTGGCCAGGAGAATCTTGGACAGAACACTCACAACAGAGAACCCTGTTCCCTGACAAGAGAGCTGAAGGAACCTCACTAATGAGAAAGACACACGGGGATGAATTCACATGGGAAAACGCTAGTGTGTCCTTCCCAGCAAATCTCTCCTGTGAACAAGCCTGCAGGAGCATAGCAATGAGGTGGAAAGATGCTCCCACAAACCAACACTGCTTCCCAGCATGGGAATACAGCCAGCACCACTGGAGACCTGACACCACCTGAAGCACAAAGCTGGGACTAAGTCTTGTGGAGATCAGGTGAACCACAGTAGGATGCGAGCACACATCCAACACTGAAGTGCAGTCGCTGTTTGATAGAAGGGGGAATCAGCCTGGGAAACGATATGTTGATATTGCATGAACACTAAAGGAGACTGTGGTGGAGCTCTGAAGAAGGCAGAGCTGGCTTTCAATTTATGAGCAAGGATAGATTTAGGAAATGAGCAAGGCTGGCATGAAGCTCAAGAGACTGATAGCGCATCTTCTGGTTCTAAGACATGGGAACCTGCAAGGGCCCTGACTTTTGTTTATCTGTCCTTAAAGATCTCCTGTGATGCAGAATCCTCAGGCCCCTGGCAGTCTGTTCATGTGCTTTGTTCTCCTCCCCATTAGAAAACTGTTCCTAACCTGAATCTTTTTGGACACAGGCTATGCTCATTAGTTCTTGTGTGTGCCTTCAAGGACACGGAGAACAGATGGCTTTGTTTCTCTCTCCAGGACTTTCCTGCATGCAGCTGTTGTGATTTTCCTCAGTCATGCATGAGAAAAAACATCCAACAAAACAGCCAGATCAGAAACAGCAAAAGAAAACCTGTCTGGTGGAACTCACTGCCACACAAAGAGACAGCAGCTATGAGTGCCCTGTGAGAACAGATAAAGTAACGGGGCCTTTATAAAGATAACAGCTCCCAGAGTCAAAACAGCTTTATGGAGAGAAAGGCCCTGCTCCAGTAGATCTAGATCTAGATCTCCTTGTGGTAGCCACCACATTGTCCTCTTTATATCCTTTCCCACCACAGAGGCAGACAGCTCAAGGCTAGCTGCCTTCAGATGTGGTGAAGGAGATGGCCCTGGATAAAGTCCAGCCTCCAGCTGAAGGGAACAACATGGAAGACCACGTGGTCATGAGGAGGGACTGGATGGTGAGACATTCCTGATGGTTGAGTGGTGGAAGGAGCCAATCCTTGAGGTCACTGTGGAAATCCACCTTCTCCTCTCCCAGATACAACACACTGCCCTTCTCCCACCTGCAGTGTCATGCCCTGTCTCCTCTGGTGGATGTCAGGGGAGGGAGTGCACCAGTGGATTCCTCCAAGTCTCCAGGACTCCCCAGCCTGGAGCACCAGCAGGTGCCCTGGCATAAGAACACACCAGTCCTTTCACTACACAGCCCTTGTGCAGAGAAGCCTTCCTGGCATAAGCTGGAAGGACAGTCCTTCCTTCCAGCTCCGTTTTCCAAAGCAGCGAGAGCGGTGTTCTTCGGAGCTCCTGCTATGATGATTTATCCAGGTCACGGTGAGGACAGCTGGCTAACTGAGGTTAACAGCTTTCTCAGTTTCATTTCAAAAAGACATTAGCATGGGGGCTGTATTAAACAACGATATGCCAAATCCTGATTCATTCACCAGGAGAGCTCATGACCAGGTGGGGGACTCAGCTGACAGGCAGGGCTGCGCTGCCAGCCTTTCCTTAAAGGGCAGGACCATAACTCATACTCCTAATGCTAAATTACACCTGACGCTCCTTGCATAGGGCTGCTGGTATGTGCAGCCTGCTGCAGGCATTCTGGGACTGCCAGCCATGGGGCCTGAAACCCCCAGACCAGGAGATTTATCAGTAACTGGCTGGCTAAAAAAGCCCTGTCTGGCTAAAAAATCCCAACCAAACAAAAAAACAAAACCCCAAGGTTGGGGCCCTTCTTTCTGGAAGAAGGATGATGGAAAAGAAACACGACAGAGGTCTATAATATCAGAAGTGTCAGAGGGAAGGTGAGAAGAATGACTGTTCATGGTCTCTTCCAGAAATTGTCAGGGGACAGGCTCACAATAAACAAAAGGAGGTGGCTCTGCATCCCACGTGTGGTTAAGCAGTGGAACTCGCAGCTACGAGACACTGCAGAAGCCAGATAATATCTGAGTTACAAAAATAGTTGGACAAGTTATGGATGAAAATTCCTCAAGGTCTGTTAAATACAAAGACTCCTGCTTGGGCTCAGGAAGCACCTTCACCACAGACCGTGGGCGAGCATCTTGGGGCAGTATCACAAGCTTCCCCTGTTTTTCCCAGGGAAAAGGAGCTCTTTCCCAGGCATGGGCATTAGCTGCTGCCAGACACAGAGCTAGGTGGAACACTGTTCTGACTCACAATAGTGTTGTATCACAGTATCACAGTATCACAAGGTTGGAAAAGACCTCTGAGATCATCTAGTCCAACCTATGACACAACACCAACACCTACACATCTTTTAAACCATGGCAATGATGTGTTCTTATGTAACAGGGCTTGATGTTCAGTACTTCTCCTGGGAGGTTTGTAAGAGCAAGTTCAGAGCTGGGCCGTTTTATCAGCTCCTTTCACACCCAAACCATGCAGCCAGGCTCAGCTGAACTCAGTATCGGTGGATGGAGAGATTAGAAGGGAAGGGAGTAGACAGAATAAGAAGGAAGGAAGTGTGATTCCTGCCCTGCCATGCTGTCCTTGCATGAATCAATACACGGTCACCCGTATGCACGCACCGAACAAACCGCAGGCACACCCTGACACAGCTGCAGATTCATTTGTCCTCCACCATTCATTCACACAGACAAAGGTACCCAGCCTTCACCAGTGGGCAGTGGGAAAACAGGCGTGCAACATGCAGTCCAGCCCACACGCTGTGCTCTCTCTTCTCCCTGCCCCCCCACGATGGATGACTTGGAAATAAATGGAACAATATCTTCTTATTTTCCTTCAAATGTAATGAACAAAATCACTGTTTCATATTAATGCATGATGCAATACATACATTGCTCCTATATGTTCAAATTCATATGAACAAATTAATTATCACCAAATTAAGTGAAACAAAATGTTTCTTCTTTGAGTAATAAGGGTGTCACCCCCCAGTTTTAAAATGCTGCCCTCTGAGATGCTGCTCAGACAAAGGAGCTGTGCTGAGCTCATTCCTGATATACAGCATGCTGATACCTGATACTCCAATATCAAGACTACTTGGTTTAGTCTTCCAGAACACTGATAATATTTAACTATCAAGTTGTTAAAGCAGACATAATTTTTCTGGCTTATGGGGTGCTGAAAGTGTTTAGAAGTGTGTACCATGGATGAGAGATGCAGGTTAAGTAAGTAATCCTGCAGTGTGCAGCAGCAGTAGCCGCACAGATTGTCAGGATCATCTCTCTTCACCTCTGTTTGCCATGTGAATCTGAATGACAGCTTGTGGTGAAAATCCGATCATGACTGCAGGTGCCTGAGTGGACATCAGGTGGACAATCCTATGGCGGAGGAGACAGGGGAGCAGCACGCTCTCCCAAGCCAGATTCACATGCAGAAGGAATACACTGTCTGAGCAACCCTTCTGACTCCTGGCAGCTTCTGAAATACAGGGACTGGAAGAGAGGAGCTGTAGCAGGGCAGGGGTGAACAGAGCCAGCACAAAGAAGACTGGCACAAGTGCTGCCCAGAAGGCCTCCTGTCAGGTCCACAGGGCGATGAGGGTACTCCCACCCTAATTGTCTCTGTGTCCTGGAGCAAACTGAGGATTTCATCCACAGCAGCATGGCTTAATAGATCTGAAGAATATCCTGGTTTGCTACACTTCTCTGTTACCACCAGCTAGGACAGTACTGTCCTGAGAGGCATTGTCTCTGCTGGCCACCCTGTTCTCTTCTCCCTGAGGAGGCCAGCAGCACGAGCAACATCCAGGACATCTGCGCATTACAGCAGCCACATCCTCAAACCAAGTGCAATTCCAGCACCTATTTACAGTCACCAGAGCCATAGCTGTCTCTACAGTTCCCTGGACCTTCCCCTCCTCACTAGGAGTTGACAGACTCCGCTTCCACATCGTTAGCCCTTCCTTATGCTCCCATGTAAACAAGAACAGTGAATTATCACTATTGCTGTGAATGCATTCAATAAAGTTCCCTTCCCAACCTGGGCTGCCAAGCTAGAGCAGGTTGGCATCTTCTCCTACCTGCTTTTGAGCTTCCTCCTGCAGCTGATGGCTGGCCTCCACGTCCTGGCTGAGCCGCTGGATCCGGCTGCATTTCTGCTCCAGTTCTGCCTGCCTCTCCCTCTGCTTGGTCTGCAGTTGATAGATCCTCTGCTCTTGAGCATCCAGCTATTGACCCGCCCAGGGAAAGAAAGAAAAAATGGAAAAAAAAATCAATTAATACTAAACGGCTTAACAAAACCCTGAACAGCACAGGCCTGATGCTGCTGGGGGTGGGGATTGTCGGGAGGAGACACCCGCCCGCACACATTAGCTGCAAAAACCTGATGTTCTGGGGACAGGAAGCCAATATGGTAGGTGTGATCTGACACGCGCGCCCGCGGCAGCACGGATGTGTCCAGCTCGGGGGAAGCAGAGACTCTGCTGCACTGGGGTACCTGCCTCCTCTGCTCACGGAGGGGCTGCCAGACAGCCTGGGTGAGGGAAGAAAGAGCAACTGAGCAAAACCAAAGTTATTGTAACTAATAAGTAAATAACCAGCTCCTGATCCACCTGCGTGCTGGGGCTCTGTGCTCCTCCAGCCTGCACTAAGGACCCCTGCAGGCTCTTCCCCTGTGCCCACCATCCACGAAGCGAAGAGGAAGGGGAGCTCTGGTACCCTGCAGCTTGGACATCCATCCACCCTTCTTGTCCTGCCACAACAGGAGTGGGCTTTGAGGGCTCAGTGTTTTTACTTCTTGGCGTCCCAGCTGTAAAGAGTTTACACAGGGAGGGAGCAGGAAAAGATGAGGAATATCAACCAAGGAGCAATTAGCATGACAAGACTAAAGTATCGATCTGCTAGAGCTAGCAGTGCTGCAGCAGCCCTGCGGTGCCGCGGCTCCCTGGCCCCTGACCCGGACGCCGCTCGCCGTCTTCCGATGGGCGAGAGGAGCCACAGCCAGTGGGTGCAAACACGTGGGGCAGAGGCAAAGGCTCTGCACGGCTCCTGCCCTGCTCATGACAGGGAGGCAAGAGACAACGCTGGCCGCACAGCTCAAGAATTGGTCTGTTTGGGGTTTTAAATTCAGCATGAAGAAATTCTCTGCACACTGCTGGCCAGGGGCTCTGCAAAGCCTTGCCATACCCAACTGTCCTACGTGAAATGAAATGATTGCTGCAGGTAAGAACAGCGTGCTGCTTTTTCTGCTCAAGAGTGAGTGGAAGCAGCTTTGTTTCATGGGGAAAGGGGCTCTCCAGAGCTTCTTGATAGCAATAATGAGGTGACGCGCTGGGGACAGACATTGCCAACATCTCAACAAGACTGTGCCACTGCACAGAGGTATGGGGACAAGGCAGAACATACAACCCCAGATTTCTAGCAGAGATCTAGCACATTCTTCTCCCCTATCAACAGGTCCCATATACGTATCTCTTCCTAGAAACAAGAAGGATAGATGTCCCAAGAGCCCACAGGCCCTGAATGGCCCAGGACTCTGTGCCCATGCTTCTTGCCCAGACCTGTTGCCCTGCTCTGTCCCACGACTCACCCTGCAAGCACAAGTAGCCCTGCTATGGGGCACAACGGGCCAAATGCGGGGAGAGGAAGAGTATCCCAAGCTTTCATGGCTTTCTTGGACAGCACTGCAGGGCCCACACCACTTCAATGATCTGGCTTGCCTTCAGCTTTCCCACAACCATGGTGCCATGCATTAATGTGGGATCTGCTCTGTCCCAGCCAGCAGCTTGCCTGCCCTTGGGCAACGCTGCACTGCATCTGTGGGGCTTGACATCTCCCAGAGACCTTTCCCTTCTGGGCACGTGTCCATTTGTCCTACTGGCAGTGCTGTGGCCCCCAGCCCCCTCTGGGCCTGCCTGCCTGTGCCCTGCCAAGCTGTCGAGTGTGGCTGAGCCCTGTCAGCACCACCGTGGACATCCTGCAATATAGGCAGCAACTGAGGGGCCTAATTAATGTTCACTAACTGTCTTACTAAACCTAGAGAGAATTTCGATATTAATTAAATGCTAACTGATTAGTGAAACATATTTACTGAAGATTGTCACCCAGCTGTCAACATTCAATAAATACATTAATAATCAATTTGCATGCAATTAACATAAAATGACATTAATGTCTACATTAAAGATGTATTGGGGACATCGTTATTAGCACAGTAGCCTGCATTCCTCCAAGCTGTATTCTCTATGCACATAACTCACTCAAACCCACAGTGAAAGAAGTCACAGCTGCCCAGCAAAACGCCCACCAAAAGAAAAGAAAGGAAATGCTGTGAACACCACGTGCTCTGAAGAACAAGGGGAACGCTCCAGAGAAGACTGCAGGACGCCAGGGTCACTTTTACTCTGCCAGTAATGACCACTAACTTCCATCACCATGTAAGCACGGGCTGAACAACGCACTAGAGACATTCTGCAAATCATAGAATCATAGAGTTGTTAAGGTGGAAAAATACCTCTAAGATTACCAAGTCAAATCATTGACACATCACCACCGTGCCTACTAAACCATGTCCCAGAGTGTCCCATCTACACGTTTTTTGAACACCTACAGGGATGGTGACTTCACTGCTTCCCCGGAACCCTCTTCCAGTGCTTCACCACTCTTTAAGTAAAGAATTTTTTCCTAGTATCCAATCTAAACCTCCCCTGGTGCAACTTGAGACCGTTAAAAATAAATCCTTGGCTTTGCATTGGTACCAATGTATGTGAATTTTCCTAAGCTAGGAAGATTCCCTGAGATGCCCATATGGTGGTTTCTTCCAGCGTTTGCCAGAGAACAGAACAAGCACTAGGGCATGGAGGACTTTCTACATCCCACCTCATTCAGCCTGGCACAGAAAACACACTTTCTTCCCCCCCCCTCTCTGCTGTGTAAGGTTGCCAGGCTGTGGGTCTGAGAACACTGCTGCTTGTGAGCTTCCAGCCACAGTGCCTGGGCTAAAGTGCCAAGTCCCTCTCACAACCCCAGGTCCAACATTCCCACAGCAATCCTCAACCACCTCTGCCCATTCAGAGAGGCTGGATGAGCAGCCAGGGGAATTCCTGGCAGCTGGGAGAATGACAGAGCCAGACACTGGCTGTAGCTGGAGCCTGGGGCAGAGGCCAGCTGGCTGCCAGGCAGGGAAGGTGAAGAACAAAGAGACAACAAAGTAGTGAAGCATCTAGGGAGTTCTTGTTCTCCCTAAGAGGGCAAGGAGCAGCAATGTATTTAAAAACCCATGCAAGGACCTCTGCCCAGCTGACAGTACTGTGGCAGAACACTCGGCAAGGCACCTGGCTGAATAGCTTCCTAAGCCTTGGGCTCACAAAGCGTTATCCACTGGGCTGATCTGAGATGGATGAGAGACAGAGAGGACCTGATGTCTCCTTAGCATGCAAGATAAACACTCCCTTCCCCCAGCCGCAAGGCAGGCGAGTGGGTTTTGGAGGCAGAATAATTCTAGGATGTTCACTGCAATGAGGCTCCCTACCAGCTCCCCAGCGACAGCAAAGTCTGTGACAACGGGGGATGTCATATGGCTTCATGAAGCAGCGTCTGCCTTTGGGGCCAAGATAGCTGCAAGAACATATCCTGCCCAAAGCAGGATACATATCCTGTCTGAGCTCGCCTCCTTCCCCTCCGTGCCATGCAGAGACAAGCCCACCTTTCCTCCATCCCCACACAGACCCATGAAGCGATTTGCTTGCAGCAGGAAAGAAGGTGGCATGTTTAGGGTGAACATCCCCCACCCCCACCCCTTCTCTCATTTAAGTGGAATCAATTGTGCCATTTCTGCTTTGCTTTTCAAAAGCAATTACTTTCATGTCATTTCTACAGACATTCACGGAGAGGGAGAGAGTGAAGGCTTGATTATCCCCCCTCCCATCTCCATCCTGTGGCTTCCGCAGTGGCGGTGAAGTATTAAATTAAATGAGGTGTCTATGGAGCGGCGATGGTTTCAGGTCAGAGGCGCTATGGAAAGCTGTATGCTGCACTGCTCCTGTATATGTAAATGGATATATTAAAACCACTGATGTCAACTTGCAGCACTCATCTCCTCTGCTCTCGGGTGATCAAAGCTGATTGCAGAGGCAATTACTGCAAAGGAAAAGAAAATCACGGCCTCCTGCTCATCCCTGAGCTACCGGAGTTTAATTGCTTAGTGTAGCTGAAGCTGCCTCTCCATCTCCCTGGTGTGCACACACACTCGTGTGGGAGCACTGCACGCCATGAAACACAGACAGGAATGGACATTTTTGGGGATGGGCAGTGAGAAGCACCCCAAGCAGAGGAAGACCACAACATGAAAAATAATGATGCTTAAAAATGAATTAAACCACTACAGCAGCAGGGCTGTATCTTGGCAAGCCACTGGATCAATAACATAGGGAGAAAATCAGGGCAGCATAATACATGCCCATACGACAGCCTCTCTCATTCTCTACTCTTTGGTCCTAGATTCACAGTAAGACTTTGTCAGTCTTTAAGAGTAGTTAATCAGGCTCCCAAATCCTTGTGACGTAGATCAGAATCGTGACCTCTGTTTTACAGCTGAAACAATTTGAAAGAAAGGTATCAGTGTCTGTCTTGAGAAGTCCTAACTCCTCACCCTGTTCTTGCCTTTGTATTCCACATGCACTTCCGTGGGAGTACCAGCAAAGGCAGGGGACATTTTAATGTAGGCACAGAGCTGGACAAAGTCACAATCAGCATGGTTTCAGAAATCAGCCTGAGCCATGCAGCTGCTGTGGCCCTGGGTAACGGTGC
Source organism: Dromococcyx pavoninus (assembly GCA_033558185.1). Classification (NCBI taxonomy): domain Eukaryota; kingdom Metazoa; phylum Chordata; class Aves; order Cuculiformes; family Neomorphidae; genus Dromococcyx; species Dromococcyx pavoninus. The sequence goes on along the minus strand of JAUMJL010000350.1, from coordinate 880,848 downwards.
TCGCCAGATTTCAGCCATACCGGCTTCACGTGCTGTTCATTCAAATGTCTTCTCTCAGTGAAGCATGGAGAGCTGGGTCAAGACAGGCAGCTCCATGTATGCTATTCTGCCTGCCTTTCTACACCTGTTTCTCCCCGAGGCTGCACACCAGCACCCGTTCACACACCGCTGCTACACCAGTGCCCGGTCTCCCCGCTTGGCCATCGCTCTGGCCAACACAGGTGCTCTCTGTGTGCAAGACTGCACATGGCCTGAAGCAGGGCCGTGCAAAATGTCTCCTCAGGCATAAGACCTATCACTAAGTTGTTAGAAGGGGGCAAGGAGATCGATAAAGAAGAGCGGGGGGCAAACAAAAAACCTGTCTTTCCACCTGAGGCAGGACTAGGGTTTTGGAAAAAATAATTGTGAGGAGTCATCCAGCCCCTTCACCCGATATCTAACCAGTGGGTGTGGGACCTGAGCAGGGTGAACAGGTGCTGCCTGAGCACCTGGTGCCTGCTCTGGGATTACACACCAGCATGCTTCTTGTATCCCCCACTACTGTTAGAAATGCTGGTGCAGACCAGGTTCTGACATTGTGCTGTTACTGAGGGGACTCAAAGCAGGCCTGGATATTCCCCAGGTAAAGCCCCTGCACCCCATCAACTGCCTTATGCCTGAGATGGGTGAGGCAAGGCTGGAGTCACATAGCCCTTCTGGCAGCTCACAGGTCATGCAGTCACCAAGCCACTCGGGACTGTGATCACACACAAATCTTGACCACAGGCTGCATCCACACTTGGCAACAGGAGAGGATTAGGCCATGTCAGTAAGCACATGTTATAAACATGTTAGAACTCTGTCTTGTGCCTGAATAGGTGCTGACAGCTGTGCTGCTGCTTTGTAGGCATTTGTAAAAGTGCTGTGCTGGCCTGGCCACAAGGAGGTTTTCCACACAGCTATTATATTGGACTAAATCCCTGCAGCACCTCACGAAACAGTAAGACAGCACCTTAAAAGAAGCCTTGCAACCCATTCAGCCAGCACAAAGTTTGCTGGAGGACAACATGACAGCCAGAGCTTTGGGAAGCCTGGCAGGCTGCTTGGAGGGAACAAACTGCTTGAAAAGCAACTGGTTTTTCTCTAGGAGGGAAAGAGACCGGGCTAGGGAGGAGGAGAAGCTGAGATGGAGACTGGGTAGCCTGGAGGAGGAAGGCTTGGCCTCCACAGTGGCAGAGCAGCCCCTCTTCCCAAGGCTCTCCTCTCCCACAAGTTGGGCTGCAGTGAGTGCAAAGGCCGCATCTTGGAGCAGGACATGCAGGGTGCCCCCTCCCGAGAAGCCAGTGTGAGGCTTGGTTACCGTGGGTGGAAAGTGCCCAGGAAAGCTGCAGCGAAGAGCGGTGCAGCCAGCAGTGACTGGTGATGCCAGCAAAGCAGACAGCATCACAGAATCACTTGAGGGCAGGTCACAGCCTAGAGACACCTGATGCTTCTCTGTGGCTTTATGAGCTGCTGGAAGCACCCCTGGCATCACACTCTCAAGACAACAGAGACCTCAGGAATTTATTTTCTGTGGTAATCTAATGCTCTCCAATGGCCCCTGCTCTCCTTTCAGGCTTGGCAGGGCTGACTGGCTCTCTGTGAAAGCTCTCTCACCTGGTGCCTGGGGAATGCAAGGCAGACCTGGGGAAAACAAATGCAGCAATTCCCTCTCAGAGACAGATGAACGGAAACGCCTGATGATGAAGATAGTTCTGTGATCCCATGTCTGCATTTGGGAACCATGAGTCAGGCCCCAAACAGCAAGTGTTTACAAAAATTGCAAGTGCTAAATTACTTTTTCTTCTGAATTTTTGACCCTTGAGGGTTTCACTTTTGCACTTTTCTCCTGAAGCACTGAAGAAAGTAGATTTTTTTTTTTTTGAAATTGCAAACAAAGCCTGGGACTCTGTTCTTCCAGCTTGATTCTACAACCAGAGCTTCAAAAAACCCACAGAAAATCATGAAACCCAGAAGTAAATCCTATGATCTGCTCAGGCTGCAGAAACACTGGGAGCCTTCGGCAGCGCCTGCTCAGGGTGGGCTCTGCCATGCGTTCTCCTCTTTTCCTTGTGAATCCGTATTTTCAGCCCAAGGATGCAATTTTTTTTTTTATGAGATGCCTGTCTCTTTTTGTTTAGCCGAGAGTGCTCAGAGCCCTTCCCCCACCTTCTTTTCCACTGCTGCTGCTGGTTTTATTCAATTCAACACTTGAGGGAACTGCAGATGAAATGTCTTTGAATCTAAATTGCCAGCGATAGATCTAACAGCCTTTTTCCCTCTCCCCCTCCCCAAACTCCCCTCAGACAGAATGCTCGAGCACATTGTCTCTGCCTCACTTGGCTTCAGCTGAAAAATACCAGCACCAGGACAGGAACCCAACAGCGGGAGCACAAAGCTCACACAACCTTCTCCTGCTGCAGCCTGCACGGGGAGGAAGGTCACTGTGACTGAAGAGGTGGAGGCCAATTGCTGCCTAAAAACAGTCTGACAGGTCCTTCCGTGGGCACGTTACATTCTGGTCAAGGCCACCTATGTGGGGCACCACAGACAATCACAATTTTGCGGAGCACGAGCACTTGCTACACTCTCCTGAGTCTCCTGCATGGAAACAACTGATGCCCTGAGCTAAGCAGAGGCTGCTGCAGCCAATCTCAGTGCTGCACACAGACATCCCAACTGAAATGAGACAGGATGTGTCTGGAGAGGCTAAACTGCCTCTCTTAGCACGTGTTTCCACACCAGTCACCATGCAGAGCTTGGGGGAGCAAATCCTGATCATACCTCTGCAATCACAGCCAAGGGAGTGCCGTGAGAGCTATGGGTGCTGAGCCAGCAGCTGAAGGGAGAGGAGGTCATTCAGTCTGAGCAGGCAATCACTCGGGCATCGGCCTGGGAAACCTGTTTTCTGTTTGGGTGGGAAACAGATGACTCTGTCACTATTGGTAGTGCTTTACGAGCTCAAGCATTCACATGCTTAGTATGGGGCACATGATGCCATGCAGGCAAATGACAGAGGAAAGGAGAAGAAAGGATAGGAAAGGCACACTCTTTGTTAGAGGAATTCAGTGCAGTTCTCCACCTGCAGCGTGGACGTAGATGGGGTTTCATATCCACCAGGAATGGATGTTTCTTCTCCAGTGCCTCAAGTCAGAGCTATGCCAGTGAGTCTGTGGGGTCAGCAAAGCTCCCTCATTCCTGCTTTCATCGTGCTTATGCTTTAGTGAGGGAGTAGGAATGAAACACTCAAGGCATGCTCAGAGCCTGAAGCATATGAGCATGTCCCAAGAGCGCGGTACAGCGCAGAGGAGAGCTTTCCCTGCAAACTCCTGCAGCCCCTGGACACGCTGCTGACAGCGGTGGCATCACCAGTAGGGGCTGAGGGAAGAAAAGCTTCATGATGGTGCCCTTGCTCCATTGCTGCCCGGCCCCCAGGCTTCACCCACAGCCTCTGCAGTAGTGAGTACGGCACGTGGGGTGGTGGAAATGGTATCAAGTTCTTTGCTAAGTGAGATCTGCGCAACCCTTTTTCCATTTGAATGGCCTTTCATTTTGCCCAGTTCAGTGTTTGGTGATTGTTCTTGCTGCCTGGAGAAGCTTTGATTAAATCTCCTAATTTTCAGCTAAGCTTTTTCTTTCCATAGGGCAAACCCTTGACCTTAGAGCATAGAAAAGTGGTCAAAAGAAAAAATAACAAGGCAAAGAGGAAGGGAGGGGTAAAAGCTGGGAGACAGAGAGGAATTAAAAGCTTGAAGCAGTCACTACACATGGGAAGAAACTCCTGCAGCAGTCCTGCTAAACAGCTTCCTCTGCAGAGCTTGGACTCATGGCAAGACCTATGGTTCCCCACTGTGCCTGCCCATGCTGCTGGTGCTGCACCACCAGGTAAGAGGATCAGGTTTCCATGACCCCCCTAAATCTGCTCCTTGGCAGAGAGGGGGGAGAGGTGGACAGCAGGGCTTTCTGTTTCTGTGTAAGGAAACAGAGGCACTGAGGTCTTCCACGATGTTACAAAACAGTAGTGGTGGGGCTCACACTGCCAGTGAATGCTCAGCAGGGAGATGCACCTGTAGGATGTTTCATTATTCTAAATGATTCCAAGAGGACAGATAGAGCAGAGAGAAGCCTGGAGACATCAGTGGTCCTTTTCTTTGCAGACAAGCACAGATCCAGGTACTATGCCCACCAGGGTTTAGCACGCTCCCTTCTTGTTTTCATGCCATCCACAGGGCTCTGCCTGGGGAATCTGACTTGTTCCCCAAGACTTGAAACTGCACTGGGTACAGAACTACAGTTACAGTCACACCAACACACAGATAAATGCCATCACCTTTGGTGCAAGGGAAATTAAATGCTTTTTGCCCTTTGGTTGCAGAGAAAAATATTAAAATGTAAGCAGAATATTATTGAAAAAATTAATATATTTTCCTGAGTGTAGAGACAGAAAGTGAAATGTTAACTATACGTGGTTCGAAATACTTCACTAATCTCAAACCTGGTAATCCTGAAACCTAAGGACAACAGCTTAAAAATGTCAACTTTGCAATTTCAATATTATTTTAAGAAAAAAACTAGTTAGTGTGTTTATTCCACAACTGTAAACGACACCCATTTCCACTCAGATATTAAAAAACCCAACTGACCTCTATCCTGCTCCCCAAGCCCTTCACTCCTATCTAAAATTAATCTGTAATGCACAGATGGTCAGTATAAAAATCTCCCTCATAATGAAAGCATATGTTGAGAACAAAAGCAAATAAATGGGGTATAAAAATAAACATACCAAGAGGCATCATGCTGACTGCATTATAGATTTTTGTATTTAATTAAAAGAAAATCTGCCGTTGGGTATCTGTCACGAGACCAGAGTCCTGCTGTGGAATCCACGGCCTCTCTAGGATCCGTAAGCGAGCCGGCCGCTGCTGTACCTGCGCGCCCAGGTGGGGCCGGGCGGTCTGGCTGCCGCGGGGGGGTCCACGGCGCGTGGCACACGTCGCAGCGGTGTCCGGAGCAGCAGCGGTGTCCTGGACACCCGTGGTGAGGTGAAGGACCCAGAGAGGCACAGTCCTGCCAGCCCAGTGGGGCACACGCGTGCTACTCAAATGGGGAAACTGCATCCCATAAAGATTTCAGAGACCTGTGCAACGCCACACTGGGACTCAACATAGCCCTGCACGATGCCTGGCTCCTTCCCAGAGGGATCCAGGACACTGCATTGTCCTGTCACAAAACCTGTTGTACCTCCACCTAGTAATCCTGCTCCTGTAATGCTCTCCTGGACTGGTCTGGGAGAGTCGGCATCTTCTACCAAGCTTCAGAAGAAAGACCCAACAAAAGCGTTAGCCCTGCTTGCAACAGCAAACATTTCCTGGGAAGGGCTGGCACGTGTGCAAGGATCATTGCACAGTGAGGAGAGGAGAGGTTCATGGAGGGCAGTATTGGCAGGAATCAGCTTCAGCAAGGTAAATCTGAGATGGACATGAAAACACGGGAAGAAGCAGAGCACAGGGAAAAAATCGTGCCTTCCATTCTGCTTTTACATATAAATCTCTTTGTAGATGTCTCTCCCACAAATCAGCAATTCATAGTATTAAATGTTATGTAATTAAACTTTCAAAAGTGTCTGCAGTGGATTGAATTGAGAGATAAAGAAATCCAGGGGAAAACCCCCATCCCCAGGTAGAGCTGCAAGAGCAGCACAGGCGCCAGTGGCCGTGTGAGACTGGGCACAAGCGGCCCCTCGGCGTGACAGCCTGACGAGCCAGTCCAGTCCAGATTTCCACAGAAATCTGTCTCGTTATCTGAAATGAGAGCTCACTCTTCACAAGAGATTTCCTGCAGTAAGGCTGCCATGGATCCAGGCATTTTCACACCCGTCACGAGGAATAATCAGACAGCTCTGCTTGGTGTGAAGTGCTAGAAAGGAACCTGCTGGGGAGACGCTGCGTGTGTGAAAAGGAGTGGAAAAACGATCATAAAGCAACATCTGAATACCACCAAGACACAATCCCTCTGGCAGATGTCTGAATTCCCTTCTCAATGGAAAATTTAAGGTGTTGTGATGAAACAAGAAATCTACAAGGAGGCAGCTCAGAATACATAAATCTTCCCTGCTCAACATTCCTGCATCCTGACTCACTACATGAAGGGTGTAGACACGTTCCTTCCATCACTCATCTCCTCTTATGGCAGCATCCCTCATCTCCAACCAGCTTATCAGGTGTCGACACATGAAATACAGGTCATTGGGCTTACTTTGAAGTGACAGGCGCAGGGTCTTGTTTTCAGATTTCTGCAGCTCCTGTAAGCATCACTTGGGTTTACAAAAGCCTGGATGCTGACAAAAGGGAAGCAGGAGCAGAAAGGTACAAAACCTGTTGAAGAGCATCATCACACAAGTAGTTATCAATGATTCATTGTCAAAATGGAAAGATGTACCTAGAGCTTTTGAAGGACTTGATCTTTTTTTCTGCTGGGGAATATTCACTGAGTAGGTGACAGATTAGAGAATGTTAGTTACACTTGCAAATGACAAATGTAAGTGGAACTGCAAGATTATTGGAAGACAGGATTTAAAACCTCATAAACTGGAGAAATGAGCTAGGAGAATAAAGTGAAATTCAATAGATGAGTGAAGGCCTACACAGGCAGGAATCACTGCTGCACATACAGAGTATCAACAGTTGCTAGGTAGGAGCTTATGGAGATGGGGCAAGAACTACCACGTGAATGCAAGCCATGAAAATGTTATTGGGTGCATGAACAGGATGTAGCCTGCAAGATACCTGAAGTCATCCACATGATTGATCTCCAGTTGAAGCCTGGTGTCCAATTTGGGGAACTGCACTTCAAAGGATTAGTGGAGCAGCTGGATAAATCCCAGAGGTGAACAGTGTGAATGAACTGAGATCTGGAAACATGACCCTGAAGGAAGGAGTGAAGGAGTTCAAACGATTTAGCTTGAAGAAAGAACAACTGAAAGAATCATCTCTTCAAACAAATAAAAACAGAACTCCTGCAAACAGCAAGAATATAACCCTTTCCCCATGCCAGTTAGAGAAAACTCAAATAGTAATGGTCTTTAAAATAAATTTGGTGAGAGATTAAGAAAAGCTTTTTAGAGGAAAGGAGAGTTTGAACTGGCTTTCTTTGTCTCAGGCTACAGATCTGTGAGGTCTCCATCCTCAGAAGCCTTCAACACTAAATTATACACTAGTCAGGAATACCATACTTGAGGGTATGAGGATGGATAGGTAGCTCCTCACGTGACCCTTGGAGCCATGCAGGAAGAGCTTGTTTTCTATATAGGTACAGCTGATGCAATTGCCTAAATGTCTCATGCTCCAAACAGCTAAGACTCAGTGGAAGAGGGCAGGAGCTCTCTTCTCACAGGAAGGTAACAGGACATAATCCCCCAACCTTGTCTTATGCGAGGACTTATGTGTCCAAACTAAATGAAATGCCTAAATACAGAGCAGAGTGTATCTGCTGACAGCTCAGTGAGTGTGTGAGCCACAGGAAGCCTGCTTTGTGCTACAGCAGAGGTGCAGATGTGATGTCACTAGTGTGACAGCATCACAGACTCAGAAATGTCTCCTCTAATTAAAGATGCCATTTTAAAATGCTCAGGACATTTTATTCAGGACTGCTGAGGATTCTTTTTCCAGAGCTTTCAGACTGCAAGGAGCAGCTCTAGGATGAGAAACACAACCGCAGCTCTCCCTAAGCAGGGTGTTATGAGACAGTAAGATCACAGATAGTGTGTGCAATGTCCTTGCCATATTCTTCTGCAAGCACAGGAACAAAGAGCTGGGCTTCTCATCACAAGAGCAAGTTCCAATACAACATCCAGAATATCAGAGAGCTCACTGGCTTCTGGTGTTTCCTATTACACTTAAAAGGATTCCACAGGATGTTTCAAGTCTGGATGCCATGATTATAGAAGACATCTCATGCACAGATTTGCAGAAATTTAGATGTCTGATTTTGTAGTTCTGCAAGCTTTTGCAGCTTGACAGGGACAGAAGATGTCCAGTCACTCAGGAAGACTGGGGAACGTGTAGGTTCCCAGGTTAGAGCAGAAGCTTTAGGTTTTGAACAGAGAAAACTTCCTGGCCTTTTTTTTTTCCTCTGCCTTTTTTTTTTACTCTTTTAGATAAAAGTTTGGAGAAAGCAGTCAGCAGCAAACTGATGCAAATCAGAAAGGAATGCATAACTTTTCTGAGGTGGTCCCCACACATCAGTCAGTCTACTTGGGACACAGAACTCAGGAAATTTGGGTTTATGAAGTCTTTATATTTTACACTGGAATGCTGGCTCATTTCCCCTTCACTATAACTAAAGACCTGAAAACTATAACTGCTCGTGCCAATGTTCTGGTGGCTACTGTAATGTTGCTGCCAAGCTCCAAGCCAGAATGATTTCTGCTAAAAGATCATTGACACAGAAATCAACTCAGTTGCTGAGAGGCTACGTGAAGAACATCAACCAAAAAGGCTCCCATGGCCAGCTGGTTTTCGTATCTTCACCAATGCCATAAGACAGTCCTGATGCACACAACTGTATCTCCACTGAAGCAGCTGTGAACTCTTCTCTGCTCCATTGACCAACTATGTGGCTGCAGGCAAGTCATTCTGTAACCTCGTGCTGAGAAACTGAATAACAAGCAGGAATTTCCCTGGAAAACCTTCAAGACAATTCTTATCAATCTATCTTGAGATTTCCCGAGGAAATAAATTCCCGAGCTCTTCTCCAAGGAAACATTTGAGACACAAATATGGGGAAAGTGGAAGATTTGATACACATGGCTTTATCAGCCCAGCAGTTCATGGGAAGGCCTGTAAAGTTGGGCTGATTACGTTTGCTGGAGATCAAGAACATGCAGAAAGAAACCCGAGTGAAGGCTGTGGCTTTTGAAGTTGGTATCAATGCATTTCTAGTTTGCCCTAGGGACAACTGAAGCATCCCTGTCAATATGAGGACCCCATGGTATCTTGATGAAGAAATATGCAGCATTTATAAACACAATAAAAGAAGCCTGCTTTGTGAACATGTTGCAGACATGAGCAGAGCCCCATTTCGCCCAATTCCATGGCTGTGCCTTTAGCAAGAAAACAAAACTCAGCTCAAGTCTTGTGGCCAGACTCGATGACCCCAAAAATTGCCTACCACATCTCAGACACTCCTGATCCTGCAACTCAGCAGAAGCCCTCATGAAAACAGCTCTTCTGAGAGGACAGGGTAACCCAAGCACACACTATCACTTACTAAATACTCCTTTGAACCCATGCTCCTGCTCCCAAGAGAAATTATTCGTCTTGAGCATGAGTTGCTGCTGAGATAATGTGACTCCAGTTAAAGAAAACAGATGAGACCTCCAGACTCTGAAAGCAGACCACAAGAAAAAAAGCTTCAGGGCAGCACAATGCAGCAAAGAAAAGACAGTTTTTACTGGGGCTAAAAAATGCTCTGTTAAACACTGGGGCAAAACAGAGTGCTCCAGAGGAGAGGACCAGCACAGTGGCCATGATGAGTGTCCCTTGCTGGCTGCACCTGGAGTGTGCAGGTACAGGCAGAGTGTGCTGGTACTGAGTCCCAGAGAAGTGGCAGCAGCAGGTTCCATCAGTGGCAGCCCCACAGCCTCAGGGCTGGCAGCAGAGCCCCTGAGGTGGGCTCTCTGTGGCCAAGCACTGCCCAGCCACACAGTCTGTGGGCTGGCTCCAAAGAGCTACAGACACTGGAGAGGCACAGGCTGCCCCCCAGAACCACACCAGTCATTGCTGATGGGAGGTTTCGAGGCGAGATGAGAAAATATCACACAGATAAAAGGAGAAGATAGGAGGAAAACCTTAACCTCACTCTGCAAATCACAATAGCTTTGTCAAAATAAAAGTCAGAGCTAAATCCTCTGGCTGCACACCTTCCCACTCCGGAAACCGTTCAAGCACAGACATTTTCTATTAGCTGCAAACTCTGCACACATCAGGGAGAGACGAGCATAATATCTGCACAATAGCACCTCCATGCAAACACTACTGTGGTAATGGGAAATTTTCATGATGTAAAGTAGCAAGGTCACACGATGTGTCCAGGCAGCCCTTGGAAAGGCACAGATATTACAGAGGAAAGCTCAGAATTGCTCTTGGTTCATTAGGCTTTGCCTGAGGGGTTTTCTTCCACTATTAACTACAAACAAGGTTCAGGTTCTTGTTACTCAGTTTCGTGCATGCAATGTAAAAAGGTGAAGGGGAAGGTTTACCCAGAGTCATTTGTAAATATGCTAAGGTGATTCAGGTACGTTTTTAAAACCCATCAGACATCCTGTGCAGTAAGTCACCTTAAACAAGAACATTGAAAAAACTCTGTCAATAGCGCAACACCTCTTTCAGCATTGAAATCGTACATCAACATTGGCAAAGAGTCTGTGCATAAATTACACACAGCAGAACATACAGTGCAATTTCCTTCCCTCTAGGCACTGACACTATTTTCCCCTGCAGCCTGCCTGTTTCTCCCAGCTTTATGACCCCGATGAGATGAGCTCTCACTGGTTTTTTCCTTGTTACATTTTGATATTTCAAAGCATGGCCTGCTTCTCGCTCCCATCTCCCTGCTCCACATTATTAATGAATTGGAAAGCAGACATCATTAGTTTTTGGAGACCATTTCTTTTAAAATTTACAGAACCCTTCATCTGAATCCCCAGAGCCAGTCTGCTGTTCTCATCTTAGAATCTTATTAGCATCATATCTCCTGGATCCTGCCATGCAAACTGCATTGCTATGCACTTTCTAGCACTTGACCCTCTTGCGGACAGAATTAATTTCCTCTTTGAAGATAGAGCAGCTTGCTGTTGTGCTTGTGAAAGAAAGGAAACTCAAGCTAGGAAACAGAAAACAAGCAGAGGATATTCTCACTTAAATACAGGCCACTATAAGGTTTTATATAGGCAGGCTGAGAAAGATTGGTCAAAAGAAATAATAGATTGATGACGCTTTATTACCAGAAACATATTCCAAAAGAGCAGGAAAACAAACCGACTGACAACACTCACTGGTAATTTCTGGGTTTATGGCATACTCCTTTTTAGCAGCATTGTCTTTGCCTGTAACCCTCTGCATCCTCCACTTGTTTCTGTATCCAAAATACCCTCAGACTTCTGGTTGTAGAATTAACCTGAGTAATACAAAGAGCCAGAATTGCTTAGGGCAATGAAAAGATGCCCAAGCTGTATTTGAAGTGTATAAAGAAAAATAGCCCTGGTAAAAAGAGGTCTTTCTCTAAAAGAATATATTATCCAGCACCACGAGTATATTGATACCACAAGTATATTGATATCATTACTACTACTACTATTATTACTACTACTCAAAAGACACAACATTCCTAACACGTGGAATAAATTAGAAAACTCAAAGTGTTTGTCACTCAGTTTGGGCTGTTTCTAGTTCCATGGGAATACTGGAACCGAAGAGCTTTCCTCATCTGCACTGCTTTAACAATTTTGGTTCTGCTGTCTAGTTTTAACAGCAATCTAGGCTTCATCCTTTCCATAAGCTCATCAGGAATATGTTAATAAAGAACTACAGAAGTTTATTTTTAAGTAACTTCTTGCAAATATACAAAGCCAAAGAGCAAAGAATAGCAGAATAAGGCTTAAATCTTCTCTATTGGCAAAGATACCAGACTGGATTTCAGAATCGGAAAAGGCCCTGGATGGCTCAAACAACCAGAGATGGGATGTGTCACCAGTTTAAATTAATGGTTGACTGGACTGCTCTTCTCTCATGGCTGTGCTGTGGTCCAAGCAAAAGGAGCAGGGAAGGATCCAGCTACTCTCAACCACACCAGGAAGCCACAGCTCCTGGACAGTTACCCTGAAGTCCTATTAATATCACAGAACCTAAAGAAAAAGGAAAACCTCCAAAGCCAGTTGGGGACTGGAAGCAGGACAACCCATTCATCTCCGCACACAACTGCCCTGACCACTAAAACTATGCCAGAAGTCAGCCCTGGAGATGGTCTTTGCTGTGAAGCTTGGTTCTACCTCGTTTAGCTCACACAACAGCCAAATCTTGATAACCACATCCAGATACATCTCTCTAGCACACCAGAGCACACATCAGAGGAAGTATGTAGTTCCTTTTCAAAGAGCTATACTTGGCAAGCCAGCCACCTCTCCTTCCCCTTTTCTATCCTGCCTTGGCCTGTAACATGAGTCTTCCTAGGAAAGCAAACTTCCCAGACACAAATTCCTCAGAAAGTGATAGGAAGGTGCCCTGTGGTGTGTAGAAACTCCAGAAGCTTTGTACAGGCTACTGTGCTAGTTCTACCGAGTGAGCGAGTATCACGTCCATCACCTTATCCTTTACTGTCTCCTCCAAAAGAGCAAGAGGAGAACTGCTGGAGAACTATGACTCGCTCTTTTCTTCTCATTTTCCACTCACCTTCTGAAAACATTGGGGATGCTCGTGCAGAATTCGCCAGGTAAGTGGTGTTCGCAGCAGCAGCACAAGTGCCAGACACAGACTGGCAGAGAGCTTATGAATAGCACGATGAATGATCTATAGCAAAAGCCATGGGCAAGAGCTAGCCATTAGTCTGGGGCTTAGTAATGCACTCTTCAAGTACATTACTCACCAATCCATCAGGCAACCTGCTAAAGAACTGAGAGATTCCAGCACTTTTAAATCTGTAACGCAGTGGCTGGCAGCCTGCACTACATGCCCTAGGTTACAAGGGCATGGAAGAAGACAATTCATTTTGTGTCATAGCCAGTATTTCTTCTTCTCCTTTTCTGTGTGTACTTAAGAAATGGACCTTCTATTATCTGCAGATTAATAGCTAGGAGAATGCTCTGGTGTCTCCGTTCACATTTACTATTGAGGAAGGCTTTCAAAGAACGCCCTAACCCTTGCAGTTGTCATTAGCAGGACTAAGTACGGAAACATCCGTGAGAACAGATGTGATTTCTTAATTTAAAAATAGTGCCCACAGTAGAACTATTTTAGAAAAATACAACAATTACAAGACCCTGTTAGAACACTGGATATGACAGAATGAAGGTTGCCAGCATAATTTGAGCCCTCCTGTGTAAGCATATTAAGGACTCCAATATGAAATATGAAATGGACTTCAATACACGATTCCATCCTATCCTGGCCTTACCCATTCACAAGGTGGATAATGTGCACAGAAGAAGAAAATACTATTTCCTTTTCTGTCTCACAGCTTAGCGTGTGGCTCCAACTCGCATTTACTGAGCGCTCTTCAAACCTCATGCAGAACATTATTATTAATCTCCTTCTGGGAATTTCTATGACATTCATCATTATCTGGATTCTCCAGGAGCACTACCTCATGTCAGCACTCCTGTGAGGATAAAGTTTTATTATCCACACTTCAAAAATGCAGAAAAGAGGCAGAGATTCAAGCACTAGATGTGTCCTCTAATTTTAGGTACTTGATTCGAGGTGTCTAGTTCTGATTTGTGAAGCACTTAACAACTTTATAGCATATCGTATGTTTCAAGCAAGACCGTGAGCACTCAGCAGTTCTACAAAGGAACACCTTTGTGTTCCAAGCTGAAAACTTTGAAGATAAGCACAGCACAATCAGAGCTGTCTACAAGGGTCCTGACTTGTCCATTGTCTCCACTAGTAAAACAAAAGCAATTCCCCACCAAGACAATTCCCAAGCCACCGTCTGTCATTCATTCAGCAATTCCAGGTTTCCACAACAGCTGGGTGAGAAACCCCACAAACAGCAAACCTTCTTTGCCACGCGTTGATCCGTTCACAAAGCAGTTACCATGCACAGAGGGGCTGGAGTTGCACCATCATACCCAGTTTTGCAGTTTGGGAATGCAGTCAGGGTGTGGGACAGAGCACGCAGGGAACGGGGTGGAAGAGAATCCCAGGCACTCCCAGCAGGGCCGGAGGGTGAGAAATGTCAAAGTTAAGGCTGATTCTGAAGGAAAAGTGCAGCACATTGCTAAATATTTCTAGCAAAAGGACTGAAATATTTATATCAAAGCACAGAGGCTTTCATGTTTTTCAAGGAAACATCCTCAAGGTTCCCCCAAAATCTTGAATGAGTCATGGTTTTTTTTTTTTTTCTGTTAGAATAATTTTTGGCAAAACTATTTTTTCCCAGAAATTTTGAAGAAAAATCATGCCAAGACAAAATGAATGTTGACAATTCCAGGTTTAAAGTGGGTAAAGAAGTGGCAAGCAACCAAAAAGAGAATCTTGTAATGGGAAATAGCAATACTACCTTTAAATGACAATACATAACAATATTTACATGGAAATGAAGCAAAGGAAATTAAAACATTAAAATTTAAATAGTAAATTAACTTTGAATACATAGTTCCAGGCACACTTTTAACTTGTGACAGTAAAGTCTGTAGTAATGAGCATACCAAACCCCTCCCTGTTTTTCTCCCTAACCCTGTTTTCACCAACCGTAGCTGCTTAGACATCTGTTTTAACTGAGATATGTATTTAGGACTTTGAGCAGAAATAGGAAATGCTGCTCATGTCCAACACGTTTGGATTCATGTTGCAGTAAGCACCTTAAATTTCTCATTTCATGGCTCTTGAACACCCAGATTTGCAATTCAAAATCAGTGACATATTTTGGTTTGTTTTCCTCTTTTGGAGTTAATCTGGCAGTAAGAGAACACAGCGCAGCCTGACGTGCGAGGTACACCCAAAGCAACCCGAATGAGCTCTGCTCTATTCCCATCCTTGCCCTGGGCTCCCTGCCCAGCCTGACACCCACTCTTGCAGGTGTGGGTGCTGATGGTGGCCTGTGGGTGCCCAGCTTTCTGCTCCCCTGCCTCAATGGCAGCAGTGCTCACCCCTGTCAGAGTGACGGGTGCTGCTGGAAAAGATGCCCAGCGTTAGCTCTTGCATTTTTCAGTCACTCTCTTAGCATCTTCCTTGTCGTGCACAGTAGAGAGACACAGGTAAGCCTGTCATTTCTTTAATAACCTCTGTGCACTCCACAGGGAAGAAAAACAGACTCCACAGATTTCAAGGAAGGAGAGGGGAGAGGACCTGCAGGTCCATGCTACCGCTAGCCAGGAAAGCAGAGAGCAGAACAGGAGCAAGTTGTCAGTGATGCTGCAGAAAAAGGGAGCTACAAAGGAAAAAAACAAACCCACAGCACTGGAGAGTGAGGGCTGGGAGGCAGGGAACTGATTGAGAAATGAGAAAATAAAATTAATGAGAAATGAATGCAAGGCAAAGTGTCTCTATGCGTGACAGAACTGAAAATCAAAGCCTTGTTTAAAGTAAAATCAGTATCACTTGAAAATCAGTTTAGAAAGATTTAATGCAACTATTGCAAAATGTAGTGCAAACTCTTAATTTGGGTCCAGAGTATCTTAATTTGGTAATTAATCAATGCATCCCTCTTTTAAATGAAGAATGTTTAGACGGGATTTTTCACACCCATTAATTAATTTTTAAAGACAATTCACGTTTCAATATGGATGATGCTTCAAAAAAACATCAAAGAAGAACAAACCACAGAGCAACTAGAAAATTCTTACTTAGACAAATATAAATGGAAAATCTAAGGCTAAACTAATGAAAAATCCACAGGATTTTTCTGAATCTTTTTTCTAGGACTACCTCCAGCTAGACTCCCATCAGGGAATCTCGTCTCCAGCTCCAACCCCACCCCTTCAGAGACACCACTGCTGAGAAGCCAGCAGTGTACACCCTCTGTCATCACATAGGCTTTCTTCCAGGACTAGGCTTTCAATATATGGATCAGAAACAGCTACGTTGCTCTGAAGTTGACAGCTTAAGCTCAAGGTCGCTTGGAGCAGAGACTTGGTACCTGAAAGCAGACACAATGTGCCTCTTCTTTAGCCTTTCTCTGGCTGTAATTTGCTTACCTGAGCCGAAGATTTGATCAACAAATAAGTTGTTCTTTAAAAACCATCTGAAATCTCAGTTCTTGTTGCTCCATCATTTGCCCTGGTAAAGTGATGCTGAAGCAAAAAAGAAACGAATGGAAAAGTACAATGGAAATCTGAGATGCAGCCTTGGTGGCTGAGTCAGGGTTTGAGCAGCTGCACAGACAGTGTGTGAGATCTAGGCTCTGCCACGAGGCATCAGCTCTGTGTATGCTAGGTTATGAAGAAAACTCATGTGACGAAACACAGTCCTAAGGCTCAGGTCACATTCCTTTCCTGCAGCAGAACAGTCTCTGATCATCAGCAAACAGCCTGCTGCTGGTCACACAGAAGTCTCTCTTGACTGGACCTGTTTGAAATATTCAGTGTATCACCCTCCCAAGGAAAATCTTAGTCTGCCTCAGCATGCCTGGTCTGGCAGAGTGCTGAATCCAGGCTGCAATTCCTGATCCAGGGAGATATCCACACATCCTCCTGAGGCACCAGCAGAAGTGCCACAGATCTCATAGAAATTAAAACAGGACATCCTTCATATTCATAAGAAACAGCCAGAGGAAAAAGATGTAACAACCTTCTCCTCCCGGTGCCAGTCTGCCCTGATGTAAGAGGGCTCCATGGAGAGCACAGAGGTCAAGGGCTCAAAGCAGAGACAGTCAGACCCATCTCACTCTTTCAGGAGAGAGTTTATGAAAGAACACAAGATATCATGGAAGAGGTGGGTACTTGGCTACTCTGGTAAACCCCTGTCTAAATAGGAGGGAAGGATGATAGCAGTAAGCAAACACAGAGCACGGAGAAGAGATCTTGTTTCTGGATCTCAATAAATGCCTGCTCTGTGGGCCTTCTGCCCTTTGCAGCTGGCAGCCCTTCTCTCAAAGCACAAGGCAAGAAGCAACCAAGCCAACCAGCCTCTGAGATGTGCAGTTGAGTTTGACTCTCCCACAGCTCTTCCCAGCAGCTGCACTGGCTGCAGAGCACACAGGGCACACGGGTGACTGCTCAGCCCTGCAGAGGGACTCCCTGCCTGGGAGGTGGAGGATGGCACAAAGGAGCTGAAATCAGTTTTCTGGAAGCTATGTTAGTGCTGCCTGCTTTGACCTGAGCTACCTGGCTTCAGAGCTCCAAAGATATGCCTTGGGCTTTCTTGACTCTCTTCAAAATATGTTCAGCTGCCTGTGACTTGTGCTCCAGTTTCTGAGTGTAGAGAACTGTGACAGAACCCAGCTCATGGGCTGTGTCATGGGACTAGGAGACACAGCAATAGCCATTTCTGCATGCAGTAATATATTAATAATTGCAGCATGCAAATCATACCCAGAGATGCAATCTCTTTTGCATTTCTTCTGTTTCTCTGTCCTTGTCCCTTGGTCTTTGCACTTGCTCCCAAACAAGGGAGTTAAAACTCTAAAAAATGACTCAAGGCATCAAAGAACACAGAATTAACACAAAAAGCAGGATTGTTACACAAAGTGACCACTTGCTCATCAGTCACACAGCTATGCAAGTTTCCACTGCTGGGGCAGAAACGAGAAGGAAGTGGCACACAACAATGAGATGGGAGCAGCAGGTATTCATTCACCTTGAAGGCTTCCCAGCGCGTGAACGCATACACAGAGAGAGCAAATACAACTCTGCTATTCCTATGGGGAGCTCTCACCCTCAGGCTAACCCGAAAGCAAGCATTAACCTACTTACTGTGCCCTTGGGCAGTTTGCAGGGTGAGGAAGCTGACTGTCTGGGGAGCAAGGTGAGCAGATCTCAGCATTTAAGTACAATATCCTGTGAGGGACAGCAGGAATTTCCCAACATTTTGGTAGAGTTGGGGGAGAAGCAGGGTACCCTCCAGTCTTTGTTTTACATGATTGGAGAAAGCATAAATTTATTAAAACATAAGTGTCATTGTTTCAGGAGAACAATTGCTACGGCAGCTTCAAAACTTTCAGTCAGCTTCTTCCTTCTACCACTAAAGATCTAACCACCCGGTGAAGGCCCAGGCTGAATCACCTGGATCAAACCTCTTCTGCCCATCTCACAGGACGAGGTAGAGAAGAGGGACATGACCTCCTGCCCAGCTCACAAAGCACCCTCAAATTTCAGCTGCTCTCAAAAAGCAAAACCACTTGCCAACATGGGGAAAATGCCAAGAGCTCCCTTCTCATGGACCCAGGCTTTGCTGATCAAGCAGCGTTAGTCCCCTCAGAAGATTTATCCTGCAGCTCTTGTTTTCCCTGCTTACCACCAAACTTGGAAAACCTGCCGTTGACCCGATTGTCAGCCTGAATCTTCAGGAACCAACACCAGTGTTTCCATTCAGACATATGATCATAGAAGCAGGAGGTACAGCTGCAATTTTTAACACCAGTCATCACGTGGCCACCTTTGAAACACAAATACAGATGCTTGAGTAGAAAGTCTTTGTCCTGCCTGGAGACAGCACTGTACCAAGAGTCACAAGCAAAGACTGAGAAAACAGAATCCCTGACTGGCAAGGGAAGTGGGCACCACTGAAATAAGGGACTGGGACAGACAAAACCTGAGAAAGAATGACAGAGGGTACATAGTTCTGGGGGAGCTATGGACAACAGGATGGGCAGATGGGCGAGCAAAGGGAAGAGCAGCAGCTGAGATCAAGTCAATGAATTACAACAGGGATGGGTTATAAAGCTATGTGTGGCCTTTGCTGAAGAGCTTTCGCCTGTACCTGCAACATCTACAGCTGGCAATGCTTATGCACTTTACACCTGGCAATATAGGGTTAGAAAAGAAATATGTGTTTCTAAGGAAGAAAAACTGCAAATCACTCCAGCCAAGAGCCTAATCCCACAAAATCCACTTCTTCAGCTACTGAAGCAAAGTGTAAGTATCTGACTGAATTTCATTGCACTAAGATATTTAACCATTTCACTGATGATCAAATATGTCTACAAATACAGATCCACTGGCCACGGTAGAGAGTACCAAAGGCCATGAATGAGCCTTTCTGATGTTCAGGACCTTAACATCAGGCTGAGCCTTGCGAAGGATCCCGATTTTCATCTGAGACTTCAACATCCTGTCTTGCTTTCCTGAAGATACCATTCTTACAGAACTGCTTTTTTTCTTGAGCTTGCAGCACATAAGACAGTGTCTGCCTGCAGCATCTTTCACATTTTTGGATGATGCTATACAGAATCATGCTGTACAGTATCATCTCACGAGATCTTTGGCTCCATTGAACCCAAGTCCTGGGGGCCGGCTGCCATCCTAGTTTTATCAAGACCAGGAACAAAAGAACTTCACAGGCTGTAGCCTGTCTGTCTGACTTTTTTCATTGTATATATTTTCTCTGTCCTACAAGTGATCAGCTTGCTTCCTTTTAAAGCCTGCAGTCAGCTTTAATCTACTTAGCTGGGATTAATGAGAGATTTGTTAAAGATTTAAAGATTTTACACACTTTGCTTACAACTGTTGTTATCTACAACCATCAGGCAATAAGCCTCATGCAGACAAGCTGTTCTTAATGTCAGGCACATTCATCAGGTGTGCCAAGGCTGGTAACACGATGCTAACAGCTGACGCCTGTTCTGGCGGACTGGTGCCTTCACAAACCTGTCCAGAAAGCAGCGCTTAGACCTCTGCATGCACCTTGCCTTTCTTTGTGCAAAACTGAGACAGGGTGGGACAAAGCTGGCAGCTCAGAATGCACATTACTGCATTGGCATCAGCAGCTCACACAGTCATGGAGCTCAACATTGGTAGGAGTGGAAAATCAGGAGTGTCCATCCAACCCAGGCAGGCATTGCCTGATGATGTGTGCCTTACCCAGGAGAGGTGAGCATGGAACTAGAGGTCCTAGTGGTTACCTATTGCTTAAACCAGCATCCATACTTGAGGAATGGAAGGTCAGAGGTTACATGATTCTTTAAAACAAGGACTCTACATTGGATGTAGGAATCCTTCTTAGTGGGAATTATAACAGCTAATGGTAGCAGGCACATGGCTACTCTGTTGGGGAGGCCCCCATGTGCAGAAAAACCTCAGCTCACAAGTCTGCTGGATTAGTGTTTCAGATGCTTACGACCATCAAGGTACAGAGAGCAAGAACTGTAGACAGAGGCTCCAGGAAGTCTCAAGGACCGAGATGCAGGAAATTCTTCCAGCACAGCAGGTGGGGCACAGGAGGACACAGAAGAAAGGAACAAGGGTCTCTCAGGTGCATTCCATTCACCTGGCAAAAATACCACCTCAATAGAAACACAGACAAAGTAACAGTGTGTGAGGGATTCCCCACGCTACTGTCCCTTGCTACCTGACCTACAAAGACCAGAAAATCTTGTCTGGCAGATATGGAAGTTTTAGTGCCTGTGCTGGATGAGCTTTCATTCTCCCAGCCCAAAGAAGCAGTTTCATCCCTAAATACAAAGCTCGGGACATGCACCAGTCCTCAGTGCAGCATCAGAACTACAAGAGAACACTAATGGATTCTGGATATTTTATAAAAGTACTAAAAAGCGGCCGATGTATAGAAAGCTCTGCCCACTGTAAGGGAGGGAGTGAGTCCTCCAGCAGTCAGCTGTCCCTGGGGACATCAGGGCAGAGGAGGATGGCATGGCAGGGCTCTCAAGAGCTCTGTGCCTTGGAGAGAGAAGGAGAGGCAACAGGGAAACCTGCACTGCACCCCGAGAAAAGAGCTCTGCTGCTTCTTTCCCCACATTCGTTGATACTCTCCTCGTGCCGCGTGGGTTAGAAGCAGCGGCAGGGAGGGGGCACCAGGACCAACACCCTGTGCAGACCAGAACACAGAGGGGTGAGCTCCAGACAGCTGTGGGTTCTTCCCAAATGGAGACTGAATTCCCTCTGATGCCTGCAAATTGCTCCACAGCCAGAGGTCCTCCTCCTGCCCTAGAGCCCAGGCCTTGGTGCTGGCCAGACCTGAAAGACTGCCTGTCACACGTACCATCCCGAGAACCATCTCCAGTCCTGGTGCAGAATTCACTGATGCCACAGCAAACACCCTACCAGGTAAACAGCTGCTCTCCTTTCCTTTTCAGCAAAGCAGAGTGGTTTGACTTGAGGTTGAAAATGACCCTGACTCCTGATATTGCAGGGCCACTGGTTCCTGAGCTGCAGGATGTTCTCCAGGGCTACCACAACGCTCTCCCCATGGCCTTTCGCCGTCCTTGCTGCCGCAGCTCCACTGCTCCCCACAAAACACCCTGCCTCCCACTGCCCTCAGCAGATACACCAGTTATTCCAGTGGCTTTTATCCTTCACAGGCTCCAGGTCAGACTTCTCTGCTGACTGCAGCGGTGCGGACCAGCACCGGGGACAGTCACCCCACAAAGCAGGAGGTAGGCACCAAAGTTGAGCAGTCATAAGTGAAAGGTGCTCTGGAGTCTGGATGTGCTCCTGCCTCTCACTTGCTCTCCAAGACAGAAGACGTGCCAGTTTTGCCTTCCTTACACCTAATGTAGAGGGTCCTTTTATATTCCTACACCAGGAACCGTAGTCACGGGTAAAAGCACAGTTTATGAATTCACGACTTTGCACTAGAGACTTTCAGTACAACACACACAGTTAGAGTCAAGACCTGCATCTATTAAATAAGCCCTACATAGACTCACGTTATTTTGAAACTGATTGCAAGTGAGACACTCATCAGTTTGGATGGTAACTAACACCAAAAAACTTGTTTGGAAACCAGAAAGATAAACACATACATTTTTTACAATTGAAATGCAGATTCTCGAGAAAAGCAAATCACACTTTCATGCCCCAAAGCCCTTTCAGGAACTTCCCAGAGCTGAGGAAGGCTGACTCTGAGCTGCCCTGACCCCTGGGCTCACCCACCCTTGCTGATCCTCACTGGACCCTGCCTGGAGTGGGCAGGTTGTGATCCACACACCAGAGCCACGCCGCAGCTTTCCACCTGCTGGTGCCTGTTATTATTTACCCTCTTCTGGTGCAGAGAGCTCAAAGCAGTGGTGTCCCCATGTGAAATAGCCTACCTGCATTCTCCTGATGCTCCCAAGATCTCCAAACATGTTGAGAAGAGAGAAAAGAAAAAAAAAAAAAGTCTTGATACCTGTCCTGCATTTCCAGATATTCCAGAGACCTTTTCAGTGATGAAGCTGGACACTGCCAAGCTGTGGACAGGAAACTCAAGGTCTCTCTCCACTGGCATTGCCACCCCTGCTCTGACCTTGCAGCTCTTCCAAAGGTCAGACTCGGGTCTCTGACTCAGAGCACAAGTTAGAACGTGGCGCATTGCAAATAAGCAGTAATCCCACCATGCCTGTTGGAGGCAAGCGTCTTAACGCAGCTCCCTGATGCACACTGTGCCCACGGAACTCGCTTGCCTGAAAGAGAGGGTTTCTCCTGCTGGTAAGAGCCCCAGAGACATCCAGAGTGAGACTCAGCCTGTGCGGGACTGCCCGGCCGTCACTCCCAGCTCCACAGCACCAACCAAACGCCTCCTGAAGGAGTTCGAAGGGAGCAGGTGGGGGCTTGGCAGAGGGAGAAATGGAAAATAAACCGAGGCAAACAGGGTAGAAAGGGGGGTTTGTTTCTCATTAATGAGTGTTTGAGCTGCTGATCTCAAGGAAGACTTTGAAAAGAAAGCGTAGAGTCCTCCTGGCAGGGCAGCCAGCCCAGCTGCCCTCCCCACGTCTCACTTTTTATAAATTCTGGGAAACACTTTTAGACAGACACTGGCACTCATAAATTATACAACTCATTTGCATATTCCAGTCATG
This sequence comes from Dromococcyx pavoninus, assembly GCA_033558185.1. Classification (NCBI taxonomy): domain Eukaryota; kingdom Metazoa; phylum Chordata; class Aves; order Cuculiformes; family Neomorphidae; genus Dromococcyx; species Dromococcyx pavoninus. The sequence continues at coordinate 858,165 of JAUMJL010000350.1, read as the reverse complement.
AGACATTATGCAAATGTGACCTGATTTGCATAATGGATTCCTCTCGTCGCTTCACTTGCTTCATGTTTTTAAAAAACAAAATGAAATAAAATGAAAGCACAAGAAGGTGAAAGCAGCAAGTTCCCAGCGTTGCCGCGTCTCCTCCCAGCCGCACCGTCACTCACCCTCGCTCGCGGCAGACACTGGGGCGAGGGAGAGCAAAAGCAAAAAAACAAAGCCCTCACATGGTTTATTTCTCTCGTAATTACAACAAACTATCTTTCCCCCAGTTGAGATGCTTCACCCCAAGCGAAGTATCTGAGCCAATTAAGGAAACGAAAAAGAGCCCTGGAAGCCAGGGCGAGCCTATGACAGCCAGGGGCGGCGTGATGCCCCACCTCAGCGGTTGCAGGGTGCTCGGGGTGGGGAGCCCCGCGGAGCGAGACCCCGCGGAGGCTGGCCATTGATGTGCTGCGATAAGCCTTTGGGCGGGACGGCTTCCCTGCTTAAACTTCGACAGATCTCGCCTTTCTGAAAGGAGGGTGGGTGGGAGAGGCGAGGGGAGGGGTTGCTCTGATTGTTTATAGCAAAATATAGCGGTGACATGTCGGGAGGACGAGGCAGGAGCTCATCAGCAGCCCCCAGCCGCACTCCAACAGGCGGACGACCGTCCGTCCATCTCTTCGCAGTCACTGGTTTTGCTGCGGGCTCTTCCCTGCCCCCCTTGCACCAGCGCGAGCGGCAGAACCGTGCCAAGCGGCTGGCGTTCCCCGTACCCTGTGGGAAAAGTTAACTGTAATTCTTCAGCTTTTAAAATCAATTAACCCGTGTGTTAATTAACGTCAAGTCGACGGGAGGAGGAGGAGGAGGGGAGAGCGGGAGGGAGGAGGGAGGAAAAGAGCTGCAAGGGCGGATGGCAGCGGAGTTGGCACAGTGCCATCCATTCAGTGGCAACGCCACAGCTCCCTGCGATCGCGGCAGCGGGTATATGTTACGGGGGCCCTGTGCGCGGGCCAGACAGTGCGGTAAAGCCAAGGGAGATTATCCAGACCCCCAGGAGCAAACGGCAGGCAGCGACCGGAGGCGTGAGTGCCAGGATTACAGACCGCTGCAAGCCCTTCCTCGGACGCACGCCACTGTGGGGACCGGGCTCCCCTGCCAGCGCCGCACAACTCGGACTTTCAGCACTTTTTCCCCCCTTTAAACGTCATTCTGCCGCAGTGGAGCCAGCACAACGGATGCTTTCACACCCTCTGAGACAAAGGCCGTCGTATCCGCCATGACACCGCTCCGTTCCAAGCCGAGGCCGGCATCTTGGAGTCTTTAAAAATAAAGGGAAAAAGGGAAATGCGAACAATAAAAACAGCAACAGAAAAAAACCTCAACAACAAACCCCTTGTGCCCATTCTCCATGCCAGGGGCAACATGGGCATCTGTCGCAGCAGAAGGCGTTTGTGCGAGGCTTTCTCTTTTTTTTTTCTCCTTTTTTTTTTACCGCAAGCTGTTGGCGCGTTTGCCATTCAGGTTCGTTTACAATTAACTTCTAAAAAAAAAAAAACCCAACCACACCCAGCCCAATCAACAACAAACAAAAGGGAATAGCCGACACGGAGAGAGAAATGCCATAAGAAGCTGCAAGAATGCAAGCTCCAGATGATGCCATTTGCCATTCGGACAACCTCAGGGAAAGATGCCAATTGTACAGCTCGGGAGAGACTCCGAGAAGGGAGCACGAAGGTCTCCGAATAGCACACCGAAGGAAGGAAGGAATACCGCTCTTATAGGGCAGGATCACAGCTGCATACAGCCTCTGCTGGGAGGAGAGGGAATGTTTGTCGGTGTAGCGAGAGATGCCTGTGTCTGCACATACGCACACAGAAGAGTGCGCGTATGGACACACATACACATACGCACACAATGCCTCGATAACTGCAGATGAGATGTGTGAGTGTGGGGTTGTGTATGACAGAGATGTGTGCATACCTCTGTGTATACACACATGCATCTGTGTGTGGAGATATATTTGAGTGCAAGCATGTAATACACACACATAGGCAGGGAGACGTATGTTTGTGTGCTTGGGTGAGAGAGAAAGACACAGAGTGAGAAAGACACAGGCACAGGCACACACACACTCACCCAACGTCAGTATACATCCCACTTTTTGACCTAGGTATACACTGAAGACAAAATAAAAATCATACTCCAGCAGCAAGCAGGCAGTCAGAGATTTATCTACATTCACTGCTATCACCAGGGAGATGAATGGGGCCGATCTGAAGCCCTTTACAAGATCCACTATGGGAGTGAAGGAGGAGGAGGGATGCCACACAGACATGCACAAACTTGAAGACAGAGAGATTTGGAAGGTGCTACTTGTGAAACCCAGGTGGCACTCCGGAGGGGTGAGCGAGGGAAAGAGCCGCACAGGCGCTCTTGCAGGGTCCGGAGGGCTTGGGGCTTTTGGAAGAGGGCGTCAAGGGACAGCTGGCTACTTACGTTGTCTGCGCTGCTGAGGATCCTGCAAGGTGTTCTGTTGGCACCGGGCGCTGAGCCAGGGAAGGGCACTGGAAACAAAAGGGAGAGACAAAAAATAAAGTCATACAACGGGAATATTAATTGCCTCTCTTGCGGATTTTACAAAACACACAAAATGTTTTCTTTTTGCTTGGTTTTTTTTTTGTGGATTGGCGCGCTTCCCTTCTGCATGGAAAATACTAGCATGGGATTTACAGCCCAGCTACAGGGCTCGGGATTAACAGCGCTGGCATCTTTTGGGCATATTTTTTCTTTTAATGAATGAGCTTTCGCTGTTAATGAGGAATAATCGTTTGGCTAATGAGCTTTGAAACATTAAGAGAAAAGAGGGTTTTTTCCCGTTAATCGCCCTGGTGCGACCGCATGGATGGATTACAAAAGACAGCAGTAGGAATGCTGTACAAAGGGGGGGAAACGTCTCCTGGAGTGGGATAAATGCAGAGATGGGTGATGCGTCCCTGCATCTCTCCTTCCTTCTCTCTCTCTCTCTTACTCTCTCTCTGCCAACTGCTATGGGTTTCCATAACTCTGCAAGCAAAGTGGATTCTCGGGAAAGATTATTATAGTCAAACAGTGAAGCGTCGGCTGTTAATGTCTCCAGTGTTTAATCATCATACAGTAGAATGGTTTTATGCATATTTCATTTGCATATCATTAAACCGCGCTAGCGCGGGACGTTCAGAGCTGGAGAGGTACAAAGTTGGGGGGAGAGAGAGGGAGAGCGAGAAAGAGGCAGAGGGAGGAAGGTCCCTATGATGCCTATCTTCAAAAGCCAGGGACTTGTTCCATGATCTATCTTCTACTTTTACTAAAATCATGATGACTTGGAAACCTTTGAAGTTGGATATAACCTTGGATTCTTCTAATTCCAGCAGAGTGATGTATTAGAAAGGGGGAAATGATGCTGCGCTAGACATTTAAAGGAATATAAGCTCCAGTGGAATGGAAATAGGAGCTCTTTGGGGAACGAACTGGCAGAGCCAGCCACAGCTTCGACAACTACCACACTTCTGGGTTAATTCTAGTAAAGGATATGAGAATAATACAAAAGAAATGAAGACAACATATACATTAAGATGGGGATTATATTTCTCTACTCTTTCTCTTTTCTTTTCTTTTCTAAAGGTACAAAGAAGGATGGAACCAGCGGTAATTTCCACACTAATTAGCGAACAGTTGCTTCTTTTTGTGTTTGTTTTTCTTCTCTCTTTATTTTGGAGAGGGGTGTTGTCACCGCTGAAGTGATTAATCAATTATTTGGTAGCTCAGATCCTTCTCCACTGGCACTGGTCAGGAAGAGAAGGTGGTGGTTGCGGGGGGAGGAACACTGGGCTCTTTGTAGATCTTATACATGCACAACATATTAATTGGGGTCTTTATAAATCTCCCTCAATAGACTGTTTCTTTCCTGGAAGAACAGCAGCTGGTTAGCCACCGTTGGCGACTCTTCAAATATCACTTTCGCTGGGGGCTGTTCTGTCGCTGTTTGTTGTTGTGCTTTATTTTCTTTCTCCAAGGAGGGGGCTACGTATGCGATGCTACCACTGCCCACGGCTTTCGAGTGGCAGACAGACAGACAGACAATATCGGTATCAAGACGATCTCTTGAGCTCGATGCGGAACTTTGCCTCAAAATGAAATGCTGTTTTATATTTAAATTCTCCTGCTTTCCCTCCCCCACTTTCCTTCTCCTCCAAGTCTTTGTCTTGGTTATGAATATTCAGATGAGCCGTGATGTGATTACACTGTACAATTACTCGTGTCCATGGTAGTGGCGAAGGCACTGAGGAAAGACAGAGGCAGACGAGCTTGGCGCTCATTTGGGGTTTGTTTTCCTTATTTTCCCCATCTCTGTAGCGCTGCGGCACATGCAGATGTCGCTGTTGTTCTTTATAAAGCCCTAATGATATGCAAAAGCATAACGACCCCATTTGGGTGCACAGCACCAACGAAATATTATTGGGGGGGGAATCCTGACTGAAGGAATGTCCACATAAATTATTTTTATTTAAATGAGTTGAAGAGGTGGCAGTGAGGCAGAGGAAGTCACATGAATACATTCATAATGTTAATATGCAGAAAGGTTATAGCCAAGGAGAAGAGGGGTTTTTTTGCACTGTGCTTGGGACAAACAGGCTCATTAGGGAATAGCACAGCCCACTGCGTGATTTACTTATTTATCATTACTCATACTTAAGCCAGGGCACGAGGCACGCTTGCCGCCTGGAGACCTGGAGTACTGGGAGCTGGATGCCTGGATGATTCCTGGTTTTCATTCAGAAATCTCAGTGAAGTGTGTGGTGGGAGGGGGACAGGAGAAGAGGAACAGGAGGGAGAATGCGTTAAGTGCCACAGCTCGGTGGCAAAGGAAGGGTCCAATGACAGCCTTGAGGGTGGAGTGACAACACAGCAGCACGCTGGTGCTCAGACACTGGTGCTGGCTGATGCCAGGCTTGCGTGCACTTCCCAAGGGACAGAGCTCTGACACAGTGCTGAGCAAGTCCCCACCACAGGACAGTGGGACACGGGGCTCAGCCGCAGCTGGGCCTGGGGCAGAGCAGCTCCTGGCCACTTGTGCCATCAGGGAGACTGCTGGGAGGCAGAGAGCCAGAAGCTGGCCAGATCTGCCTACACTCATTTTTCTTGGAGCACTGAATATTAGCACTGGATATTATAAGTACAAAAATATGTGCATGAGGAAAGAGGGCTTATAGGCTACTCTGTTCTGCTAAGAATGCTCTTCTGAGCCAGGGGTCTGTACGTATACACAACAGCCAGAGGTGGACGAAGTAAGATACAGTGGACCAGCAGCAAACAGCAACACCCTCACATCAGCTGTGTCTGACATCAGCTTTCAGAAGGTCTGTGCCTTGTGTTCTTGCTCTTCACTGATCCTGAACAGCTCTGCCTTCACAGTCCCCTGAGCCTCTACCACAATCCTGGTTGTGGGTAAGACTCCAGCTGCAGCCAGACCTGGTCTCCAGGTAGGGAGCACCACGCTCCTCCCTACCTGAAAAGGGAGCAGGCAGGACAGAGAGGAAAGGCTATTGCAGATGGAACCCGTTGTAGGAGAAGATCTCCTCTTCTCTCATGCTGTGGGCTTGCACAGACTTTACCTGCGGATATAGAAACCCTACCGAGGAGATCCTCAGCTGGTTCCATTGCCTCGAAAAGCACGTTGCTTGTGACAGACAGAGGTGGTATGAGAACCTGCCCAAAGGAGGTTCTGGACCTCTAAGTGGACAGTAACCAGGTCTCCTTAGGCAGGCCTCATCACAAAGGGGCACTGAGAGCTCCAAACAGGAGGATTATGCTGTAGTCTCTATCTGTCTAATGACCAATGTGCAGAGGATGCACTGACCCATAGCAAAAAGGGAAAGTGCTGCCCAGTGCTGCTTAAAGACTGCTACCCACAGGCCCATCCAGCTGTCATCTGCCTCCAGTTCCTTCTTGCATCTCAACAGATGCATCCCTGTCATGCACATGCACACAATCTTCTGCAAAGGCACCCAGGAGACTGAGTAGAAGGTAACAGACTGCCAATGCTGATCAAAAATAGGGCACCAGTACTGCCTCTGGGCAATAATCCTAAATCCAGGCTCTCTCTGCTTGCAGTTTCAAACAGCGTGCAAAAATTCAGGACACAAGGGGTAACCCAATCTTCAACTTAACTGAGAAGTTAGATGGGAATATCCTGTCCATGACCACACAGCCCTCTCAAAGGCATGGCTAAGACATATTGCTGTCCTGATGGAAAGGAACTTGTATGCTAAAATCAACCTAGATCCAAGCAAGCAACCCAAAGCCGTTCTGCTGTAAGGAACTGAGCAGCCACAATGAGCTGAAATGATCTGAGCACACCATCTCCATCCCGTCCACCCTAACTGATTGCTTCTTCACCCCAGAACAGTGGCTCTGCTGGCCTAGACTTTGTAGAACAGCAACCCAGAAGGTGCCGCCTGACCTTGCACAGTCTTTCTGGTCTCCGGTCTCAAAGCAGCTTAATGCAGAGGCTGTTTGTCAAAGACCAAATGGAGCCTGGGAACAGCAATAACCAAAACAAATACAAAACGGCTCCACAGAAAGGCCATGCATATATCATGCCCTGGTCATTATTCCAGGTATGGAATCCTTCCCTGGACCTGGTTTTGCCCTGGCAGCACACATAAAGGACCTTAATTGGAACAGAGCCTTTGCACGCCATGAGCCTTATTCATTTGGGAAGGGAAGGCATTAACAAGGCAGGAGCCTGTCCTAAGGTGGAGGGTGAGATAAGGACTGGAAGACAGGCTATGAGGCACAGATGTGGTGGTGCAGACTCACAGTCCCTTTCCTGTGCCTGCACTGACAGACAATCCTAACTGCAGAGCAGGGCAGGGCAGTTCTCCTCTGCCTGTGGGTCTCAGTGCAATGAAGGCACCCATCCACCCCGACCACAGTTTGTTGCCAAACCCTAGGAGGATTTTCTGACCAAGACGTGAAGCAGGCTGCAAACCAGATCAATGGCTTTAGCTTTGGCCTCACCTGGCTGACGCTTTTCCTGCAGTCCTCAAGGTTCCCGCTTCCGTCGCATGCAGGAGAGCATCCAACATCACTACAAGAGGCTCAAAGGACAGAGAGGCTGGGAACTGCCAGAAGAGTTCACTCAGCCTGCTGCCTGCTCCTGGGTAAGACAAACCCCCAGGGAAGATGGAATCAAGCAGCTTAGAACCAAAAGCCTAGTCAGAATCACTCTTTTTGCAAAAGCTCCTGAAGAGGAGCAAGACGGAGACTGCAGTTGGAAAAATGACCATGGAGTGTGCTGTATATGCCACAGGTCCATGGGTGAGGCAGAGGAGGTGGTGATGCAGCATGCAGAGAGAGGTAGTGATGCTCACTCTATGACACCCACACTGAAAGCTGAGCCCCTTGCTCTGCCCAACACCAAACATGCTGTCACATGGTTTCTGCAAAGGTGTCCTGGCCCATACAGGCTACTGTCACTTTTTGACAAGCACGGTGTGAAATATTACCTCCACTGCCCCAAACATTTGCTGATTACAAGTCTGTGACCATTTGGAAGTGAATCTCCCTATGGAGGCTCTAGGAAGGGGCAGCTCCTATAACACTACAGGAATCATTGCTCTGCTTGTCAATTTGGCGAATACCCTGAAGAAATTGCTATTTAGAAAAAGGAAATTCAAGCATTTATAGAACATATTGCTATTCAAAAAACCAAGAGAATTGTTTTGCAAATAGTAGCACTGCTGAAGAGGGGAAAGAAGTACATCAGTCATTTGATATTACATATAAGCAGTTTATTAAAGAATTAAATATTTATAGACTATAAAGCAAGCAGGGCGATGAGTTGCAAACAGCTTGCTGAGAAGTATGTTATAAACAATGAGTCTGTCAGTGACTAATAAAGTATGGAGAACACAAATGTTTTATAAAATCACCAAGCCAGCTATGAATCTCCAAAGCTGAGATGCTGCAGGACCCACCAAGGTTCCTGCTACAATGTAAGCCTGGAGCCAATATGGGAGGGACAATATCTGATGAGATATGTGGAGTGCAGACACATGCTGAGCACTCGTGGGAACGCAAATGATTCAATGCCTTAGAGAGTTTTAATTTTTCACATTATTTTAAACAGAGATCTATTAATAGGAAGTTCAGGAATTTTCAAAGAGTTCAAGGCACTTCCCTCTCCAGTATTTCACTGCATCTACTCTTCAAACAAAATTATAGCTAGTAATTCAGACTGAAATCCGTCTCTCTGCAAAGCCCTTTCCTTCCAAAAAGACAGAGCTACCCCAGGTACCAGCTTCCCTGTGCTGAACAATCCTCTGGATCAACTCAAGGGCTCCAGCCCAACCCAAGTTTGGAGAAAAGCAGTGCTCTCCATCACAGAGCTAGCACGTTTACCATGGGCAACTACGATTTTCAATAAGAGGACCAAATAGCCTGAAGCCCATGAGGGCAGGAAGCGCTTTTTGTTTGCAGGCACTGGGGGCAACTGTGATTGACAATCAAAGTGTGCAGGTCTCATTTTTCAACAGAATAGCATCATCAGCCACAGTAATTTTGGGGGGCACTGCTGTTTTATTACTAGTGGAGATGAAAGTCTCTCCAGGTTATTTTCTATTTTTGTGAAGCCAACCCAAGGCCTAGAGATTATTTCTAATGTAGGGTGAGCTCTACTTTTGGTCATGTCAAAGCTGATCTCTTTAGCTGCTCACGCAATTTTGAGTCTGGTGGGAAGGCTGAAGCTCCCAAGTGGTCTAGATATTCATGACCCTTTAAAATTCACTCTATTTGCAAGCCAGCAGGACTTAGACCCATCTGAAAGATCCCAGTCACCACAAAAGCCATTCCTCAGACAGTCACTGCAAAGACTATCATCCTCCCAAGGCAACGAGCCAAAGTGGAGTCTGCTGAGACAAGGAGGGGAGGATCTGCACAGAGACAGGAGCGAGCATAGCTGCTGCCTCCCTCCTCTCCTCAATTAAGTCCCAATGAAGGGCTGTCTTTAATTAACACAGGAACAAGCAGAATAAGAACTAACTAGAGTTGGTGAAGACAGATTCTGTTTAGGATGTAGAGAGAAACCTCATTTTGCCAGCTGTTCTTTCTGCACTTCGACAAGGTGGTAGATTTTAATCCTCTGAAATGTAATTAAGACAGATACTTTTTTTACTGTTAAGATGCAGTAATTATTCAAGCTTACTTGCCAGGGAAAGCACATCAGACAAAGTTTTAGTTTAAATGGCAACCTTTTTTTGCCTTGTGTGGAAATGATTACAGTGCAGTTGGGATCTCAGCAGACTTTTAGGCTGACACAGGAGGTACAGAAAAGCACTGTCTAATCAATGACAAACATGCCATTAGTTCCAGATGAATAGTTTGCATGGTCCCTCTCTCTTGAGCCTAGAGCTTAATATCTTCAGGGGTCTCTACAGGGAAGGGTGGTATCTCCCAGAGAGTGCTATAGCCAGTCAAATACTGCTCTTCCTGTGTTGGAGCCATTGCTATCTGTACCACCTTCCCCAGCTGCTGAGCACTGCAAGAATCCTTAAGCATGATGCCTAAACCACGACAAGATCAGTTGAGCCTGACTATTTTGTCCTCCCTACTACATTCTCTCTTCTCACAGTCCAGCTCTTGTCTCTCTCCATTCCAGCACACCATGACATTTTTCACCCCTCAAGCAAGTTTCTTTACCCCAGTGATTTTTACCAAGCATTACTCTACCACTCTCCTTCCCTGCAATCCTAAAATAGTGGAACACACTGCAACCCACTTAGACTTGTAGACAAGCTGTTTGCAGGATACAAAGATCTGTTCTTGACCTGTCTTCATCTCTTTTGTTATAGATTTCAGTACTGTGCTCATCTCCTTCCAGTTCAACCCCTCTGGGCCATCAGGACACGTCAATTCATGACATAACTTACTGACCCAGGACTTGGTACAATTTTCAAGTCTGTACTCCCTCTTTGGTACTTTGCTTCTTTACTCTTTATCCCCTGTCTCCAGGGGCTCTTCAGTTCTCGTAACTCCAGATATCCTTCTGCATTCCTGACTCTCCTCCTTCCACCCAGAACCTTGCTAACAGACAGGGAACATGCTGCCCACCTCCAGCAAACAGGCTGGAAGACTTCTGCTTCTGAAGCTCTGCTTGAGCACAGGCAGTCCCCTGGAGGAGATCTCCTTCAGGAGGAGACTGCCTCTTCAGAGAGAGACTGCTTTGCTTTTGACATTTCAGGACAGATTGCAATCCAGGCGAAGAGGCTCCTGCACTGGGAATAAGGTGTGCACAGCTCATCACTTCAAGACCTGACTTTTCAAGACCCTTTCCTATTTGCTGTCATACATGCAAGACACGTGCCTGGTACCACTAAGTGTCTGGCCATGCCTCTGTGGCAATCGCTACCCAGAGCCAGGACTGTGAGGTGCCACGTACATTCACCTGCCTGCTGAAGGCACTAGGAAGAGACAGAGAAGTCAGGGCAGTTGTGGGAACGTTCAGAGAGAATGCTACAGAGTCAGAATTATTTGTACATTTTATTAGCATATTCCCACTTGCTGGCATTATGAGCAGCAGGATGGAAGGTAAGGAATTCCAGCTAAGTATGGATTAAATAGCCGCATGCTCAAGCAAGCATCAGGTGTACAGGTTGAATCATAAATAGGTAATATTTAAAGGTGTGCTTACTGCTACTCCAGTAAACACTTTGCAGATCTCTACATGATGCTCAGCATTAGCAAGGCAGATAATCTGCATAATTCAGGCCAGGAAACCCTACGAGTAAGGCAATGACAACTGCCATATGAACACAGCATCATGCTGAGCCCAGCTTATTTCAATCAGCACTGAGTGAACACCGCATTCCCTCACAGGTATTCAGCAAGTTACATCTAAGTCATTGTACACTTCCCAAGTACATCTTTCCTAGCCACATATACATGCAAAGCCTGTTTGTCGTCCATAGTCTGGAGTCAGGACTTCATGAATCTGGGGGGAATGAGCTGTGTAGACTCAAAGACCAGCTGCTCAAAAGGTTGTGGAAGTGTGGGGCAAAGCTGCCCCGGGAGTATGGTAAGAGGACAGTCAGCCTCTAAAATCTAAAACTTTCTCATGCATCTTCATGATTACAAAGGCTATCTAGGCTCGAGCAGCATAAAGTGTGTGCTCCGAAGGCTCAATAGACCAGCTGAATCACATCTCCATGAAAACAAGTACTTTGTTGTCCCGTATCTTCCATACCTAACCAAGAATATGAACATATGCAGAAGACAATGAATTGTTTCAAGGCACACTGTCTTCCACTGAGCAGCTCGGAATGCACCTCATACAAAGTAGATGGTGTACCATCCTCACAAATTCAGGTTTTAAATACAGCTAATGTACATATGTGCTTCATATATTTTATTATATATGTTCCCTATGTACATTAAGATGGGTTTATTTTACTTTAATGGACTCCTTTAAGGAATATTTGTCATCCCGGAAGCCTGCGAGCGAGGCTACTACTTAACACACTCCCTCTGCCTGCCTGGCCAGATATATGGTCACAGGAGGCTCACGAAGTGCCTGGCACGTGTCCCACAGAACCACTGCCTCCCAACAGAGCACGTGGGAGCGAGCACTCTGCCAACGTGATGTATGGCTGTCCTGCTGCCTGTTAGCTTTAACACCACAATTCTTGATCACCGAAAACAGAGTCGACCTCGCCATCCTTCCACCCCAAAGCAGCAAACAGTGAGCATCCTGCACCCTCCATCAAATGTCACACTGTGGTTTTATCATGGGTTTAATGTAATATGCTTGGATAACTTCCAAGGAGGAGGAAGGGGATGTCTTGCCACCTCCCACGTGACATTACCCCACATCACTTCTCACCCTGAGTAGCTCTCTGATCTGGCTCGTGGTGCAGCTGATGGAGCACCAGTGCCAGCACAAGGGAGAGGCAAAACCAAATTTCAAGGCTGGGAAGGGATGGAAGTCTTCCTTTTAGCACAGTTGGTTATCTAGGTTTAAACAGCTCCAGAAACTGCACCCTTAGTTTCTGAAGAAGGGGTCTACGGCAAAGATCACAAATATTTAAATGTTTACATTGTGAGGACAGAAATAAGCTAACCTGAAAAATGCACAATTATAAGAAAATATTGTCCACAACACCTGATTAGTCCCTGGATGTCATTGCTGCAAAGGCACACGTGCTTTATGATGCAAGATAGAGTCTGGGTTGTTTTTTTTTTGTCTCTGAGGTCCCAGAAAACATGTAATATAGTCTCACAGAATGATTTAGGGTGGAAGGGATGTCCAGAGGTCATCTAGTCCATTCCCCTGCTCAACGCAGGTCTAATCAGGCCAAGTTTCTCAGGAAGTTGTCAATATAGGTTTAACCTTGCTCCTGAAGATGACGACCAAAATCTACATATGAAACAGTTCACAATATGAACAGTTACACTTAACTGAAGAATGCACATATTTGCTAATGCTTACAGTCAGATGGACCAGAGAGCTTTCAAAAGAACCCCAGGGGTACATGGACTTCAGGTTCAGGGCTGCTGATCTAACTGAGTTGCTATTTAAGCCATTAATTCTTAAACACAGAAAACAGATTATCCCCTTTCCCTTGGCAGCAGCTTCTTCATACTTGAAAGCTGTTGTTATATCAGCCTCCTTTACTGCTACCATAAAATTTGCACCTAAGAGCCAACAGGACAAGATAGAAAATAGCTTGGCACGCTGCCTTTTGTACTTTTGCTGATTCATCTTTTTAGAAGTATCACACAACCAATCGCTCTAGAAGCAATATCACATTAGCACCAAAACCTTTCCAAAGTTGATTCCTAGCCTCCATTTACTTTCATAAATAAATGCAGAGAATCAAGTTTTTATCTTATTATCAAAAGCCACGTAAGACTGACCCAAACTAGCACTTCCCATCTGGCAAAGGGCTCCCACAGTTTCATTCATGCCTGTAGAAATAATCTGATCTGTTTGTACAAGCACACTGAAGCTACTTGCTCTTGAGAGGTGAGACAGACTCCTAAAGAGTCCGACCCTTTGTGATTCATAGTCAACAGATGCTCTTGAACCAGAACAGGTCAGGAGGTAATCCCCTCTATTTTGTCTGCAGCAAACAAGCAGCATCAAGAGTTTGCATTGAATTTCTGTGGCAAGTATTTGGCAGTCTCCAGTAGGATAGCAGCTCGTGACGTTGCATGCAGGTTTATAACAAAGAATGGAGAAAGCAGACATGAGACACCTGCCTCTTGCACAAGGACTCATCTCTGCCCGCCAGGATGTCCCCGAGGTTGCTGCCCTCCTTTCAGTTGCCACCCACAGCACACACAACCTGCACCTCCTATCAGTAGGTCTGTCTTGCTGCTCTGTTATTCAAATATTTTCAGCTTCCCATGGTTGCTGTATTATGGTTACTTTAGATTACAAACTTCCCTGAACACAAGCATTGCACACACCTGGAGTGCCCAGTAAGACCAGTGGGCAGTATAAATACCACATTAAATCTGCTCACTGCCTTCAGCCTGTCTGCCCTTGGAAAATTTCCTCTACGTGAAATTCTCCCTATCCCCACTGATCATTGTTTTAATTTAAAGGGTTTTTTTTAAAGAATATGATTTTAATGAGTGCTAGGCTCAGACCAGAAATACTGAATTTCTTTCTCCTGAATGATGAAGTAGGCACTTGGACTCTCTGCATTGATTTCTAATCTGCCATTTCATACTCTTGACAGTGAGCCCTGGAAACCAGGTTCATTCCGCTGTACCGTGAAGATTTCTGTAAATAAGAGTAGCTGAGACTGGTTAGGTCAAAAGGGAAGACCTGAATATCAGAGTCACAACCTTTACTCAGCCTACAGCTCTTCAGCACAGCCAACTGGAGTAATAATCCTAATAAATAACAATAAGGACAATGAGAGAAGACATGTACAGACTTTCATAAGAAGGAGCTCAAAAGTGGAGCTCTGCTCCCCAGGACGCACACAGGGCCCCCTTCCCAGGGACACAAGAATGACTGAGAGGCAGGAAATTAAAATGGAATTGATCTACTGATCAGAAATGCAAATTTAAGGGAACAACTGCAAGTAGACTCATGCTCAGGTACACTCCCAGGTTTTGTCTTAGTGACTATGTGCACCAGACTCCTGGCAGGGTAGTAAACGTGTTCTTGTTTCCTAAGATTTTAACCTCCAGAAAACTCTCCAATACGGGCGCTCTGCCTTCTCCAGACAGCACAGCAATTATACTCCCTTCTGTCAAGCCTTGTTTTAGGTTGCTGATAAGAAATACCTATAATTAAAGTGACAAAAATCTTCCTTTCCCAGATGCAAAGGAGACCTTTATTATTTGCTGCTCTGAGGCAAAGTCTGGATTTTTCATTTCAGGCACTTTTGGTTCAGAGATCAAGAAACATACGCTCCTTTTCTTAAATCAAAACACTTCAGCGATTTAAGTCCTGTGCATCCTGATGAGCCACATCAGGCACATACATCAGCACGCACTTGCTCTGTGGGTCTGGCTGTCTGCAGAGCCATCAGCACAAGGTGCTCAACCACCCTCACACCACCCACTTACTATCATTTTTGTGGAGCCAGAAATATTCTTTAGATTCATCCACTGCTGTAAAGTCAGAGCTGTAAAGTCAGATCTTTTCCTCCTTTAAATGTGACTAGCTATTTACTCCCTAACAATTCTGCTTCAGAGCTGATTTAGCATTTTTATTGGAATGTGAAAGCTCTTAAAAGAAGAAAAAAATCTAATCAGGCAGAAGAGATAGAAAACTTGCTGAATTTTTTCTCCCCCCTTTGCACCCCTTCAATCCTATCAAAAGCACATCTTCCATTCATTGCTTCCCGATGTCATTATGACAAGCGGCTACAAATCAATAGCAGAAGCAAAGGCAGGCCCAGCCCGCACTCACCAAGTGATAAAGATTCACTCTCAACCCCGATTTGCTAATAGCACATAATAGCAGCCATTGGCGCCCCGCATTAAATCATACATTTCACTCTGCGTTTATTATGGGATTTTTAAAACTCCTCACCAAATTGGATTTTCTCGACGGTCTCTAATTTCCACATTTATCATTTAAAATTAAACTCCTCTGTGGGGAGGGGGTTGGGAAAAGGGGAAGGAAGAGAGAAGCCGTGCAATTCTGTATTTTCCTCTTTCTTTTTTATGAAAACCCATAAATAATCCCAGGTATCATTGCCATCAGCCCTGAAGTTTTATATATATAAAATAACAGAATTTAGGATAGAATAGCTTTGGGACTCAGCTTACCTTCATGCAGCCCTGCTAAAGAAAAGGAAATTAAAGAGAAAGCCATAAAGAAACAGATTTTAAATAAGAAATTCAATAAACAAAGTAGTCAACAAAGTAAGATGGTATGAAAAGCATTATGGAAAATTACTGTGGATTCCTCGGCTAGAAGAGCTAAGCAGCAATGAAAAGATGGGCCAAAAAAATTTTAAAACCCCCTGCAAAACAAACACAAATAAAACATTATCTCTTTTCACTGTACAGAAAATTCATTTGATAAGTGAAAACTTAACAAAACTCCTCTTTTCAGATTTTTCTTAGAACTGACTTCCTTGTGACCAGAACCAACAAAGAAAGGTGACACACCTGAAACCATTGTTCTTTGAAATTTATTATTTCATCCCATTCATCGTACGGGTGCCACTATGTGTAAGGCTACCGAGCAGATAATGATGTTTAACAGGATCTGCAGGACCATACACACATTTTTAAGCCATCTGGCACCTGATTACAAACAGGCAGAGGCATGGATGGCAAATGAGAGTCCTCAGGAGAGGGCAAAGATGATTTGGGCTTTGGTAGCCTGTGGCAGTCGAAGCACCCCGGTTACGAGGCCAGCTGCACAGCTCCAACAGACTATTTGGAAATGGTCTCTGGCCCATTGGTACTTATAAACTTAAACTCCCTTATATCTGAGGTCAGTATAACGCTATGGTATTTCTAGAGGAGTGCAGCTCCTAGTGATGTCCCAGGTGTGGATGCAGACTGGCCACTGCTGTGATCACCGTGAGCAGCCAATTGTGCTGTGTTGCATTTTCTTTAGCGGATGCCCCAACTGAAAGGAACCTCTTGTTCTCAGAGGAGCTTTGCCTAGACAGCAGAATAAGAGTGATTCTGCAGTTGTACAGAAAGACAATGTAACAGGCTGTTTTTCAGACAAAGAGACAGCGATCATCAAGCAACTCATGCATTGGTTCTGAAGTATAAAGTCAGTTTTCAGCTTCACATGCAAGTAAGCCCATGTGCTGAAGTCCAGAAAAGAAAAAATATGATAATCTACATCTGTCTACTGTAGAGAAGTCAAAGGAAAACAGTATGAGAGAGATACCTGCTCTAGAGGGAGAACCCTGCTCTAGAGGGAGAACAGAAGGGATGTAGATATGTGTGCAACCTGAACGGAAGCTACTGCTTACAACGGGTTTAAGAAGCACACACAGTGTGAGGAACCTTGATGGGAAGACTCTCAGAGAACTTCCCACTTTATGAGTGGACATGAACAATACATCTGATGATCTGAGTGACCAGAGAGCTCTATCAGAACAGAAGCAGATCAGGAAACACTCTCTACCTCCTCCCTGGTCCACTATCAGTACCAGACATATGGCCAGAGAACATGTGGGACAGTTACTGCTCTTAAAACAAGCAGAGCTCTGCTCAGCTCACGAGTGTTGAGGTCCAGATTCCTCCACCTGTCTTGGCCTTGAAAGAAACGCCTAGATCTTAGGCTGTTTGAAGAAATTAAGAAATGAATTTGAGTCTACTGTGAACAAAGACCAGTGACTTCTGAAACAGAAGGTGATGTGGTCACGGTACAGTGAATTAAGCTTTCACTGCTCGTGATTTCCAACCACAAGATGTGAACTCAATCTGCCCTCTGTCTAACATCCAATTAGTACAACCACCTCAATTCACAAAATACTAAGCAGTTTAACCAGGACTCTGCTTAAAAGGACTTGAAGATTTTTGTTCTGCTAAGTTTTGATTTCACTAAAGAGCTCTTAGACATAAAATTCCTCATGAAGTCTTGCCAGTTTGCCTGCTACTCATCAACCGTACGACAGGCAACTCTCCAACACCTTCTGGCCTTTTCTGCGACTGCAATGTCATTCTGAATTCTGTTTACTCTAATATTACCTTCTCTTAAAACCTATGGCAAAGTCACAAAATTCCAGAGCCTCTCCTTTGAACTGTGATCTGTTTCCCTAAGCATCTGTTGGATTAGCAAAGGCTCGCAAATGTGAATGCTCCTGAGAACTCACCATCTCTCACAAAGCAAGAGAATTTCCTAGCATGGTTTCTCCCTCCTTGAAAGTGTTGGTAACTTTCAAGAAATACAATGATTACAGGTATTGAACTTGAGTATTGGCCACCATTTGATTTAATAAGTAATAAATTGGATCTTTGATATCTTCACAGGAAGCAATGTACTATCCTTCATCTACAGCCAGGACATGAATCTGGGCAATGCCAAACTCAATCACCACTCTCTCTCACTAGAGACATCTGTTTAAAGTTAGAACATCAGCAAGAGTTAATCTAGAAACAGAGCGGAGGGAAAGAATTTAATATTTTAGCTTAAGAGCCTTTTTTACTTCAGTCAAGGGCAGTAAAGGGCAAAGCCTCAGTAAAGACAGAAGTCTCACTTCACAGTAAGTAATTTTAAGGATGTGCTGGAGTCCCATTTCTTTTTCTTTTCCTATCTGTTTTTTCTGTGGCCTTGCCAATTCAATTTGAGGCTTTCTGCTACAGTTTCTTACTTCTCAAAGTTTCATACCTATGTTCAGGCATGTGAACCATCCCAAGGTGCTGGTCTCTTTGGGACACAACTGTGAACACACACCCTTCCAATACCTCCCACAAATAGTTGCACTGTTTCTTACTGCTCCAGAATCCGAAACATCCTGTGGCTTATTGATCCACCTAACCACACTTTGCCACTGATGTTTATCTTTTGCATTCTTCCTGACCAGTGCATCAAAATGGGAAGTGTGTGACACATCACTCTCCAAGTGACCTACAAGGTTTTCATACCACATAGTCAAAAATCCCTGACAGTCGTCCTCTCTCCTTCAGCTGCAACCAATGGGAAAATATCCTGAACTCAGTATTATGAACTACCACAGTAATTCTGCAGCTCTTGAATAGACCAAGAACGGTGATGATTAGGGTGGTGAGATACTGGCACGGGTTGCCCAGAGAAGTTGTGGATGCCCCCTCCCTGGAAGTGTTCAAGGTCAGGTTGGATGGGGCTTTGAGGAACATGATCCAGTGGAAGGTGTCCCTGTCCATAGCAGGAGAGTTGCATTAGATGATCTTTAAAGGACTCTTTCAACCCAAACCATTCTGTAATTCTAAGACTTCAGAAAATGGTTTCTTCCATCCTGCCCCAAAAGAGATCATCTGCTTGTTGGGGGGAATCGTCCCCACGAGGAACAGTTATCTGTGAAAGCCTCATTAAAGGAGATGTTCTTGAAATGGATAGTAGGGTCTACAGGGTACCTTGGAATAAAAATGATTCAGAAAAGTTTTCTTAAGAGCAATGCCAGATAAACACAGGTTCAACACCTCTGATAGCGAGGAAACTGCATCCTGGGTTAGCACTTCTGCAGTAAGAATATGACAATAAGAAGGGGATCTCATTTCTCTGTTATAATTGTCAAGATATGGATATTCATCTACGGAAAGCAAATCTATCTTTGCATGTGCAAACTAAAGCACAGATGTGCTCCTCTTCCAGCTTGAAGGGGACTGCTGGCTAACCAGGTCTTAAACTCTACCTAATGCAGCTTTGCACAGATTCCTGCAGTGCCTGCTGGAGCAAGCTTTGATCACTAAGACCTCTTCTCTCCAGGAATTACTTTCCCCATGAAACTTCCCAAACTACAGTCTGTACAACATGTTGTTTTACACTTATTTGTTCAGACACTTCATATTTAGAAACGACGATATGTACTATAGTACTTCATGCATGCTTTGGGATAATAAAACAAAACGGATCAAGCTTTTAAATGATCAAATACACAAAAACCCCTAACCCCCAAAGCCCAAAGGTTATGGCATTAATTGCTACTGCAGAAAATCCTGCATTATCAAACCAGTCACAGCTACTATGGAACAACAAAAGATCTATGTCCAAACCCTGTATTGCCACGTTCGTACATCCCAGATGAGCACTCTGAACATCAGGCTGCACAAGGATGCCTCGCACTCTTTCCTGTTGGCACTAAGGCACTTCATAAAAGAAACTGAATAATCACTGGGCTGATGTTATAGCCCAAGGGTCAAAGTAGTACCTGGAACATAAAGCAGTCAAGTTCAAGCCATTACTCCAATGAGCACTGAATGAGTTATAGAAATGACACGGCTGCAGCTGAGCAGATTGCAAGAGGCTTGTTCCAGGAGAGCCAGTACCTGACAGCCACGGCTCTCACTCAGGACGTGCAAGCCAGTGACACCATCCCCAAGTGTGAACTGGGCAAGAACGGGCACCGGCATCCCACAGAGAAGGCGAGCCAAGGCAACATGCCTGGGCTGTATTTCATGGGTACAACTATCCTGCAGCCCAGTATCAGCAGAGCTTTTGTTCAAACTTCGGGTCCTGGAAACATACAGGAAATGCAAGACCATTGTGAAGACACATTGATTGATGTGTAGGTTTCCAACACAAAAAAATAAACCACCCCACAACCAAAAACATCAGAATCTTAATGGTTTCAAATCCTAAAGGGAAACAGCCTTTTAAAAACCCTCATGATTTAAAAGATCTTAGGGTCAGCAAAAATGACAGCACTGAGCTTCCTTTTCACCGAGTGGCTTGTACCATGACAGTGGCTCCTAATCTCTTCCTGTGAATGATCTCCAGTATTGAAGTTTAATACATAAATAACGAGCCATCCAGAGGCTGCAAGGCTGCTGAGATTCTGCATCCTCTTCCATGGAACTAGGACAGCGAGGCACTCCAGCTAACACACCTTGGCTCCAGCTAAGCCAAGAATTAGACACAGGGCATTTTCAGCATCATGTCCTCAGCTTTATAATTTGTTTCTTTCATTCTGTCAGTGCTCAAACTTGTTGACCTTCCAATCATACTTGCCCTTTCTATCCTCATCTTCGCTTTCAGGGAGGACAGCAGTTTTATTACAGGGCAATTGGGAGTGTTCTTAGTATAGTCATTTGTCCGAGGCAGTTACTGCATTACTGTTACTGATCAAATAGTAACAGGGAGCCAGGACTTGAGTTAAGTGGCATTCCTACTTTTGGAATGCTGAAGGCCAAACAGAGTCACATTAGCAGAGCTACGAACAAATGTCTGCAAATTGAAGCAACTCTGTATACCAACTGCCTATGGGTTATGGCTGGGGCAAGCTCAGTGTTAAATAACTTGAAACTAAAATGTAGAGAAGCATAAGCAATGTTTATGCTTTCTGAGGAAGATGAGAAGGCAAACAATGTAAGGAACAGGGGTAAAATGTAGCAATATCCTCCAAAATTGATAGCTTCTGCAATGTGTGAGTTTAAATGAATTCACTGCAATCTTCTTAATAGAAAGGAGGGATATTTTAGTAGGACAGTCTGCCATAGCTGCTCAAGTTTTGGCACTAGAAGGCAGCTGTTCAGTGCTCCAAACCAAAGCTGTAAATGCCCTCAAACAGTTTAAAAAGAGGTCTACTTTAAAAACATTAATTTAAATAAGTCAACTCCACTTTTGACTGGTATATAACTCAGATTCCAGCTAGAACAGGGGATTTGTGGTTTGGGTTTTAAAAAATTTATCGTGAGAAAAGTTACCATGCAATACAGATCACCTGCATTTCTGTACCACACTGTGAAAGCAAAAAGATACGAAAGGTCTTATCCCAAACCTGTATCACCATGTTAATGCTATGCCCAAACTAACAAGCCCTGCTGAGCAGTGGTGTGTTAGCACACGTGCACTCCTCTAACACCATTGTGTGGCTTCCAGCCACCCCAAAGAGCGTGCAGTGCCTGTCTACCTACCCAGCAGGTAGACAAGAGTACACAGGAGCTGGTTTCACAGTATAATAATATGCAGATAAAAATGAAGACCTGTACCTTTAAAGTTCCTAAGCATTAAATCAGTGATGCAGAGTTGCAATTATATCAAGTTATTCTGCCAACATGAATCCTGGAGATACATATCCAAACCAGCAAAGCTGATTAGTAGTGTGGGAGCTCCCTGCATGCTCTTTCAAAACACAATTAAAAAGTTTTATTCAGAGTAACACAGGGGTTATAGGGTCAGAAGAGTTTCCATTTCAAAAGGCAGCAGGATACAAACTAGCAGGAAGGGGAAAGTAAATTACCCAGATTTCGTGCTAGAAATATCATGGGTATTTAAGCAGCTGAGCTTCAGTTTCTCACTAAAATTTTTATCCTAAGAGAAAAATCAGTGCAAAGACAAACCCTTCTATATTGTGATGCTGAATAACTATTGTTTCACTTACAGGAAGTACAGATTCTGCTATCTTGCTTCAAACTTTGGGCTTCCCCATCAATTCTTACAAAGCACAGATAATAATCTTTTGCTTTCTGTATTTTAAAATTTATTATGATTAAAAGAGAAAATGAATAGCTTTAAAAAGTGTAGAGGAAGCTCCAAACAGTCTTCTTGTCCAGTATTGCTTTATAAAGTCAAGAAAATAGTGTCGTAAGCCAACAACAAAAAAAGAGATATTGTGCAGTGTTTGGCAGTCAGCAATTCCCTACCTTGCACCACAGTTCATTTTTGGTCCACTTTACTTGGATATCACCTAGAGGAGAAGAGCTGTTGGATCTGACAGAAGCCAGCTAATACTAAATTAAAAAGCCATAATTCCTAAACATCAGTCAAAGCAGCATGGAAGTTGACTTCATCTAAATCTGAATGATAGACGAATCTTGCATTGTCAACCTGATTTGACACCTCCAGAAGCTACTTGGCTTCCCTCAGCCCACTGCAACTTTGTCTCCAGCTACCTGAAGAGATTGGAAGAGTAAAATCTTTCCTCATCATTGTCAAAACAACACAGGGTGTAAAAGCTTTACAAGGAGGAACAGGGAGAATATGCACTCTTCATATATTGGAAGAAAGTAAGTTTTGCAATAGCTTTGAAGCCAAAATGTAAAAATTATCTCCTACCATACACAGAAATTTCTCTTCATATGCTTACCTCCTCCCCGCAGCAAGACAATTAAGTGTGCTAGAATCTCACTAATCACACAATTTTCCACATATTTTCAAATACCTTTTCTGGGCTGTTTCAGATTGATCCTACTTACGATTGGTTAAGCTTCTTGTGCTTATGTACTTTTATAGTAAATAAAAAGAGATTTTATAAATAATCAAG
Organism: Dromococcyx pavoninus; assembly: GCA_033558185.1. NCBI lineage: Eukaryota > Metazoa > Chordata > Aves > Cuculiformes > Neomorphidae > Dromococcyx > Dromococcyx pavoninus. The sequence goes on along the minus strand of JAUMJL010000350.1, from coordinate 835,747 downwards.
CCATTTCTGCTTTATCAAAAGCTTTTTTTCCCTTTTATAGCTCATAAGAAAAATACAGGCTAGTTAAATATTTGTTTCACTAATCAGACTTGTCTGTTAAAAAACTCCAGAAAATTATTAAAATCACTATAGAAAACACTGTGTGCCTCCATATTAGAAACAGTGAGATCGTTTAGCACTATGTACTCCTGACACTAAGTTTTCTAACAAGATAAAACCTTTACCAGTAGATAAATCATTGCTAATTCCTTTGGTTAGTAGCAGGAAGTTGAAACCTAAGCTATGCTTCCTCAGAAAAAAGAGGGTTTTTTTCTTTTCATTACAACCTTAAATGTATTGTCTTTGTTCCTAAACTACTTAATTTGTGTACACATTCATAAACTATGAATGATTAATTATATCTCTACTTATATATCTAATTACATATAATATACATATTATAGTAATCTATATTCTATGTATACAATTAATGTACATTATTCTACTGTATAATCTTACAGTTGAGTCATTTCTATATCATAGCATTATTAGACTCAATATTGTCTTGGTTTAACACTGCAAATATTTTAAAAATAAAGCTGAAGTTATGTTACTGACAGTAAAATCTCCTTGCACTTCATTTATAAACATTTAAACAACATATAAATGTAATATTTATTGCTCTTTGAATAGAAGTCATATGTCCTTTTTACCTTGAGCTAAACTGCTATGCACTTGCAGTCTATACATTATTGCAGTCTACACTATATATATGCAATCTATATTTTACACATTCTGATGTCCAAGGTCTAAACGCTCTCCCATTTTTTAAAGAAAACAACAGAATTTTAATTTGGCCTCAGAACTCCTATTGTTTTTATGTCTGCTTACACATTAATGATAATGAGACACCAACCCCCTTATCCTTAATAGGACTGAAAACATCCTGAATGTGAGGCACAAGCAAGTACACAAAGTGAAGTTAGGAGACTCGTGCCCATCTCTCTAAGACTACTCTTTCCCTGTCCTGCATGCAGCTGTTCCCATGCCTGATGGGCTTCAGCTCCGAGTGTTTTGCTACTATTGCTCTCTGCAGAAGAATTGCTCACTTCTGAAAGCAACTTGCAGATATGTCAGACCACTTTTGACTGTTCTATGAAATCGTAGTTCAAGGAAAAACCCACATTCAGAGTAACTTGGTGGATGCTAACTAAGAGAAAACCAGCAATATTGGGCAGAAAGTAGTTCTGTGATGAAAATACCACTTGGCTTTTAAATACAGTGATGCTTTCATGAGATGCAGAATACATAACCCTACGTACTAGCTTCTAAAGAACTAGCTTTTAGAGAAAGGTTTCATTTCAGTCACATTGATAAGCCTGAATTCAAACTGCAAAAAGCATGACATTCTCAGACAAGGTTGCAAACCCCATCCCTGTGTCTTTTTCCACAGCCTCGCCATTCCGGTGTACCCAAACCACATATTCAGATGCTCTGCTGCTTCCCAGTGCCTGCATAAGACCTGACCAAGGTGCAACACAACAAAACAGCTGAGCTTAAATGACAGCCTTTCTTCTTAATTTCTCGGAATTTGTCAGCCACAGTGAGAAAAACTGGGTTTTGTACATAATTTCACAGAACCTTTCCCCCCCTGCCCCGCCTCCAGTTTTGCAGCCTACAACTATTGCTTTTCCCACGCTTACTTCCTGAGCTCTGGCTCTTGGGAAAGAGAACCAGAAGCAAAATGTTTACAAGATACACACTTGTCACAAACTGTGCCCTGCCAAAGGTTTGGTAGCAATGTTCCTGCTCTCAGTCTAACCAGTTTTGAAAATCCACTAAGTTTCATTTTTAATCACACCAAATGGGCTTATTTTTCAGACCAGCTAATGGAGACACCCACATCCAGTGGATGTCAGTAGGGCAACATATTGTTTTTCACCCAGAGAGCAGAGCCCATTATAAATAACACTAAAACCTTTGTGAAGATGACTGTCCTCTCCACAGCTTACAGCCTAGAGGCTTCATTATTGCATTGACCATAATTCAATTCATCCCTTCCTAAAAGGTCTATTTCTGCAACCAACCCCCACCCTTGCAAATATGTCCAACTAATAATTTCCGATTAATGCAGTCAATTACTAACTCTCCCCCAGCCCCTTACTATCACCTGATTGGGCCAGCATGGAAAGGAAGCAGCAACTAACCAGGGAGGAATAGAAGTAGGGGTAAAATAGCAATAAAAAGTAATTACATAAAAATGCTAAACATATTACATCTGTTAGTTTGCTTAGCCCAGTGGGCTTGACAATTCCAGGTTTCTGCCATTGTCCACGCTCAGACAGACAAGAATAAGAGAAACAGGGAAAGGATCTTTCAATAAGATTATTAAATCAGTGCATGAAAAATAAGTCGTCATTACATTGCAAAAGGGAGAGAGAAACTCGCTGAAATTTCTTTCTGCAGATTTGCCTTTGTGATCTGCAAGGTGCTGTTCTCCTGCTTACATTCTGTTGCCCTGGCAACGTACTCCTGTAAAATAAAGATTATTAAAGCGCATATGATTATTTGGCCGCACAGTGAATGAGGCAGCCGCTTCTGAAATTCCTTATCAGAGAAATTCAATTTTAGGCCAAATTGTGTTTTCACTGCCTCTCAGCTTCCCCCTCCCCCCCGCTATACCAATAAAACCATCATCTCCCCAGCTGTACATGATATTTTGTCACTAACTCTTTCATGCCTTTCCTTTCCCATTCCAGGTTTTATTTTTATTCTGTCAAAGCAGAATGGTTTTCCCAATTTGTAGGAGGTTTTCTTCCTTATAGGTTTTTTTTCTGGCAGTTTCAGCCTTTTCCTCCCTGCATATGCAGCTGGCATCAGTCAGCAGCTGTAGCAGCAGCAGTGAGAAAGAACATTTCCTCTCCAGTCTACGCTAGGTGTGCCAATGCCAGAACTCTGGCTGGGAAAGCCTGGAAGATGAGCCTCAGTTGTAGAGAGGTTGTTTGAAATATCATAAATACACAGAACTGCCCTTCACATCACAGGCTTCCTTGCGGAGCTGAATCTGTTTTAGAGGTCTTGGTTGCCTCTGCTCGCAGTTCATCTCAACAGCACCTTTGGGGAGCTGGTGGCCAGCCCACGGAGATGCCCGACTGATATGTTCTACACATCAATAGCCAGTAACCCGGCACCGTGCGGCAGCTGCCCCTTGGTCAGGCATAAGGAACCCACCAGTGTCACCCAGTGACACCTCGGTAGCCCCTGTGTGTTAGTGCAGTCACGGCAGATGTGGCCCAGCTGATCTCACCCACATCGGGTAAACTGACAACAGCAGGGCTTTCCTAGGTGCTCCGCAGGCATCTACCCATGGAGCCATCACACACAAAGCACAGAGCGCAGCTCCTGCCTGATGCACACCGCTTCCAATGGCCTCACGTTGCATCAGGGGAGGTTAGATTAGATATTAGGAAAAACCTCACAGAATCACAGAATGCCCTGAGTTGGAATGGACCCACGAGGATAATCGAGTCCAACTCCTATCTCCGCATAAGACAACCTCAACATTCATACCATGTGTCTGAGGGTGTTGTCTAAATGCTTCTGGAATATTGTCAGGCCGTGACTCCTTTCCTGGGGAGCTGTTCCAGTGCTCCACCACCCTCTGGGTGAAGAACCTTTTCCTAATATCCAACCTAACCCTCCCCTGACACATCTTCCTCACATTCTCTTGGGTCCCATCATTGGTTACCAGTGAGAAGAGTTCAGCACCTGCTCCTCCTCCCCTTATGAGGAAGCAGTAAAGGGCTATGAGGTCCCCCCTTCAGTCTCCTTTTCTCCAGGCTGAACAAACCAAGTGACTTCAGCCTCTCCTGATATGATTTCTCCTCTAGACCCTTTATCAGCTTTATGGCCTCCTCTGGACCCTCTCCAGTAGCTTGAAATCCTTTTAATACTGTGGTGTCCAAAACTGCACCCAGTGCTCCAGGTGGGGTCTCACCAGTGCGGAGTAGAGCAAGATTTCTTCACTGAAAGGGTTCTTAGGCCCTGGCAAAGGCTGCCAGGGGAGGTGGTGCAGTCTCCATCCCTGGAGGTGTTTAAAAGACGGGTAGATGAGGTGCTCAGGGGTGGTTCAGTAGTAGACAGGTGCAGTTGGACTCAATGATCTCAAAGGTCTTTTCCAACCAAACAATTCACAGTATCACAAGGTTGGAAAAGACCTCTGAGACCATCCAGTCCAACCTATGACCCAACACTAGCACCCACTCGTCATTTAAACCATGGCACTAAGCGCCTCATCCAATCTGTTTTTAAACACCTCCAGGGACGATGACTCCACCACCTCCCTGGGCAGCTCATTCCAACGGCAAATCACTCTTTCAGTGAAAATTTTTTTCCTAATATCAAGCCTAAACCTGCCCTGACGAAGCTTGAGACCATGTCCTCTTGTTCTGTCACTGATCGCCTGAGAGAAGAGACCAACCCCTGCCTGCCTACAGCCCCCTTTTAGGTAGTTATACAGAGCAATAAGGTCTCCCCTGAGCCTCCTCTTCTCCAGGCTAAACAACCCCGGCTCCCTCAGTCGCCCTTCACAGGGCTTGTGCTCCAGCCCCTTCACCATCTTCGTTGCTCTCCTATTCTATAATAGGAATTCTACAATTCCACACCGGCAGCAGGCGGTGGCGGCCAGACACGACCGTGCCCGCCAGCTGCCCGAGCCCCACCACACCGGGAGCAAAGAGCGGGGACACCGGCTCTGCCCGCGGCTCCCGCTCCGGCCCCGCAGGGGGCGCTGCCGCCCCGCCGCCGGCGCGCGCCGCAGGGCGGGAGCGGGGCGGCCCGAGCCGGGGCCAGGCGGGGGGACCGGGCGGCACGGCGAGCGCGGTCCCGGCACGGGGAGGGGAGGGCATGCGCTGCCCCCGGGCGCCGTGCAGGGATGAGCAGCGCGGGGACGGCCCGGGAACGCCAGCAGAGCTGTCCCGCTCCGCAGCCGGGGATAGGGAAGGGTCTGAGGCGATAAGGTGCGACGTCCTTGGTGGGGCAGCTGCGCAAATTAACTCCGCTAATTAAATTAACTCCACGCTCCTGTCAGAGCCGGGCAGAGCCCTGCAGGGCGAGAGTCTCAGGGTGGCACCCGCACTGTCTCCTGGAAGCGATCCCCGTGCACAGCCCCGCAGCTTCCAGAATCGTTTCTTTCCTGTCTGCAGTTTAATTAAAAAGCAACAAACTATCTAGGTAAATGAATGAAAAATATAAATGTGTGTTATTGGGTCCAAGCCCAGGATCTGCCCTGCGTGCAGGAGGGGGGCCCACCTGGCTTCCTCACTTGCCTCCCCGCAAGGCTGGGGCTCAAATCAAAATAAAATCACAGAATCCTAGAATCATTAAGATTGGATAAGCCTCTGAGATCATTAGGTCCAAATGCCAGCCCATCACCACCGTGTCTGCTAAACCATGTGCTGAAGTGCACGTCTACGTGTTTTTTGAACACGTGCAGGGACGGTGACTCCATCACTGCTCTGGGCAGCCTCTGCTAATGTTTCACCACTCTTTCAGTAAATAAATTTTTTCTGATACGCAATCTAATCCTCCCCTGGTGCAACTTGAGGCCATTTCCTCTCGTCCTACCACTTGTTCTTTGGAGAAGAGACCAACACCCACCTTGCTGCAACCTCCTTTCAAGGAGCTGTAGAGAACAATAAGGTCTCCCCTCAGCCTCCCTTTCTCCAGACTAAACAATCCCACTCCCCACAGCCGCTCCCATAACCCCTGGGCTCCAGCCCCTTCACCAGCCTCGTTGCACTTCTCTGGACACTCTCCAGCCTCTCAATGTTTTTCTTGTAGTGAGGGGCCCAGAACTGAACCCAGGATTCGGCCTTGAAGGTAATCAAGATAAATGTTTCTGATTCCATGCACGCAGGAGATTCTGCTTCTTCAGGTAGTATTAAAAAATGACATCGACTTCAGAAAGGAAACTAAATTGCTTCTTTTAATATTAAACTTGTAATTGTTCCTATTTTTCCTCAATGTTTTATAACCGAGCCTAAGCAACTAACAACCTTTGTGCAACTATTAGTGGGCAACAGCAGTGCAGCTAGGATGACTGAAAATTTCTGAAGGCAGTACAGTCAAGATGAAAGTGATTCTTAGAACTAACATACGTGCTTTATTTTTTAAAGATGGAACAGAGAGAGAAGGCACAATTACCCCAGATTTAGAAGATCTGAGTTCAAGCCCTGACCTACTGAAGCTTCCCATACCTCAGCTTCTCCTCCCCCTGTCTTAAAATGAGGGAAATGGCTGTTGCCTACCTTGTGGATAATTGCAAAGATAAATATCTCAGAGGCTCAGAGTTGATTCATACAACAGAAAAAATGCCTAATATTGTCAACACAACGTACCCCAAATCAGGCCTCCAGTTTTCTTATACTCAGCGGAAGATAACTAATGATTAATAACAAGAACAGGATAGGAAAGGAGACCGAAAGGGGATTAAGTGAATTTTCAGAAACAATAGTATGGTTCACCAAGGCAACACCTGTAAAGATTTCCTTTTTTGGGGGGGCTGCAGTGTCATCCAGCATCCATTAATGAACAAATACATCACAGGAAAAAAAAATCAAAATGCAACAGCTGAGTCTCACGAAGTAGTACCAGAAAATCCTCAGAGATAGCATCATTCCCTCTACAAAACAAGTCAGCTTTCTGGTTTTGTTGAAGAAGAGTAAGCAGTTCCTGAACTGCATCCTCCACTTTGGCCACCATCCACCTATTAAGACCACTGTCTCAACCAAAACACCACTTTAGTCACTTAGATCACTTACAGAGTGGCTGCAGAAGCCTCTGTTTCCCCTACAAAAATGAATAGTCTCATTTAAAAAAAAAAAAGCGATTTCTGAAAGTTCAAGTTCTCCTCATTTATAATGTGAAATACACAAAGATCCCACTTCCAAAAAGCTAAGGATTTAAAATAGTTAAATCAAGAGGGCAAAAAACCCATAAGAACACTCACAGAGACCAGAGTGAAGGTCCATCCAGTCCAGCATCTGGGGTCTAGCAGAGGGCAGAGGCAGCAGCCTAGCAGGGAGTACAAGCAATAGGACAGCAGATGTGATGCTTCTCACAGGGGTTTCTAAGAGCTCCCTCTGTTGCTCCTGTCTGTGGCTAGCATTGTTTCAAAGGGCCAGTAAAAATACCAATTCTCTGTCACAGGCTTTCCAAAGACTGGAGGTCCAGAATGAGTGATGGAATTAAATATCTTGTGGTCAAGTAAGAAAGACACTTTTAATGGGATATTCAGTAAATAAACTTTACATCTTGTCTTTCTCAGGTGAAATATATTCAAGCTACAATTAAAGCTACAGTGGGACAAAAAGTCTGATAAGGATTACTTTTTTTTTTGTGCTAGATCACCTGTCTTGGAGCACTTCTGGCTTACCTGGAGCAAATGACATTAGTGGTCATAGTTTCTAGGAGCTAGGAATAAAAAAGCCTTCTACAGACTGGGGAAACCATACTACAGAGATAAGAGAATCTAAAGGGTTTAGGGAAAATGGACAAACAGTTGACTATAAATTCCCTGTGTGCCTTTGTTTCTGGTGTCTGCATTTTTAAAAGGACACAGGAAAATTGGAGACAGTGCAGAGTCATAAAAATTATTTGAGAACTGGAATAACTGCCTCAGAACGAGAGACTTAAGGAGCTCAATCTGTTTAGTTTATTAAAAAGATCAAGAGATGACTTGATTACGATGTATAAGTACCTTCAAAGGGAGAAAATACCAGGTCCTAAAGGGCTCTTTAATCTAGCTGAGAAAGGCATAACAAGAACCAATTGCTGGAAGCTGAAGCCAGACCAGTTTAAATTAGAAATAAGGCACAGTTTTATAGTGAGAATGATTAGACATTAAAAACCCCTACCCTATCAAAGGAAAGAGGATTCTTCATCTTTTAATGTCTTCAAATCAAGACAGGATGCCTTTCAGTAAAGTAAGCTTGAGTTTAAAAAAAAAAAAGCTCCATACAAGAGTAATTGAGTGATATTTAATGACTTATCATAGGTAAGGAAAGCTCTAATATCTTAATTTGGAATGAAGGCTTGAAATCTGGCAGCACATAGCTTTGGCAACAGGTACCTGCCATTTGCACTGTGCAGCTGCCTAGGTCTGGCTATGTTGTTTAGTCTCAGAGAAATATCAGATTCCAGATGCCAATCAGAGATCCAATAGTTTAAAAACTGATACCATGTTTCCTTATTTAGTACATTCCATCTCCTGAGAAGGCCTCACACTGGCCAGTCTGCTGAAGCCCAGGGCCACAAGTATGAAGCCCTGCTTTACATACTGGTAAATGAATATCGGCATGATCAAACAGACCATGGCTGTAGTTACCAGCTACAGCTGAAGATAAAATGCCATCCATTGCATGGAACCTGCTGCATTTTATCCCCTTTGCTGGGGATGGATGTTTGAGGACTCGTGGTTGCATGACCATTCAAACTAAGCCTAGATACTCCACGCAAAACCAGATAAATACAGAAATGCCAGCACAGCCATTGCTAGGAACCAGCACAGAGACAGGAAACCAGGAACACAAGGCAGGATTTATTGTGTTGTTTAACTTCATAGCAGTTACAGATTTAGATAAGGCTAAAATACACCCCAGTGTACATGACAAAGAGTTCTTGCACTTACTGGGAGTACAGAACTTCCCAAAAGCATTGCTTGTTTTTTTTTTCCATTACTTTATAACTTTACTGCTTAAAATGTTAGTATCAATTCTTAGGATCCTCTTTGTGGAAGACTTGGTGCCATGGCCATCATCCTCATCTTTCTCTGAACATCTAGATCAGCAGCCTCCAAACTTTTTTGATTGTGCACCGCATCAGTAAAAAATTTTGAGCATGCACTCCAATATATGTATATTTATGCATAAATCATATACATTTACTACTGTATTATGTACTTTGTAAAACATACACAAAAATAGAAATTAAAAAGTACAAGATAAGGATGAAATAAACACTATTTTAAAATTTTAAAATTAATTTCTTCCTGTACCCCAATGGATTGCCTTGTGCACCCCACCTTGGAGACCACTGATCTAGATCCACAAGGGGCCTTCAAGGACAAGCATTCTTCTAAATACTTCTAAAAAGTTCTCTGTGGTTGTCTCAGATTCCCTGAAGAAATAGCAGCAAAGTATTCAAGGCTGAGCATGCAGCCTTGGTAATGTGATAAAGGGAACAGACAACATTGCTTCATCAAGAGATAAAATGGGCCAAAACCTGACCAACCACTACCAAACAGAAGGTTCCCAGGAGCTGAACAGTCCAGATACGTTCTCTGGTAAGAATCTAAACATAACCTGCTGTACTGACCCAGGAGCCTGTGATGAAGCCAATTGTGGAGAAAGGCTCAATAAATACTCAGAAGTTCTTTTGTGCTGAGCATGATATAGGATATGGAGCAGTGCCAAACAAACACTTGGTGCTAAGATGCCAGACCATCAGTCTGCTTCAGCTCTGGCAGCAACCGACTCCTGAAAGCAAGTGCTGAAGGTGAAAAAGACTGGGATCACTTCCAAGTCTACCACTTAGGCTTATCACCAGACAACCAGAGCTTTCTGATGCCAGGCAGCTGGACTCAATGCTCTTGAGCTTCTGAAGTGAGCCTTAGAGTCAAGGAAGCCTCCATGCAAGTACATGGGAGCTGGAAAGAAGAGTGAGATCAAGATCTGCCCCCAGTTTCTTTTCAGATGGGTTCTAGGGACACTCACTGGGTGAAGGAGCATTTGACCGTAATATTATTTACGAGTCATTGCTACATGATCCAGACAGAACTTCATTTGGTAGAGAAGCCCATGCTTAGAAGACCAAGGCATGCTTGCCAGTAACTGTACACCTGAATTCTTACACCAAGACACAACCTGTGCATCAATGAAGTTGAGGGAAATCTTTGAAATACTACAGTTGTGCCATGGTTTCACTGTTGTCAGAAATGTTTGTTAGGCACATGACAATTCCCTTTTCAGGTCTGAACTGTTCTACATCTTCTAATCCAATTTCAGTTGACTCAGTCAATGGACTTTCCATCATTTTCTTCATGCTCCCATCTTGATGGATCTTATAAATCTTGCTAATGAAGGATATTACCTTATATCTGAGATACATTTTCCTTCTCGTGTTATGATCACAATACATTTCATTTGCATTCCTGAGGCCCTGTCCAAAGCAATTCTTCTTTATGTTTCTGTTTATGCTCTTTATATGCTTGTGGACAAGTACAACACTCTTCATTTATTTTGCCAAGTTAAATATATCTAATTCTTTTCATATTTCTTCATAAATCATTACTTCCAGCCCTTAAATGCAGCTTTACTCAGAAAAATTATTCTACAAACAGTGTCACCCAGGATCCACATTTACTAATCTCACAGCAACAATTCCATCATTTTTCTAACTGCCACTGCTTTGCATTAATTCCACAATTTATTTTGTCTGCACACTCTACATAGTAGCATGGGGAAAAGCTTAGGTTTGTACTGTCAACCTTACACATTTTCAATTTTCACCTCATTGGGCTCCTTTACTTTTGCTATCTTGCATACAAAAATTAATACAAAAAATCATTGAGAAATTAACATACAATTTAACAGAATTCTGGGCCACTGTCACTGTTTCTCTCTTCTCTGATCTCTGTATGTCAAGCAGTATAATCCATGATTAGAAGCTATTTGGTGTGGCACCTACTATGTATTAGGTGTTAAAAAATCCTTTCTACAAGTGCAAAACTATGAAAACTGATGTTCTTTAATATGATGCAAGTAACCTGATGCGTTCAGTGGGTTTTACGTTAGACTGAGTAGATTTTAATTCTGTTCAAGATGCTCTAGCAGAAAAAATCCAACCTGGTTGACCCAGACTTGCAGGATCAACACACCTTAAACAAGAAATTATTTTAAAGTACCTCAAATCATTAAATTTTACTAAAAAGAACAAACATCCAGGCAGTTCCATCTCAGAACAGAAGGTACTTCAGCAGAGTTGCAGAAATGACAGACACGTGTCCACCTTTCTGCATTGAGGATCCCATCATTTTGTGTTCCTGGCTACTTTGTGGAACAAGATTCCTTGCAAGGTGTCTCCAGGAGGCAGGGCAGAATTCACAGCCTTTGAGGCACAAAGTGATTCGGTACCATATGTATACCACCCCCTCTCTCTGAGCTGGTTGTGTGCCAGCGGAGGTGCCTGCCGTTGTCAGCGACGCGTGGGATGCTGATCTAGGGAAGTGGGGTGCTAAGGGGCAGTTCCTGGATAGACACTGTGCATCCAGCGGTCCTTTCAGTGCTTCTCCCTCCGGTGCTGGCAGAAAGGAGACTCAGCAGTAGTGGAAAAGCCAATCTATGTCCATCTCCTCTCTTCTCAAGCACTAAAAATACCTTAGAAGATTTGGAGGTTTGAGTTTAGGGATTCTTTTTGGTGAATATTGTCTCACAGATAACGAGACAGAAGAATTCTCACTGACAATATTTTACTATGCACTAAGTAATACTAACCTGAATCTCTTTCCCAAGGAAAAGAAAACAGAGGAGTGTCTTGTATGGATTCTGCAATCCCTTGCTATCTCAGCAGTTTATTATCCTTCAAATTAATTTTCAATGTTTTGCAAAAAACTATAATTAATTTCTTTAACATAAAGGACATATTATACATAGATCTGGCTTTCTATTTATAGTCATCTTTTCCAAGTATTCTATTACCATCCCACATTTTGAAATGTCTTCATTACTTATGAATAGGCTATCTGCTGCTCTGTTTTTTTCCCCTTTGTAAAGGCCCATTTATGAAATCAGTTCAGGAGCTCATCCATTTTAGATTACTGGTTGATTCTCCTTTTAGTAATGATTTCTTTACTCTCCCCTCCCCAATACACACTGTAAGCCATTTCTTATTTCTTTTCAGTTCTCTGCAGAATTTACTCAGCCTTTTTCATTATTGTCCCTCTCTCTACATCGTAAATAATCCTGAATATTCTGATTTTTGCCCTATTTCCTTTCATCATTTCAAGTAAAGGAGCTTTTGTACCATCAAATCTTTGAGCTACATCAATCAGTTCTTGTGTCTTGTATCTTCCTTTATCAGATGAATTAGTTGTGATGTGCTTATGATATATTTAAATCCTTGCCTGTTTCTCTCTACTTGTGTTTGTTTCCTTTTCAAATATTTCTTGCACCTATTTCTATTTCTCTAGTTGCTCAGTTCCTTGAAATTTATCAGAATTTTTAATAGTCTGATATTTCCTGCTATGTGCAACTTCCCCACATACAGTCAGTACAGCGAATTTAAGAATTTATTGGGTTCAAAGGTAATACCCAGCTGCTTTTCCTCTGGTCAGACTCCACATGGCACAGGCACAGAGCTGCAGATGAGACATGCAAGTTCTCTCTCTTTTCACTCCCCTTTCGCAAATATCCCAAGAAAGGAGATTAGCACTGATGTCCTACTTCCATTTTATTATTCTGAGCAATTACCTGAAAGATCCTACTGATGGAAATTCGGAAGAGCAAGAAAAACAAGAAATTCACTTGCATTACCAAGGACAAGATGGAGACCAACAATTAACCTTAAATTTAGGATGAAAGTTATTGTACCATGTTCCACCTCAAAGTCCTCATCAGACATTCAAGTTTTCACTAAATACAAAGGAAATTAGGGCTGAGAAGGGTCTGCCCTGCTTAAGATCATCTTAAACACGGTTTGTCTGTTTCCATGCAATGAAATGTGTGCAGTGTGCTTTCAGGGATTCTTCAAGAATGTGCTATCATGTTTTATCAACACAGAGTACTTACCAAGTGTTGATGCAAAAAGCCCAAAGGAACGTGTGTAAACTGACTTCTGAAGAAGAAATCATGAGGAAGACCTGAGGGAGCTTAATATAGACACCAGCAGTAAAATTTGGTTATTAGAAACACTCTTCCAATGCTGAACGTTTCCAACTGACAAAAACCCCGCATGCACTTGGAAAGGAACAAAAGGACATAAAAGAAATGCAATACAGACTATGAAAATTACTCTGTCAGACAAACCGGACATCTTAATTTTTGTCAGCAATACTGCTACCTCAGTATTTCAGGATGGAAGAGCAGGAGGTGAGAGAAGTGAATTTTTAAGATAAACCTATTTGACTGAAGTGTCACACTTTCTTATACTCATGAGTTTGGGGGAGCATTTTTGTTAACAGATGAATTAGATATTTTCAGTCACAGACAGACCTACAGAGTTTCTTAACTGATTAAATACAAAACAAAAACCTTTTGAAAATTTAAATACATTACAAAACATAAAAAAGTTGAAGTAATTTAAGATGGAAAATAAACAGCTACCATTTTACTCACTGCTGAGTACTACTTGGTGATGGGTTGTAGGCTTTGACAGGCTTCTAACTGGTAATGCTAAAGTACATAAAGACACAAAAAGCTAATTAAGGATTTCTGAAGAATACATTTTGACTAAGTTTTTCTATGATTGAAAAACAAAAAAAGAAAAAGAAAAATATACCAGCTGAATCTGAGAAGGTGAAGTATATAAAAATAGAGAATAGAATCCTCTGAGAAGCGGGCTGTATTATTTCCCACAGTAAAATTTGTGCGTTGAAAGCAATGCTATAATGAAAAAGCATCACGGTTGCAGTTTATTATGCCTCAGTGATCTCCAGAGTAAATCTGCTTAGTCTGCAAACCAACGGAGGATTTTCCCACCTTCTAGCTATGAAAATCTGAAACTAATTCTGTGTTCTCTGGCCACTCATAATACAGGCTCTACAATCAAAACATAATTAACAACATTGCTGCTGCTGCTAATGAATAAGTTAGGAAAGAATCTACACCACTCTTACCTAACATTAATTTTGCAAGGAGAAAGGGATAGAGAAAGGCAAGAAAGACAAAGTAATATTTTGAGGTCAAAGCAAGCAGTTGCAGTACCATTCAATAAGGTAGGCACTTTCTAACTGTAATTAGCAACGATCAGAGAAAGAACCTCACCAAGAGAAAAAATAAAGGTCCATCCATCTTTCAGACTTCCCTGGTTTTGAACTTGACTAACAGATGTCCGTTCTTGCGTCTATTATTATCTCAATCTTATTCCTTAAGCCAATGTTATGGTTGTGGGGCTGAGTTCAGCTTCCACAGCTTTAGTGGCGGAGAATATATTTCAAAACCAGTGTCAAGGCAAAAGGAACTGACGATGCTGTTACCAGCACCTGCAAGCTGGCTACAGATCCTTCCACAGCTGTATCTATGAACATACTGGTACAGACAAACCAAAAAGTATTATGAGAAAATATTTCCTATTTATGCCTTTTTTTTTTAATTGATAGTGGCTACAGGACATTACAGAACCTTTCTCTATTTTTCCCCAACTTCTTCCTCAGTTTTGTCTACAAATTCAACCTCTTCTGTCCCCTCAAAAAACAATGCATGAAAAACCAAAAGCAAAGTATCTTCCCCTCCTCCTCTCCTTCAGAACAGCACAAGCTATTCTCAACATCAGGTCAATAACAACAGAACTAGGAGAAAGCTTTTCAATATTAATTTTTTAAGTTAGTCCAATTAAAGATAACACCTTCAATCTCCCTTAGGCTGCATTTTCTGAACATTTTAAAACATTGGATGCAAAATGCTGATCATGAAAGAAGCTGAAAGCTAGCTGCTAAGCTCTGCCAGGAGTAAAAACTTTGTCCCTAGGGAATTGGCTAGCAATTTGCCACGTGATCCAGTAAGTTACACCAACCTTTGTCCTATTCCAAGGGCTTCCTTTAATCCAATTGTTTAGATACAGCTTGACATTATTATCCCAGATCTCATTACCACATTGCAGAAGAACAGACCATAAGTCCTGAATCAAGAATACAGAACAGACTGCAAAATATAGTCCGTTCTAATATCGGCTAAACTGAAAAAACCTCAACTAACAAAACACATCTTTACTTGGAGTGTAGGGTGGACAAAAGAGATAGAAAAAATAACGTTGATATACTAGAAAGAAAACACTGAGAAAAGGAAGCCAAAGCTCCTCTCCTCCTCCAGACTTTTTAGGTGTAGCTTCCACTCTGATGTGAAAGACAGGGCTGGTGTCAAAACCCCCTTCAGAGACCTACCTACTTCTACTGCAGCTGCAGACAAGGATGTGTCATGAAACAACTTACTAACAGATCCTCTACCTTCAATGGTCTCTCTCAAGCAATTATTTGTTGTACCCAGGTTATTAAATTTACCTTTCTAACTATTAAAGCATTGTGTAGAGCTATCTCCCATCTCTTAATTTTGAGGGGCAAGCTCAGTATTTTCTCTTCCTGAATAATCTGAGTTGTAATCAAATTCAGCAGAAGATGAGCCAAAAATCTCAGTGTATTAGGAACTGTGAACACTATTCATTAGAATTACTGTTTCATACAATGACTCCTCATCATCTGACTCACAGGTCACAGAAAGTGTTGCACAAAAATGCATTTATGTTTTTGGCCTTTGCAATGAATTCCATAATTTTTGCTAGGTGTTTTTAAAAAGCATTTCCTTTTCTTTTTGTAAACCAATTGTCATCTGTTAGTTCTTGCATTAGAATAAACAGAAACAATTGTTACCTATTCACATTCATCATATGACACGGTCAAGCATTCAGTAAACTCTGCATTCACCGTACCCAATGAAAGATTTTATTGGATGGAGTGTGTCAAACAACTTTTAGTTCCACTCTGATAAATAACTTGGAACTCTGTAGATGAGGAGGGGAAAAGATGATAAATACTCATATTCAGAGTATAATCTGAAGGCGATCTTCCCCTTCCAGCTGTTGTGTGATGTACATTTACTCCAGAAGTGATTCCAAACACTATCTTTTTACCCACTTTACTTAACAGGAGGCAGGTCGCGAAGCCTTTAAGATAGGCAGTGATGACAGGCTCTGCAAAGCCCAAGTGCTTCTGCACCAACACTGTGCTGAGCAAATGCAGCGGAAGCAGAAGTGCCAGGAGCAGAGGCAGCCTTTCAGGAGGCTGCTGGAGTGGCTCAGGAACAGGGGAGCGCTCTCTTTCCCCCTGTGGCAGTTCCACATTGACAGCCTATTGAACGAGCCTGTTATCAAGTTTGCATGTTTCTAGGTGAAGCCTTCAGTCCTTTGGCTATCAAAATAAATATAATTATGTGCAACTGCTTCTAACTCTATTTTGTCAGTTTTGCAAAAGATAAATAAATCAAGGCAGGATGTAATCCTTTAGTTTGCTAGAATAAACTTGTGGGTTTCCATTTTAAAAGGCAACAAGTGTTCAAAGCAAGACCAGTGAATAATGTGTCTAAAAGTGCTCTCTGGTTCATTTCTAAGGGAGAAGAAAGTAAAGCTACACTACAGATCAGCTCTCTGCATGTCCAAAACCACAGGGAAGTTTAGAAATCTCAGGAACTGGAGTGAACTTATCACCGAGTTTCATGCAGCAGTTCAGAAACTATCATCCAGTGTCAGGGCAAGTTTCTCCTGGCTGTCATTAGGCTGCTGTCTACAGGTAAGAAGAAGAAAGAACATCAGGTAGTCCAGTGCCATCACAGTGAGAGACATTACACCAAGGAGGATTTCTTTCTTCAAGCCATTGGCAAACAAAGCTTAAGCCATGTGAAATATGATGGCTATCAAAAAGGACTCTTGAAGGAGACGCTCAACTGAATAGAAGACAAAAAGATCAAACAACCATCCTCTAAAGGCTGTAAGATAGGAAGCAGGTATTCTTCTGGATGCCTTTCCAGACTCCAGTCCTTGCATCTTGAATAAAAGAGATTTTATTTATCAGTCTTCAATGAATGATTTAGCTATCATTTTTAGTAACTGTTGAACCCATGTAAACTTGTAGCATTCACAACTGCAAGAGCTCTGCAGGTTAATCATACACCACAAGATATAACCTCCTTATGTTTGTCTTGAACCTGACATCTTCTTTCATTTGATATCCCCTAGGTCTTGTGTTAGTGTTCAGTGTGTGATCGTTGCCTACTCATCTTCCCCATGCAACTAATGGGTTTATACTTTGCTAGCACACCCTTTTCTACACCCACAGTCACCCATAAAATGTTCTCCACTCTTAAGTGACAAGCACTCAAATTCAAGAGACCAAATCTCACACAACAGCTCTGAAGCTATAAGTTTGGGGTATAATTACTGCTGTAGCCATGATCTCAATGGCAGTGGCACTGATATCAGACTGCAGGGTAGTTCAGGGTTAAGTAACATTCTGCTAATGAATACATATGATCTAACCCAAAACCAGTGTGGAGGTTGCTAGCAAGAGACTGATGAGTCTTGGATTGTTTGCTAACTGAGACTGAAGCAATGCCAAAAAAGTGCCTGCTTATCCAATATATCTAAAACAGTTAAGGTGCTTTGTTGGTTTTTTTTTTCCCCTCAAGATGATGTTCTGGAATTGCTTCCCTTCCTTGGGTACTGCGGCAAAATTTAAGAGATGCAAAGCAAAGAACAAGCACAGGAATGCGGAGCTCCTCAGCAGTACCTTTAAAAAAAACAACCCCAAACCCTTTAAAAAAATCCCTTGCTAGTGGGATTACAAACTGTAAATGTTTACCAGAAAGGGTGGGATAGCTCCATAATCATTATGTTGATGGAAATGTGCCCTTGGCTGATGAAGGGTGATGACCTTATGAAAGAATTTCTGTAAGGGAGTGTGCAGGAACTACACAATTCTTCCCAGTTGTTCCAAGAAAGACTCAAGTTACCAAACAGCCAGGAGCAACTCTGAAAGGAAAAGGAGTGCTGGTTGTGAATGTTCTAGGATTGCAAATGATGTGTTCGGAAAGTGACCTAGGAGACATTTCAGTATTGGGGTTTGAGGGCTGAGGAAATCTACTCAGCTTGGAAGCTAAGGAGCAGTGTCCATGCAGTCAATGATCCTGATCCTCTTAAAGTCTGCGAGCTGATAGCCAGAAAAAATGGGACAATATGTAGAATAACAGCATTTTTTTGTGGACGATAAGCAGCAGATTTATTGCATAACTTAAGTTGCTGTACCTGAGAAGAGGTCTAGGTACAGGTTTTTAAGTGTCCTTTATGAAGGAGCCTCCCCAGCCCCCAACTGGACGTTGTGCCACTGATCACAGCCCTCTGAGCCTGGCACTTCAGGAGTTTTCAACCCACCTCAGTGTCCCAGAAAATCAAACTAGTAAGAAATCAAGATGGAAGATTTGTTTCTGAGTTATCTTCAGCACCCTTCTCTGAGCTGCCCTAATTCTACAAAAATCTTCAGATATTATGAGAATGACATACTATTTAATTAGGTTAATTAATTGCAGGTTAGAAAAAAAAAGGAGGATCACTCACTTGATTATTTAAAAATTGCATTTGGTTATTGAATGCCTGGCATCTAAGCAGCTCCCACGGACAGACTGGTGGCTAATATTCCACCATAGCTGAAAATTATTTAGCTCCCTGTACCACATACCTAATTACTTATTTCCTCTTCTTTAATACATCAATTTTTTTGGTATTTTTTTAAATTCTAGACAGCAAGAATGAAAATCTTGTCATCTTTCTTCCTAAAAAGCCTCAGATACTTAGCACCGCTACATATTTGCCAAGACAAATGACACAGCTGCTCTAAAATAGTCATGCTTTTTAGGATTAAAAAAATATATGTCTGTCATCCCTTTTGTTAACGTGAAAGGTGAGCTATGTAAAACATGAAGTGGCAAAATGCTGAAGAATGAGACAGAAGACATGTCCATGTCACAATTTAGTTGTAAGGTTCCTCTAATTTCCTCTAAGGTTCCTCCCATTTCCTATAATTTCTGTGGATCTGACATGTTTATTTTTTCAGAAAGATGCACAAGAGACCAGAGTAAAGGTTTTCGGATCTTGTTGGCCTGAAATCAAGGAAAAAATACTTAACTGTTATCTTTCCACACAGGTATTGTTGGGTTTTCACTCTACTGGTGACTCAGAAGCAACCTGGTAAGGTTCAGACTCCAGTAAGTGGTCACTGAAACAGTTAACCTTTGCAAGCAAAGGTTAAAGCATGCTACAAGGCCACTAGCTATTTGGCCAGTTAAAAGACCATCACTTTCCAATCACACCCTCATTTGGGACCATACCCAAATAGTGCAGCACAGATGCTCAGAATACTGAACAGATGCTCCAAAATGTGATGGACCACAGCCAGGACCTGGAACTTTCCACACCAGCAGTGTCATGCAAGGCTAGGTGAAGAGTTTACCTTGTAAAGATCAAACCGGGCTGGCCTTCCTCATAGCTGAAATTGTGCTGTGGACCAGATTATCCCATTAGCCCTCCCATGTGGGGAAAAAGTACTTTTTTCTTCAATAAAAGAACAAAGACCATTGATTTTTCTGTTTATAGAGAAAAAACAACTCAGGCAAGGTCCTCGTTCTCTATCGCTTGTTTTAAATATGGTATGTGGTGTGTTGGGGTTTTTTTATTTATTGCTAAAACAATTGCATCTCAAACTATGAAGTGTGAGTGTTCTCTAACCCACACCTGTGTCAGCACGGTGACTTCAGTAGAGGTTTCTCTGAGTTATAGAAACTTCTTTTCTGGAGGAAGATGTCTGGCATCTGACAATTGGCCATTTAACTGAAAAGAAGGGAATACAAAGCTTTAATATATTACCTGATTTACGCTATTATTCATAGCTACCAAAATATTTTACAGTAGAAAAAAAAGCGTTACTTCAGTACTTCCTGGGATGCACGCAGAGCCATTGCAGCACACTGACTGACAACAATTATGTTTTACCACCCTTGAAGAAACTTCTCAGTGCAAATTTTAGCTAAGAAATTGCTAAATGGTTTACTCAGTTACTGTGCAAGAGACCCAAGAAAGCTGCAGATGATTTTGTGAAATGCAGGTTATCTAAATCCACTGAGGAGTACAGCTCCAGCTGAGTAACTTTCCTTCTAGCAGCACTGACTTATGAGATGAATTGTCAAAAATCCTTGTGACAGCAGTAGATTAGAGACTGTAAGACTGGTCTCTGGAAGGGGACAACAGCAGGTGTACCAGGTGGTAGCTTTCTGGATTCCTGCAGAAAAAATTCACTTCCATTTGCCAATAGTTGCTTTGAGATGAAGTCCACATAGCAAAACGCTCTGCTACTGAGGCAGTTGGGTAGCTCAGTATATTTCAGGATTACTTACACTAAAGTTTAATTTAATTCCTCATTAATTTGGGCAACTTGATCCCTTTGCAAAGGGTGGCAGAGACACTTCATAAATGTTTACTCTGGGATTAAAATGTTTTTGGTTTAGCCTGCATATGACTCACGAGCAGCTTCCTGGATTTATCTGCATTATTTGTTAAATTTATTGAAAAGTACACATACTAAAGTAACTTTTAAAAAAATCATCACAGAAGACTACTGTTCAGTAAATAGGAATGCCAATATCCCCAGTGCTAACAGCCCCAGCTGAAGCCGTTTGCTTAAATGGGAGGAATTAACTTCAGGGCAGTCAGTCTCCTGAATGTCAATAGACAGCAGTACTGAGAAGATTTCTCTTTTTCTTTTTGAGCTATCGGCTTGGGAAAAGGAATCTTTGAAAGTAGAAGACAGCAAAGAATAAATCCAAACACAGTAGTCATTAATGGATGAATTCTAATATCAGTTCAAGGTAACAATATTTGAATCCCAGAATATGGACTTTTCACAGAAGAAACAGTACAGGAACATACAGCAGCTAAAAGCTAAGCCTCGACTGTTCTGTTTTGTTTTGAAATCAGCAGCAGAGTAGAGGAAAGCCAGCTGTAAAAGAGGAACTGCTGACATCCAGTTACCTGCCTCCTATAAAAATAACAAAAACTTTCTTATCCTGCCCAAGAAACCCCACAAGCACAAATCCGAGAGACATCTCCAAGTTTTAGAGCTGGAAGCTCCTTCTGAATCTGAGGAGCATCCTATGGATAACAGCCCTGACCTTGAAGTCAAAGACTCCACCAAACCCTTGCAAAAATTGACTCTACCCAGATTTTGCCACCACATAGCAAAGAAAATACTTCATATTAACTCAACCTAATGATTTGAAATCTTAAGCCTGTACTCGAAATTAAAAATGGAATAATGTTAACACTGTATTTTCTACCTTTGTCTCAGCACCAAGAGAAAAGTAGAAGATCTCAAGCCAACTGGAACTTTTCAGCCCTTCCTGGATATTTTCAAATTCTCTCTGACATGTCTCAACACAGCAACACTGTAAAAGGGACAAGGACTGCCTAATAAGCAAGGCTGTCTCTAATCTGCAGGGAAGGACCTAAATAGTTCCACCATTTTTTAGAAAAAAACAAACCAGAATGATTTATTTGGGGAGTGATTCTTTTCTGGATACCTAAAGCACAGGATGAGCAGCTGCCCAACCATTACTTTACAATTACAGAAGTAAGTTTGAGGTGATACTTGTCTTTGGCCAAAATAAAACTCTGCAGGTGAAACAAACACCCAAAGGACAAACATAAGTGTTGCAACACATTAAGGAGAAATGTTACCTCAATAAATACTTACTGAAATTGCAAAAACAATTGAAGTTCAAGCAAAACCCCAAAGCAGATCAACAGCTATTGGGGGGTGTGTGCGGGGAAATCACAGCACATCAAATAAACTGCTCCCTTGCATGAGATACAAGAGAATAATTTGTGTTTTTTCCACAAACCTCTTAGTGTTGAAATCTTAAGAAACAAGAACAGTTTTGTATAAGTTCTAAGAAATTTACTGCCTCTTTCACCATCCAATACATTAGGAAACAAACTCGAAGACGCACTGCCAAATAAATGAGTGTGCAGCTACATCAGCAGTTTAAGTAGGAGATGTGAGAAACTTTCAGATGTTCAAGACAGCGCAGCAGGAGTGCGTGCTTCTCCCTGGAGTCATCAGTCAAACCTGGACCACAAAAAGCTCCATTATGCAAATAAATTAAAAACCAACCAAAAACTAAATAACAAGCCAACTCACCCTCAACATCCTATTGCATCCTTAGTGCCATTAATGCGACAGGGGTGTAGTCTTTAGACTGATCAAGTTTAAAGATAATGTTGTTTCTGTCAATGCATCATCCAATGGGAGTACAGAAATAGAAGATATGGGGGGTGGGGACAGGCAATTTCCCCCCCTCAAATTATCACAGAAATTTCATTTGCATAGATATCAATTACGAAATTGTTTAGCTTTGAGATCAGGCACTCTGAGTTACAGAAACATTAATGTGATTATGGTCATCCTATCTGATATTTGCAGTATGCTATCTGTAACAGCCATGAGTACGTGAAATATATTTGTCAAATGAGGAGCCTAGAGGAAAGTGCCCTTGGTTTCACTGACAACCACAACAGGAGGTAGCACAGTATTCCAGTGTACAGGGACAAAATAATTACAAACATGAAAGTCCACGGAGTAAAAATATTCTAAACTACTTGGGCTAAGTATCTGTGATTAAGTGTAACATTTAAAATGCAATTGCATGTAGTACTCTGCAGTTTAATGTGGATTTCTATATTCATTTTAAATTAATATTAATTTCCCAGTAAGTTTTAAATAAAATCATGGAACATCACTCCTTTCCCATTAGTATTTTGGTGAGGAACTTTGTGGCACCCAACTGTGCTATTTAGTTCCATCTGTTGGTGTTTCTTTCCTTACCACTTCATCTGCTCAAGCTCGCTAGTGTTTCTCCCTCACGAGCACACATTAAGTCAGTCAGTAAACCTTGCTGCCACCCCACGTCTGTCCACGCTGAAGATGTGAAGAGTGGTGGTGTTTATCTGGGCAGCAGAGAGACATGGGAACAGCCTTTAAATATTTAGAAGGTTGTGACAAAGAGCAAAAAAAATCTTTCTCCATGTTCATTCAACAACAAAAAAGTGGAAGTAGGAATGAACTGTAGTAGGGGGGATTTAGATTAAGCGAAGGAAAAAACCCTCTGAAGTAGTAAAGATAGTAAACCACTGGAATACATTTTCCATAAAGTTATCAATCGTCTCCATAGATGGAGGAACCTCTCACGGTCTTTTCCAGCCCCATATCCAATGATAAATCCTTGACATCCCTTTCAGCCTTTTATCTCCTTGCACAGTTTCACAGACACTTCACCATTATCTCACAAGATAACCAAGTTTGATTTTTTCATTTAACAGATGGTGTAGGGTTACTAAATCTTTGGGTATAAGGAATTGCTTGTCTAAAAGACACCAGTGATCCATAACGTCTGACAGCCTGTCTGCAAGGGCTGCCAGCATCGGTTTTGGGAGAAGAAACTTTACCTAAGGGACGTGAAGAATAATTGGTCTCCTTGTGTCCTCCAGGTCTCCAGTGACTTAGAGTCAGTAGAACTGCATACTTCACAAAACAGTTTTAAAAGTAAATCAGAACTAAAGATTTTTTTTGCTGTACTTCTGAATCTTACCATATACTTCATCTGCATAAAATAGTCCTAAGGGCTAATTTAAAATTAGGTGGAAAAAATATTTCAGTTTATTAGTTTTGAATCGTATCAAGTTTTCTTCTTCTTTTGGATACAACAAAGACTGAGTAGGAGTCTCGTATTTTTGTGCACTAACAATCTTTCAAGAAAGCTCCCATTGTTTTGGCAGATTACGTACACCATTTATCTACACAGAGTATTCTTCCATTAAATGGGATGTATATAGGTTCTACTGTAAATTCCTTTAGAGGAATTGCAGAATAAGCATTCATACCATACTCACAATGGGAGATAAGTATCTGATCTGAAATTTCAGCACTGTGGTGGTTAAACCAGTGAGAGAAAAACAACATTGTTTTGCACTTAGAAACCTGTTTCTAATCAGCTGAGCTACTCCTATGGGGTCAAATAAAAATGATTAGCTTATTAAAAGCATAGCTTTGCTATTTAATAAGCAAAAATGATTGAAAATTCTGTTCCAGATCCTGATAATTTTAGTGTTTCTAGTTAAGCCTGCAAAATTGCATTCATTATTAGTGTCTAGATTCATTAACAATTCAATTTATAGATATTAATGCTTATAATGCATGCTTCGCTTGCCAAAACTTGAAGAGAAATTGTTTCAATTAGCTTTCATGGATCATGAATCCTACCGGCTGGGTATTTTTAGACAAAAGATACAAACACATCCCCAAGCAATGCTAATGCACAGCTGGGATTCGTATGTAAGGTCAGCTAACAGTTTAAAAGGAAAAACAGTAAATGAGTTTTACACGGAACAGTTAGACAGGAACAGAACCAATCAAATATTTGCAAGTCACTCTACTCCACTTAAAAAAGCCAGGATTCCCTGGGTTTTGTGCTGTATTTTTAAAAAGCCAAACCGGGAAGATATAAACTAGTGACTAGGTTAAAGAATGTTTTTCAGGATGTGACTAAGCATACTACGTCCATGGACAGGCCCAGAGCAAATTGTTCTGTTCCCATTTTAATTCAAACTATATAATTAAAATCAATAAAGATGCACAGATGTAACCAAGGACATAAATTTACTAAATATTTTCTCTTCTTGGGTCAGTTACGGTCAGGGAGAAGAAACCAAAATCTACATAACCATTTTTGTATTACATAGGCAAAATAAAAGAGCCACAAGATCACAGAATAACACACTCAGCTGAGCTGACCAAGTGGTAGATTTGAGTCCATTGTGACCAGTGCTATCCCAAACATGAATGGAAGGCCTGGGAGCGACAAAACCTTCATCAAGTCTCACAGTGACGGCACAAAGAAGCTGAACTCTGCCAAACTCCGAGCTTGTACACGATTGCATGGGCTGTGCGTGAACCAAGGAAAGCACACAGCCTCA
Organism: Dromococcyx pavoninus; assembly: GCA_033558185.1. Taxonomy (NCBI): domain Eukaryota; kingdom Metazoa; phylum Chordata; class Aves; order Cuculiformes; family Neomorphidae; genus Dromococcyx; species Dromococcyx pavoninus. Next base: position 810,931 of record JAUMJL010000350.1, on the reverse strand, counting down.
GGACAGAGAGAAGTGATTCCATCAGAGCACTTAAAGGGAAAGCAACCAGAATCGCTTAGGTCCACAGCCTGGACTTCATTAATATAAAAACTATAAAAAGTTGGCTTTTATTATTGCCAGTAATCCATTACCCTTCCTTCTCCTCCTCATCTAAGGACTGTAAACACCAGTTAGAATATGGTGAGATTTTAGTGCAGGTAGAAGGTATGAGGTTGATCAGATATCTCTAAGGTCAGTGCAAGTCCCCACAGATAAAGAGCTGATCTCCTGTTCCTGCTTCCTGAATACAGGGTTACGTGGCATGAGGACTTCATACTGTCCATCACTGCCTACACAGCACCACACCTTCTCTCCCATATTGTCTCTAAAACAGCCCTAAGGAAGGTGTTTTTGGGAACAGGAAAGATTCAAAGGAAAATTAGTGTTTCTGCAAACAGAGAACAAGTTTGTGTCTCACCTCTCCAACAATAAGGTAAACTAAATTCCAGGGATATTGAAGATATTAAGTATTTTACACAAGCAATCTAATCACCCGTTCCCGCACAAAGCTGGTCTTTGTTTCAAAAGTGTCTAGACTACACAGATCAATCAAGTTATTTCTTTTGAGTTGGGTTATTTTTGTAGAGCAGCACTCTGGAGAATACTCTCCTAATGGCTGCCCACAGAGGTGTCTCACGCAGTCATCTTGCTGCTGGGCTTGACCATATCTATCTCATGTTTATTTGTAGGGCAGAAAGTCAGGCCCACACTAAATTCTTTGCCAGTGACGTGAGAGCATGTGCTCAGCTGCAATTTCTCTGCAGAGAAAAGCAATTAAGGAAAAGATTTAGAGGACAACCATCAGCACTGAAGTGAGCTGGAACCCTGTCTACAGACCAGCAGTGCTAGCAGTTGACCCACTGCTGCTCAACACAGCTTCAGGGCCATCTCTCTCAGAAGTATGTCTTTCTAATTAAAAATATCTGTAGTTAGGACTTGAGTCAGAGTAACCTTGTTATAACTCAAGAGAACACAAAATCAAACGATTCATCTTCCACAGTCAAACTTCACCCTAAATTTGCCAGTGCATTCATAGACAATGGACCACATTTCACTCCCGGTTTGAACCACATTGCTACTTAAGCTCTGCAAGGCACAGAAGGCTGCTGGAGGTTTGGAAAGCAACATCTATTCACACATTCTCAAAAATCTTCCAATGGGTCAAAATTTTCCAACCCTTGTTCCCTCAGTTATTTACTGTGTCAGATTCAGATTAGGGCCAAAAAAATGTAAACCATGGTACCAGAGAACAGATCGCTGCTCCATTCAGGCTTATATTGGCAAAGCAGACAGTATGAAGAAGCTCCAAGGCTGCCTGTGCTTACACTGAGTAGATGTCAGACCTCAGAATTAATACAGAAAAGTAATTTAAACAAATATTTTTAGCGATCCAATGTGTTTTCTCATCAGCACCAAGCAAAAAGGAACAGAAGTTCACAGACCTTAACCTGCACTATCCATGTTCCCAAATTCATTAATTCAAGATTATAGCTTGAACAGTTTGTAGAAAAAGTCAACTAAATTAATAAGCAACACACCTCAAAAACACATCAGAAATGAAATGACAATGCTAGCCTTACTGCCAACAGCTGTGGTCAGCAATGAAATCATTAGCAATACCGCATTACTATTTGAGACCATAACTCATTTGGTTTAGAAAATCCACAGAGGCCTGACTTGCTTTGCCATGAAAAAGACAGAGCAAACAAATTCCAGTTACGAGAAGACCCCATTCTTTACCTCCCCCACTTCCTTCGAACATGCTTACATGTATCTTCTACCAGCCTCTAAATCAGTCAGAACCATAGAATAGACCAAGTTGTGAGGGACCTGGAAGGATCATCTCTTCCAACCTTTCATGGGAAAAGGAGTCAAAACGAGATTATGTAGCACCCTGTTCAGTTGCATCCTGAAAATCTGCAGTGATGGAGACTTCACCACATCCCTGTTGAGGTTGTCCTAGTGACTGATTGTTATCACTGTACAAACTGCCATTCTGTGCAACTGGCACCTGTTTCCCCTTGACCTCTCCCTGTGAAGAAGGGAGCCTCTGTCCTCTTCGTAGCTGCCCTTTAAGTACTGGAAAATTGTGACAAGGGTCCCCCTGAACCTTCTCTTCTTCAGGGAGAAACATCACACCTGACATCACAGGGCAGGTACTTCAGCCTTTTGACCATCTCTGGGGCCCTCCTTTGGACCCTCTCCAGTCTGTCCACATCTCAAATTCTGGGGAGCAGAACTGGACACAGCACTCCAGGTGGGGCCCAAAAGCACCAAGTGGTATGATCTCTACCTCTCCTAGTAATGTCCATGCAGATACAGCCCAGGATCTCATTTGCCTTTGTGGCTGCTGCAGCACATTGCTGACTCACCTACAGCTTGCTGTCCATGAGGAGTCCCAGGTCCCTTTCAGCAAGGCTCCCCAGCCCCACAGATTCTGCCTGTACTGGGCTCTCTGGTTACGTCATCCCAGATACAGGACTTTGCACTTGCCTTTGCTAAACTTCACACAGTTCTTGCTAGGCCACTCTTTCAGCCTGTCCAGGTTCTCCCTTCAGATGGCTCTCCCTTCTGACCTGTCCACCTCATTTGGGTGTCATTAACAAACTTGGTGAGGGTGTTTTTCATTCAGATAATTTCTGAACACGTTGAACAGTGTGTGGCCCAGTACTGATCCCTGGGGGACCATGCTGGTGACATGCTGCCAGCCTGAATAAAAATGATTGATCACCATCCTCTGAGTGAGGGCTGTTAGCCCATTTCCCACCCATCTCACAGACCACCCACCCAGCCTATTTTACCAAGAGGAAACCATGGGAAACGGTGTTGAACACTTCGCTGAAGGCCAGGTAAACAATATCCACTGCTCTTCTCATGCCAACAGAAAGCATTACCTTGTTGGGACCAGGTCAATCTGGCATGATTTGCCTTTGGTAAATCTGTGTTGGCTTTTCCCAATCACCTGCCCCATTTGGATGGCAGTAGTTGCCAATATTTCATTCTATTGCTTTCTCAGGCACCTAAGTAAGACTAACAGGTCTGTAGTTTCCTGGGTGGTCTTTTGGGCCCTTGGTGTAGATGGGTGTGACATCTGCCTTCTTCCAGTCCTCGGGGATATCCCCTGATCTCCACTACTCTTCAAAGATTACAGACAGGGGCTTTGCACCAATGTCAGCCACTTCCCTTAACACTCTGGGGTGGATTTCATCTGGATCCATAGATTGATGTAGACTGAGCCCTTACAGGAGGCCACAGACCACCCTTTCTCCACTAGGGGCGAGTCAACACAAGTGCTTCTCTCCTTTGCTCATCCTAAGGTTGGCAACTTCTTTTAAATATTGTCAGGTTGATAAAGAGGAAGGTACAGTTAAATGGATTTGCAGGTTACATTGCTTCTAAATAATTAGGTTGTGTTCTTCTATGGCAACAAAGGACGCCAATCTGCCCAGTCTCAGAACATCCTACAGGGTATTAGTCTCATCTAGAATTGCCCTTTTTATAAAAAGAGTCTGCCTGCCTAGTTGACAGAAAGACAGGAGCCACTGTTGGGAAACAAAAGCCACTGTTTGAAAGCAGAAGCTTGCAAGAAAATGGCACTCAGGTCTGAATTGGTCTTAAATCAAAAGATGAAGTACCTGTCCCCTGTACAGCGTTCAGATACAGTGAATAAAGAAATTAATCTCTTGAGGTCAGTAGCCAATCTTCAGCAAGCATCCGTTCTTTAGCTAGATTAAGAATTTTTTTAGAGCTGGCCTCTGGACCCTCACATTTTGCATGTACTGCATGAACCACTGACAGCGTCAGCTAGGAATGTCTGGCCAAAGCAGGAAAGTCAGAAAAACAAGAGTATTAACAGACTTGACTTGAATAAATAGGGGTTTGCAAATCTGTTTTGTTCCAAAATTTGTACGGATGCACAATCAGCAAGAGAGGATAAAGAGACTCTTCTTTATCACACACAGATACAGATTCTACCTGCTTTTAGTACTGTATACATTGTAACTTAAAGTTTGTGGGTTTTTTTAACGACTATTTCATGTTTTAAAGAAGATTGCTCCTAAAAAATATAATTAAAGATAATAATTCGCTCACTCTAAGTGCAGTGTTGTTCAAAGGACACGCTGCACTGCTCACCAAGTATCATTACATGTTGAGTTATCATCTTTACTCCACCCATCCTAAAAATCACCATTAGGTCACTGCAGTTTATGCAGACCCTGAGAAAACCAGCAGGACTTGGAGTTTCTGTGCTATTCAAAAAGCCCAGAAATCACAGTAGATTTGATTAAAAGTGTTTAGACTTCCTAGTGCTAACCATGCTTCTATCTTTCACCTATGCAGAGAGATACCAGGGGCTACAGCGCTGCCTGGTTTTACTCTTGATTTTCCTAAATGCAATCAGTTCTCAATTTTCATTTTAAATTAATGTTTTCTATTCTTCATTAATATATTAAGAACATTCAAAACTGTATTCTTAAAGATTGTAACTACAAAGATGGGAGAACATGGTAAACATTTAACAGGCACTTTGGAAAAATACATGATGGCAAGAAGCTCTTCAGGGAGGGTTTATGCAGGAAAACTGCACAGTAAACAAACTGCTTTTCATTGTCAGAGGCTGAACCTATCAATGATGGAAAGTTTTCCAACGGGTAGCGTGGTTAGCTGGGAGATCCTGTATCATCAGCAAAGTGTTTTTATTTTTAATTTCTTGAAGAATAATTCAGGAAAAGCATTTTTCATTTTGTCAGAGTTTGTTGTATTTTTTTTGTTTCATTTTTAATTAGATCCCTGACACATAGTTGGTTTCCTTTGGTAGGAAATGTAATAACAGAGTCAGTTCCCTAACAAAGCAAACAGGCAAGTTCTCCAATACTCCTCCCTTAACTCTCATACCAGTTTAGCCATAATTAAGGATCTAAAATAACCCTGGATAGTAACATTTTCATTGTAGGACCAAATTTCACTATTTTTCCATCCTTACAGAGGGAATTACCAGCTGTATTTCCTATCCCTACTCCCAAGCACACCCACATCTGAATTATAAAGACCAAAACCTGGCATCTTATGATATCTCCCTTATTTAGGGTTTTGTACATCAATGACACTGTGCTGCAGCCCCCCTGGGAACTAAGTAAATGGATAAATACACTCAGAAAGGATGAGGATTCAGTGTTGCTGGATTATGTTTAGGTTCAACATTTAAAGTTTTTTAGGTTTTGCAAGCATATGGTCAGATCAATACTGAACACATAGAACAGCACAGACAAGGGAGCCAGCTTATTTTCTATTTTAAAAAGTCAACCTGCTCCCTGAATAAGCCTAGACGAGATCGCTGAAGATAAAGGTGTGTACAAATGCTCCCACAAACACTTCAGAAGCATATGGAGTACTCCCTAGAGCCCGACGTGAAGAAAACCAGCGTGTGTCAACTCTTAAATAATAGGGCTGTCATGTTCTGGATTTGGCTCAGTTTCCAGGTATTCTTCAGATGGCCTCAAGATGTTGGTCAGTCTACAAGTCTACAGCTCATTTCAATTGTCTAGTCCTGAAGTAACCAAGCTGGGTTCTACATATGAAAGCAACTATGCCGTTCCATTTGTCTCATTTTGAGCAGATGGGAAACCAGCACACATGCCATAGCTGTTAAGTGCCCAGAAGCAGAATGAAAACTAACAAAAAATAAATTAAGAACTTATGCTAAAAGCAGCTTCTCCTGCTCCTTTCGAGATGCTGGTATAAGCTTCTCCAATCTACCAGCATTATCCCAGGCTTGTCTAGTTCTCACACAATCTCTTGCTGTCATCAAGTAACACTTTCATTTCTCCAGCCAGCTCACAACGATGCGGCAAAGCTGAATGCTATTACTATGTAAAATGCACTATAAGAGATGCAGTCATGAAAAGGAGCAACACTGCATGGAAGAGAAGACCCAGACCAAGTGCCCCAACTTGTTTAATGGATAAGCCATGGAGGGACTACTTCTGCTATAAGTAGTGTCGATGACACAAAACCATCCGTTGCTCTGCAGAAGACCTGTGAAATGCACTCTTTGACCTAACTTGCCCCATCATGGGAGGTGATTGGCTAAAGCCAACAGCGCACACGTCCCACATCTCTGAAATTGCCAGGTTCTGCCTATGAAATCAAACACAAGGCATCCCCACCGACTAGAGGATACTAGAATAGCTTGCAAGCTGTAGCCTGGAAGTCTTCCAGTACCTGCAAAACATCAACAAAATAAAATGCTGTGACACTTGGAAGGGTGTGACCACAACTGGAAGCTGTTCCTCTGGTGCCTACACCATACAGGAAGGATGCCAATTTGTGTTCTTCAATCTTGCACACAGTAGTATCAGATTTCGGACTTATTTCTGCAACTTGACATGAAATACTTGGCAAGCCACAAGTCCCCTTTATCTCAGGATGCAAGTTTCTCCTTCGGGTGTCTACAGATTTATTTGTATTTATCTCCAAAAAGATACAAGGATCCCAAGTTTGTCACTGCTATCTGTACTCATCTGACCCAAGACAGCTTAATGGTTAAAAATAAAATACAGATTTTTACAGAGTCGGGAAGGTCAGATTTTCAATTAAAGAACTAGAAACAAGATTAAAAGTAATTAAGAATTGCACATAGTGTGTTTAAAACAGAAAGATTCTCTCTTCAGTATAGCTCATCTAGAGTCTTCTCTAGCCACAACAGTGGGAGACTGAGTTCACAGATTCACCTTGTTTTCCAATCATCTCTTTCTTCCATTCCTTTTATTTTCCATTCTTACAGAAAGCAGGCACAAGTTTTAGTTGTACCACTAGCATTGATAACAGAATCGCTACCAACAAATGTATGCTTAGAACTTTTCCATTATCAGCATGACCTTTGCCAATATAAGGTGCTTCTGGCATAAAGCATTTTCCAGTTGGGGTAGAAACCACCAGATTTCCTACTGAATGATACCATTTGGTGCATCTCATATAGCCTTTACTTATGTCTTACGCTGGCACACCTCAAATATCCTTCACATCTTTCACAAGCACTTCAGCAAGTGCTATTTAGGCAAAGTTTGCTCTAGCCTGTATCAGAAACCAGATAAAAACACAGCAAGCAGATGACTCAACCCTACACATCTGTAGACTCTTACACCCGACCCACGCACTTCACCACCCTACCTTGCAGGTGCTAGACCACACCACTTTGTCCAGAACTAAGACTAATTTTTATCTGTGGTGAACATCCTCCAGTTTTACAACAGTCATTTAAAATAGTCTTTTACATTCACTTCATCTTTATCTCACTGCGGCTGCTCTGCAGAGAACATGAACTCTACATTTACATTTAGACATGCCTACAAGCTCAGTCAGAAAAGGCCTGGGTTAAAATTCTGTTCAGGAATGGGTTAAACACAACTGAAGTGGGGAAGAATGGCAAAACATTATATTTCTGATTTTTGCCTGAAAAGTGAGCAGCAGCCCACATGAAGAGGTCAATAAGGCTGCAAATTCAAACACTGAAAGTTTAAAAACACTTCACAGTTCCCTATCCTAGCCCAATTCATTTTATTGGTCGTATACATGGCATTGTTGTGCAAGACCTATTCCTAATTCGGGCTGCAGCACAAAAATGAAGTTTTTCTAATACATAAAGCATTAGGCTGAAAACCTCAGAAAACTTGTTTCAACTTTACAGTCATAAACCCCTTGTAAAAAAATAGCTGAAGCCATATTATAATGTATTAAGAATATACCAATAAACTCATTCTGCTAAGAAATTATCCATTGTTTGAGTAAAATTGGAAATTAGTTTTAATTTTCAGCTCAGGACACCAAAAAGTGGAAACTGAAAAAGCCTCAAAACCAAACCAACTGCTTTTTGACAACTGAAATAAACTTTGGTTATTAAATAATTGTTTATACAGAGATGCTTCAAAGTCAAATACTTTTTTCAAAACCAGAGCATGGGCATTGATTTCTACAAGTTTGAGTTTTTTCTAACTTTTCTTTTCCTTCCCAACACTTGAATGACTTAATAAAATGAAATTATTTTTGACAAAGAGCACTTTTCACCAGGAGTTGTTTAAATGCTTTTCTTAGTTTCCTTTTGTCTTTTCTAAATTCAGTGATCAGTTTTGTAATCTTCAAACTTTTGCAACTCTAATTCTACAGTTCTATGTTCCTCCCCCCCTTTAAGCTCCTCCATCCATTAAATGGTACTAAATACAGCTGGCTTTGTTTTTGCATTTTATTTTTTGCAGGAGCAGATAGGCCAGTGGTTGGAGTAAGGAGGTTTACATGGTGAGAGGATGATGGAAAAGAAACAGCAGAGATGGATAAGGCACACAGGGAATTAAATAGTAGGACACAGGGTAGCCAAGCAGAAAGTATTGTTAACAGGCATAAGAAAAGATAAACAACCCCCTTAATTTCACTGCCACCAGAGAAGTTTGCTTATTTCTTCCCCAGATGCTTTTAGTTTTCCATTATGCTGCCCCTCATGCTGAATCTTCCTCAAGCTGATCTACAGACTCCATCACTTTCTCTTTTCAAGGATCTTCAAGGCTCACTGCTACAATGGTGATGACAGGAATGAGCTGAAGGGCAATTAGGAAAAATTGCTGTTTGGTACATTTTCACAAAAGAGCAACAGCAACACACAAGAGTTAGCAAGTGCTTTAATCCAAGGTGTCAGATATTTGGCAAAATGCTCAGCCCTCACTGAGGGAGAAGGCCCAAGATCACCCAGGAGCCCCAGACTTGCAGTCTAAGCCATACTGCATTGCTCTGCCCAGATCATCATCTTTGGGCACCCCAAATCGGGTTCAAGCTAATAAGCTAGACCAACCTCACCAGAGATGAGCACCATATGGTCCAAATATTTCATTCCTCAGGTTAAAAGGAGATGACAAATTTCCTTCCCCTGGTTATTGAGAAAGGTTCAGCTGCCTATCTCCCACCTTCTAGCCAAAAGCAAACACAAAATGCTCTCAGCAGTTTGGAAGCGTGAGCAGTCCGTAAAAGCAAGTCCACTCCTTCTTGGACTAATGGAAAACAAGGCTCCAGAACATGAGACAAAACATAGGTGATGAAAACAACTGGGAAAAGGATGAGAATGATTCTGAAAAAGGTCAAGAGTATCAGATAAGCTGTCATGAGAAGGAAGAGTTATTGTACTCGTGAGCTACTTGGAACTTCGTATCAGAGCCACAGGTTTTTTCCTTCCCTCAAGAAAACTCCTGTGGTGAACTCATCAGGTCCCATCCCCATAGAGGTGTTTTGTTCATTTTGGAAAGAAGAGAGCCAGGTACTCCAAATACCCCCATAGGAATGGGTTAATTGCAGAATTCCCAAGTAGCCAAATATTGAACCTATTCTTCAATACTTTTATTTCTAAACAAACAAAATAACAGTTTCAAAGATTTCCATCTCAAAAGATCTGATTCTGACATCAGAAACTCCAAGTTTTACCTTGTCCCAAAAACTGGAAATTTACAGCTCGCTCTTAAAATAATTGTGTGCAAGAATGACTGCTAAGTTTAAATAAAACCCACTCTCTGCCCTTCTCCTCACACCCATGTCCACCAGGCAGGCTCCTTGCTGGTATTTGAACTTAGTGAAAGGAAGCCACTTCCTCATTAAGACATACCCAACTATGGTCATAACATGGAGAGCCAAAAGTAGTAACAGATTTATTATTACCACTGTGTGGAAATAAAATGGGCTTTTTTTCCTCTGTTACTCAATCCATTTAATTATCCATGCAAAGTAAAGTTATTCCTGGCAGCCACAGAGGCAAAACTAACTTCAATAATGCTGGGGGTGGAATGGTTGTTATGCAGGAGAAGAAACTAAATAGTTCAGTAAATTAGCCCAAACAGATACACACTGGGATTGGCCTCTAGAGATTCAAAATACCAAATTCAATGCTTTTAGGCTTATCATACTTTTTATTTAATAGAAAAATGTCTGATCTGGGACTGCATCATATCCCAAAGACTCTACAAAGAGGTAATTTTTTCAGAGAGTGCCCTGAGGGTAGCAGGAAAAATTACAGAAAGCTTCAAACCGTTCAGCTCCCACAAGTATCCCTGCATTCTGGACTTTCACTTAAGCAACAAAGCACAACCAGTGAGGAATGTGTGGTGGTTACTGAATACTTGGATGGGTATTACAAAGCACTGCATTAAATACTTCAATAGCCTAACATTTTCCTGGAAAAGCATAATCCAATTTCAGGGAGGGGAGCACCAGGCTGAGATTGCAGCATCTTCTCCGTATTACTGGCCTCAGCACAGCTCAGCCTGAAACACCACGTACTCCCACCTCCTCAGGCATTCCAGAGGCACGGAGTGTTTGCTCTTGAAGCTTATTTGTCCTAGAAAATGTCCCCACAGTCAGGCTTTACCTTAGGGAAAAACACCCCATACCTATGATAATTGGAGGATGGAGAAATCAAGCAATAGAGGGAAAAAACCCTAGCCTACAAAAAAGCACACACAAAGCAAGAGCTGAAAGTGAAGAAAACCGCAAAATTTACTCAAAGTATTTATTTCAACTGTCCACAGGCACAGTGATTGTATAAACAGTGAACCATGTGAACACAAATGAACACTATGGGAAAAGAAACCCCTCATTTTTTTCAGTGCGGTAAAGTACAGACCACCAAGAACAGTTTGACTCAAATACCCAGCATCAGTTCCCACACAAGAGCTGTTATTGTTGGCTTCGACACCCAAGTCCAACAAGAACAGTAAGAACATGCATTCTGCTAATGTTTGAATAACCCTTGCCAACAAATTGATCCCACAGCAGGAAGGCTGTAGGAGATGGGTTCAAATAAATGAGAAAGTAAAAGACATGCAGCACTTCTCCTTTGTGACACGTGTTCAATGGGAGCACTTTTTACTTCCCTTATTTAAAAGGGATTGTTTTTACCTCCCCTACCCCCACCTCTTTGGAAAGAAACAACGGAAAAGGGCATTGGTGAGCATCTGCAATTTACATGCAAGGGAGACAACTGCCAGAGAAATACAAATTCCACAGATGTTAACCCAGAGGACAGCCCAAATTAAGCAAATCTCTAAATAAGGTCTGGGAGGCACTTTCTGAAGGAAGGAAAGCAACATGTTTCCAAAGTAGGCAATTACAGCTGTCAGCTTAATCCCAGGCCAGCAGACACAGCCTTCTGCATCTACCTGACTGCTCTACGATAAATCCACCAATTCAATGTGTAAAAAGTATGAACAGATCATTGAGGTAGGAAACAATCCTATGTCTGACTTCTGTTCTCTGTCAGAGATAGTATTTTGAAACAGCAAAATTGACTCGAAAACCCGAAAATGAAGCCCCTATTAATCCACAATCAGATCCCTTATGGTAGTAAGTGACCAAGGCTCGTAATGCATAGGGTAACAGCCCATCCAAAGCTGAGTCGAATGAGCTGTACTGTTCCAAGGGCATGAGCCTGTATTTATGCACAGCATCGTGTTGTGTAATGGCTATTCTGCAATCAGCTTTGCTGCCTCCTGCACAGTGGAGTTCTAATCTACACCTCCGAACCAGTTCCACAGTCACTTCTCAAACTGTCAAGGAAGCAAATCTGCAGAAGATATGAACAGAACTGGAATTTTATTGTAATGTGACCATTCCTTCTCTAGGAAATACAGCATCCTTCTCCAGAAAGGGGCCATTCAGCATCAAGGACAACACTGACATTTGACCATTCTTGACAGGTACCCTCATTCTTCTCCTGCTCACGCACACATTCATCTGTTTGGTTCATCAGAGACGCATGTGTGTACACTGTGCCACATACGCAAGGAGAAGAGAGTGAATAATTTACAATACAGTAAATTTATAATTGTATAAACTGCCATGCCCCAGTATAGCCTATTTCCTGAAGGGATTTCATCCTTTCAATCTTTTTAGTCCTTTACAGACTCTTAATATTAAATGGGACTCTGTATCTTTAATTGCAATTTTCCATTTTGCACAAGTAAACCTTTTCCATAGTACAGTCTCTTTTTAAGTTATAAATAAAACACCCAACTATTTTCTTTTTCCCACAGATGAGAACATTAGAACATTGACATTTTAATCTGTTCTATACAAGAGTGAGTTGTGTCAGCACACTGCTTCCAGCTACAACAACAAAAAAACCCAAGTTTAATTAAAGACAGAGTGGAGAAGCTGCATTGTGGTATCTGAACCACAAAAGATGCACAGTATAGTCTCTTACTCGCTCACCATTTTGGGCTCAGTTTCCTCTTTGGATAAATGCTTGGCAGACAAGATGATTGAAAAGGGAAGGGAGGACAAGAAATAAAAGCGTTCTCAGATAGGAAACATGGAAGACAAAATCATATACCTGAGACTTACATACATTAAATATTTTACCCAGAAAATAGTAAAAGCATAGCATAAACTTCCCTATCACAAATGCATAGTAGAAACCAATCACATTCACATCAGCCCTGCCACTTCAGTGCTAGGGCTTACACTGCTCCAAGCTTTAATGCTGTGTATTAATACCCATTTCCACTGACAAATTCTTTTCCCTAGCAAGTTCTAGTGATGTTCAATTTTTAAAGAATGAAACCACAAAATTTTGCGTTTCCACTTCCAGGTAAGCAAGAAACACACTGTCTGCTGGGGAGCATTACACACTTCTAGTAGGAATCTTCCAGCAATTCATCAGCCCAGGCCCCTTCAAGGTACAGGACTGCTGGAACAGGGGCACGGCGGGTGCCTCATCCTGCCACGGAGAACGTCTGGAAGGGGCAGAAGGGCGCTCTGTGACATCAGCGATTCCTTTCCTGCACTCCTGCCCATGAGCTAAAAGCTGGAGGTTTGCAGACCTTGGGTTATTCCCACCAGCACAGGATGCGATGCTGCCAACGTGCTGCTGTTGCCACCTGTGCTCACTACTGCAAAGGAAGGTAACGTGGAAGGAGAGGCTGAGAGAACTGGGTTGGTTCACCTGGAAAGAGGAGAGGCTAAGGGAAACTGCTGCCTGCAACCACCTAATGGGCAGTGATAGAAGGCTGAGACAGACTCTTCTTCAAATTGCTCAGAAAAAAAACAAGAGAAAACAAGAAAGTTATAGCCAAGGAAATTTCAGAAAAGAAAAATTCTTCATTGTAGTCAGAGTGGGACAGGTTGCACAATCTTCAGCCGAGGAATTACTTCACAACCACGTGGGAGACTGCCCTGAGGTGCCTAATGTCACATCAGTAGCACTGCTTCGAGGAAAGCTTTGCACCAGATGTCCTCTGGAAGGGCTTTTCCACTGAAATTATTCTACAACTGTATGATAGATCTGCTTCTCGCATCCCTGCTACTACATGGAAAATGGCAGCAGGTAGACAATAAAAAAGTAATCTCCAATAACAAACCACATACAACACCGCAGACAAAAAACCACACCTTTAACACTTACATACCCATGTATGTTTAGACTGCACATGCCAATAGTTCCCAAATAAACAGTTATGGCAGCATCAGAATTCTTCATGAGAATGACTGCACACAGAGGATAGCCTTAAGCAGCCCTTGGGCACTTATATTTCCAAGTCAGCAGCCTAACTTTTATATTTAAGTCTTAGAAGGAGCATAAAAATTAATGCAGACTTATTCTATAACGTGGCGCCTCGCAGTAGCCACCAGTTGGATGAGAATTTCTCCTTCCAAACTGCAAATGCAGTCACCCTGCAGTTCTCCCTTGCTCAATAGGAAAGCCACAATCACGGAGCCATTTGTTATGGTTTCATTACGTTACCCAAACAGAGGTGTTGTGTCATATTATTTAATAATGCACATGTCCAAACCACCACAAACAGGAATACCAAGGGAGTAAAATAAAGTGTTTTCTGCCCTAGAAGTGAGAAATGTTATTTCTGAGTTCATTTTGTTAGCATTTCACATTCAAATTTCCTCTCCAAGTACTTAGACATCTTAGTAATATGCCTTTTTCTTTACTTGTTAAACATGTCAGTTCATTACATTGTCACTCATTGGCTGGAGAAGGATATTGCTTGTGTTTGATCCTGCTCTCTTACAACTTCAGTTCCAAAGTAAAAGGACAACCGTTTAGACTGGCTGATACCCCTGAAGTAGGAGATAAGTCCAAGACAGTAAGACTTGTGTAAACAGCAACAAAATGGTAAGTGGATATCAAACTGAAAAATAAGCAAAAAATAGGAGAAAGTATAATATAGCTAGTAGGTAGAATAAACAATGATATAGAGAAGAATGCAAAGGGGCAAAATATAGATCTATTCACCTCAAACTTTTATTGGTAGGTATGTAAAGCTGTTTTCTGTCCCATCTTTCACATAGAGTAGGAAAGATATTTACATCAAGGAAAATATATTCGCATTCCTGACCAGTTTCTCAAAACAAAAATTACAAACAAACCACCCAACAACCAAAACACTGCTCCTTAAGAAAAAACAACCCAGCTGTCATTAAGAGACTTAAAGAATAGTGAAACATTCAAGCTCAACATACTGGATGCATTTTGATTGCCACGCTGCCTTGAAAATCTGGCCAAATTACAGATCCCAAGCCTTTGAAACACAGCCATGCCTACTCTGTTCCTGTCAGGCAGTGCCATCTCTTCTCTTTGTGCTCCTACCAACTACCAAAAAAGCACCTCTAGTACTGAATCTGATCAAAAAGGAGGTACTAAAAATCTGTTCACAGGAGATCTTTGTCAAGAGCATGGAAGCTGATTCACACACCTGCTTTGCTCAGCAGATGGGCATGTTTCACTGTATTTCTATTTTCAAGCATGTCTGTAACCTGTATCAATTTGCAGTTTTTCCTGTGCAAAAGCACCATGCTCTAAACTTGACATTCGTGAGTGTAGATTACGAAGGAATTTCCAAGAGTGCTTTCTCCATTTCCTTCTCAAAGAGAAAAAAAATCCTAAGAGAGTCAGTGAATCCAAGCAGAGACTTCAGAAGTCCTTTCAGACAATCAAAAGCAGGATTTTCCAAGCAGGCAGCTGTAGTTCATTAGATCCGCCATGGACCGTGAAAGCCACTTGCCAATAGTGTCGAAAGACTATTACTCATTTCAATCTCTCTGAAGAGGACAGCTCTCTGACAAAGCATTAGTGGAAAACACAGACTTTGGGGCTCTGACTGGAACAACTAAGCATGCAGACGGAAGTTCAATACTGAACACAAAGCTGAGTTGCGAAGGCAGATTGATGTCCCAGCTTTTCGCCCTCAGAGATCAGAGCTTCTGTCTCGATTATAAAGGGGAAAAGTGTTTTGGAAATAAAAATAAGCTGGCCACGTGGAAGATAATAATGCCATACAATCTAGCAAAAGCCTATTTCTGAATAGTAAGTTTTTTGCACCCCTTTGAGCCTTGTTAATCTGCAAGTGACAGCACAAAAAACCCCAAAAGCTGGGTGTCACAAGATAGCCCTGACCAGGCCAATTTCAGCAGCTAAAACTGAGCAGTTGGGCTCCCAGATCCCTTCCTCCCAGCAGCTGAGTTAATCAGAAATAAAGACGTTTCCCCAAAATAAATACAAGATGAAGGCAAATGTAAGGAGGGAGCCCGGAAAATACTAATTTTGTTCCTTTTATGAATTTTAGTTATTATTTACAGAGACATTTAAGCCTTTTGACCATAGGACAGAGCTGGGTGGGCTTGGCCCACCTATGCATTTGGCTGGCAAATATTACAGTTGTGGGTGTAGCATCAGAATTCAAATACAATGCCTTCCCCTTTAGTCGGTTCCAATAATCTAACCCATTCTAATAACTGTTCTCTTCTGCATTAACTTTCCTCTTCACTTTTAATGCTTATAGTAGCCCTCTGCACATGTTAGTAAGACCCCTCACAGTTCCAGGCAGTACAATGCTGTGGTCAGACATCACACAGCAACCTACACACCTCTCACAGAAGATAAATATGCCTAATGTTGAGGTCTTTACTGCTTTATACCATAGCCTATAAATATTTCAGATGCCATCCCCCAGTACCTCAGCGCTGGTATCCTGTATGCAATAGTGGTTAGGAATAGTTGCCAGAAGTCCAGCAGACAAACTAGAGATAAGGCAATTTCTCCATTACTGTCTGTTAATCAAACAAACACCACCCAGGCCTCCAGACATTAGTATGAAATCTAAAGCTATGAAAAGGACTTAACAGAAAGCATTCTCTCTTCATTGCTAAGGATCAATAGTCTACTTCATACAGTTCACTATTTTTAAAACTACGCTTTTGCAGATTACCAATCAGAGAGCAAGGAAATAGTTTTCGTTCCTAACATACACCTCACTTTAGAGAAGAAAGTTTGCAGGAAGTCGTAAAAAAGCATGATGAATATACAGCAAATAGCACAAACCAATCAAATTATATACTTAAATTTTCTTCGTATTCCAGAAAAGTAGTAGATTATATTTTACAGAGGAGATACAATGCAGCATACCCAACATTGTGCTCACAATAGAGTTGGCTTTTCTGTAATGTTTTCCTCTAATTCAGATATGCTCTACAAAAATGACTGGCAGTGTAGACACAGAGCCAGTATTTTCACAGCCTAGATAAGCGTCAGTGTCCTCCTGGCATGGGAAATGTATTTGAAGAAAAACCTTTAAGAGTCTGATGTCACACAAGCTACATTAAACGACCCTACATACATTTTATTAAAAAGCCAAACTCCTCAGTACAGAAACAAGCAGCAAACAGAATGATTGCTCTTACTGTATGACTGCATATCAAAGAGAATCCTTTCCAAGAGGGTATGAGAAAAAAAAAGATATTCAACAGTGAATTTTATGAGAGAAGGATAAAAAAACAGGTAGTTCAACAGATTCCTGAAATCCCAGTAGTAGTCAATAAATCGACTTCTGCTTCACATTATATGAAGAGGCTGTACTTAGCAAATCACTGTGTAAGCTGCCTCAATAACAGCACTCCTGCTATCAAGTTTACTTGCAATGATTCCAACAAAGAAATTAATTTCTTCGATGACAAGAAAAGGTTATCTAGAACAGGAAAAACACAGGAGACAAAATTTTCCCCTAATAAAAACAAATATCAGACTCTGAACTGAATTTGAAGCTATCTTTTTTTTTTCCTCTGTAAGATGTGAAATCCCTGTAGCCCAAACACTGCAGCTACAAAGAAAACATCCTACAAACTGCATTTCTAAAAACACAAGGAAAGCATAATGAAACAGATCTTTTTTCAATACATGATTCACTAAAGCATGTCCGTGCATACTGTTCTTCAGGCGAGGCTCAGAACAAGAAAATATACTGCTATCAAAGTTCTAGATTTAAAAGCAAACCTTACTTTGAGCTACTGGTTGATTTACTCCTTCTCAACAACCTTAGCACAACATAAGAGCAGCTCTGCAAGAGCTTTCCAGACTTCAGAACATGCCTTTTCCACAAGTATAAAGGTGTTTCTCAAGACTTTGGCAAGTAATAGAGTCCTAGTCTCATATTACTAATTTTATTGATATGTTTATTCCAATGAGACATTCACCAGGTATCAATCACCCATCTGATTTTCCAGTTGAATTATCAATTATTTTATAACTATTTCCATGAAGAGACACCAGTTTACTCTGACACCTGTTATTCATCTTACTATAATAAACTTGTGTTATTGTTCTCATTTGATTCTCCTCATACTTGTCTTATAAAGCAAGCAGAATTACATGTTTTCTACATGTCAACAGGAAGTCAGCCATAAACATAAGACGCAGGAGTTTGATTTTTAAATTCATTATAAAAAAAGTGGCTTACCTTCCACTATTGCCCAAAGATCTACTCCCACCGGTTTTCTTAAAGCAATTCAATCAATCAGACATCCAAGAACTTTATGATCTAGATATTGGCATCAAACAATTAGCCTCTATGCTAGATGGATTGATTACAATATTTGCATGATCAATTTCTATAGATTTGGTTTTAGCTTTAAAAGTTTGTTGGATTTCTGTATTTCACAGCTGCAAAGGTTAACATTAAAATATTAATCAATTATAGATGAAAGCAATATAGTTCACCTAAAATAATAACCCAAAAATTTTTAGACCCTTAGTTTCTATTCCACCTTCATCTAGCCAGAGATGCCAAACACAGCGACAAGGCCTTCAAGGTCAAAATCAACCATTTAATGCTGTTGATCGGGCCTATTAAGCAGAGGACCTCTAGGAAACATCACACTGATAAAGGATTAATGCGAGCTGAAGTCCCACAGGAAGTCATATGACTCTGCTAGGACATTTATAAATTAAGTGAGTAGCTTGAACTAGGTCAAATGGGAAAGAGTTGAGATCTAGGTTTCAATTTCCATGGTGATTTGAAGAAAAGAGCTTGTCTGAAGAGCTGTTTGGACCATTAATGCTCATTTTTAGTATCCTTTGGAAAATATGGGATATTTGAGAGGACAAAGAAAAACACTTTTTTTTAAATCTGATGACTTGACTAAGTATAATCTTGTCTGACACTGGTCTCAAAATAACAGAATGGCCAATATATGACTCTACTTAGAAAGAAATGGAGGGGGTAATACAATATTAATGACATGAATTTTCAGAAAATATATTCTTGGACTATTTTGATTTTTAATTATATGTTTATTGCTAATTAATAACACATATATAGCAGATTTTTTTTGTAAGGCAGTTGACTTGATGCAAAATGACATTTGATTAAGACACTCAAAATTAACATGACACATCAAGTGGGCTAGAGACTGATAAGCCTCAAAATGTAATTGCAGATGAGGCCAAACACTAAATAAATGTTTCCAGCTTATATCAATTAAATATCAACACAGAAGAGAATGGTTTCTTTTATGCCACCTTCAAGAGCTTGACCCTGTGTTATTCAACAGTTCTGTGTACACACAGGAAAAAACCCACAAAATCATTACTGAATAAATTTACAGATTATAGTGATAAAAAAGGATCAGTGATGGAAAGCCATTTAGTTTGCATGGTAAAGAAGACTCAAGCAAAGATCATAGATTTAATATAGCTAAATGTGAGAAAACACGCCTAAGCTACATTTACAGGCTGGAAGCCTATCCTGAAAGCAAGTATTCTAAAAGGTCATTGTAGAAAAACATTTGTAGGGAGTTTCAGTGAGATACTGTGTGTAAATAGGACTATGGAGATAATTTTGCTTTCATATTTCCTCCAAAGCTAAAATTACACAAGTGAGGCTTAGAAAACAGCAAACAAGAGCGAGCAGCAGAAAGGGTCACACATACAGAACACAAGAGAGGACCTGGGAGGCTGGTGTAGGCAATAACCAAGAACACGAGTGTGATGGGCAGTCTGTGCTCGCTCCCCTCCTCATCTGGAGACAAACAAGTATAGAAGAAAGTGGAACCTCACAGAGTGAGTGTTCCCCCATACTTTCCCCCATAGTGTCTGGATGCAAATTAAAACCTCAGGAGATAAACAGAAATAAAACATGGCAGAGGAAGCACATAGTTAAAGAATATACTGTTTTTTGTGGACTGGGGACTGACTTAAACCACAAAGAGAAAGCACATGGGATGAGTGAGCTAAAGACATGAATACACAGCTTCTCCTGAAGAAGGTGACAGGACTTCAGAAATAAGCAAGTAATCACCTAAGAAGCAACTGCTAGCAGCACATAAAACATGTTTTCCTTTTTAAACACAAAGACTACTAAAGTGCCAGTTGCATCAATTTTGGCCCAAGATGGGCAAATAAGCTGGAATCACTGGTGGGAAACTATATGTTGCTGGATAGAATAAACAAAATGAAATCCCCTGCATCCTTTTATACATTTCCAGTTACTGTCAGCAGCTCAGAGTAAGTTTCTCAAATTACTGAGCACCTACCACGATCAAATTCTCTGCCACATCAGCCTTCACTCTTCCTGGTATTCACCTTGTTCCCACACCACTATAACAAAACTCAGGGTGGGGAAATTGCTTTGAATTACTTTGAAATTGCTTGACATCAGCTTTAGAAAGTCAGAGTTGAACTTCAATATAAACTCACGTATTTTAAAAAAAAAAAACAAACCAACCCCTCACCTAGAAAGCTACTACAAGTTTAATTAAAACAGAGATAAGGAGGTATTTGGGCTTCTAATGCCTTCCTCAAAGGTTAAATTGGACAAAACTCAGGCATCTGAAAGAGGATTAGAAAGCAGTTATGATGGTATGCAGCTTAACTCTTAATCATAGTTCTCCAAGTAACATCTTCCTATGCCAGTAACAGATATTCAGGCTCTCTTGCTTCTTCCTTTTGTACCTTGCCTTTGCATATAATGTGGAGTATTAATATTTCCTTTTCCTTAAAGAAATTTCATGTCTTGAAAAGCTATACTTAAGAGGAGCTACTTACATACAGTACAACTAAACATTTTGCTTTTTTCAGCCATGAAATTCCACCACTAAGTTTCACAGCTTTTTTCATCTGATTTATGGAAACACCACTTAATGCTATGATCTTGCCTGTTACACAACCTACTTAGCAAGCACACTTAGATCCCACCCAGCTGCTGACGATGCCATGACAGGACACAATGAGTAGTACCACACACATCCAGAACATCCGCTCCTTTGTTTTGATCATAAATACATAGTAAGGAGAGGAAGAAAACACCTCAGAAAACTTGCCTGGGTTCTCTTTATATTAACTGTCCCAGCATGCTCTTTCAGCTAATCCCTCCATCTTCATATAAAGCTGCATATAGCACATCACACATAGCTGAACAACTGAAGACCTGAAACACAAAAACTCAAGGAACGTACAAAATGTACAAGGACATATAAGGAACACGACACACCTGATTAATTACTCCCCTGCCTCCTGATTCCCAAGCCAGGGCTTTAACATTCACATTCAAACTGGACAGACCTATCAGTCTGTTACAAATTCTGAGCAGGTGACAGAGATGTGACCTCTGTCAGGCAGGCCCACAGATGGGATTCCTCAGTTTCTCACCTGACAGTAGCTGTCAGCAGCAGTTGCAGCTGAACTGTGTCGAACCATTCAGCTGTAATTCTAACCACAATCAAGCCAGCTACAACATTACTTCAGCAGTTGTGATTAAACAATAGCCCTGATACAAAGTCTTTTAATAACACCGAGTGGAGATTTCTGCTACAAGAAGTATTACCACTACAGGACCACTTAGACATCTTCAAAACAAGTTTCCTCAACACAGCCTGCCTGCCCGTGAGCCAGCATCCAGCTACAATGAAGACGTTTGCGGTTTTCCTATCTGCCACCTGCCTCCCTCCAACATCAATATACAGCTTCAAAGTCCAAAGGGACACTCAAACAAAGCTGGAGGGACAGAGAGGAATCAATGGCAAAACAAAAACAAATTGGTTTCAAATGATTTTGGATTGTAAAAACGAGGAGTTCTTATTTTTAGACTGCATACAGGTAGCTCAAGGTGCTTTTTCTTTGGTCCCCATGACAGTAGTTAAGTGAATACACCTGCCTCGCCTCACTCCCTTCTGATGGTAAACAGAAGGTCTTGCATTTAAGTTACAACATGGAATACTTCAGAGCAGCCCTGTGCCAAAATAGCACATTTCTGAGGGATGCAAAGGTATTCAATAAAAAGCTTTTAAAGGCATATTTTTAAACTTGCAGCAGGAAAGCTTTTCTGTGTCAAGACAGTAATTCTTTTAGCAGCATTGATCAAAATGTCATTCTTTTATGAGTGTACAATACCTTTTAATGGCATACAACAAGCCATTAGGGTTATACACCTCCGCGCAGCAGACAGCTTACTGGAAAATCGGGAACACTGGCCAAGATACAGTCACTAGTTTTTATGCTTCTAATAATGCAGAGTTCCATTTTCCCCAGTTCTACTCCATCCTAATACCCACAGGTGAATTAATCCAAAAATTAAGCTGAACTTCTCATTGCTTCCACCAGAGTTATTGCCACTGTAACCCACATACTTTCCCCAAGAAATACCTCTTATAAATACAATTAATATTCTGTCTTTTTAAAGTGGGACTCAATCACCAAGGTCAGATCTGCTTCTCTCTTTTCCTCACGAGTGGAAACTGGTATCATCCTCAGATGATAACTGACCAAGGAATCAAGGGTGGATTGCACATAGTGGTTTTGCTTTTCAGAAAAGGGAAAAAAAACCCCACCTGCCATTTCCTAACGCACTGAGGCCTGGGACAGAATCTGTCTACAAATCATGCAATTCCTTTCAAGTGCTCCAACCCTGCAATAAGGGTAAGAGTACTGTTGATTGCATTTGCTCCCCTTGAATGGAAGGCAAGTGTGGACTCCAGACACATTCAGCAGCACTTTATAGTCTTGTTTTAGTTACAAATATCAACAGGAAAGGGAATGTTTTTTGTCAATCTAACTTCAAGAGTTTTCACATTAAGGGTAGGGGAATGTTTATGGGATTTAATCATCAATGTTAACTGAGCAGTGGCAGCAGCAAAAGAACTTTATTTCACTCTCTGAAATACTTGTGGATAATATTATGGTCTTCTCAACTACTTTTGAAAGCGTATCTAAGACACTGGTATATGCAAATAGAAAACCAATTCCTGATTAGAACATAAGGCAAAAATGTAAATCAAAGAAAGGAAACCGACTAGAAAGAAGAGACAGAAAAAATGTTAGGCTCCAAAATCAAAAGCTGGAATGAAATTAATTACAATTAGGAAAAGTTTAAGGGTCTACTTGTCTCTTACCTATGCAGTTCTGTAACACAAAAGCAGCTGTTGTCCCTAGGATGTCCAGTTAGGAGAGAGCTGCCGTCACTCTCCTCTGTCACAGCACTCGTATCTAGTACTTAAAATCAGAGGTAACTTTTTTTTTACACAATCTTTAAACTTACATAAACTCAACTCAATCAAAGCAACTTACATTACAGAAGATGCCCTTATCTCAAGACAGAATACCACAAGGCCAACTGCATTTATATCTGCCCTACATTCATTATTAAACACATAGTCAGATACAAAGAACTCTTCCTAGAGAATTACCAGGTCACCCACAAAGAGCATAACTTTGCTGGATGGTTCAACTGATAATTCAGACCAAAATGTATCCAGGAGACAACCCACACACACTGATCATGAATCTAAGTATGCTGTGTTCAAGTAACAAACACATCACGTGCTGATGAATGTTATTTTAAGAGCCAAGCTGCAAAATCTCAGGTAACATTTGAACTTGAGGACTGCCCAGGTCTCCAGATCTGCGACACAGGGGCTCTGATGCTTCAGTGAGAAGGGCAGCAGCACGAGTGCTGGTAACGGAATCTCTGCCTGCTGGGCAGGCTTGGGCTCTTACAGGAGCACTTACCAAGCCTGTCTAATCATTCACTTTGGGATTTCTTACTGAGTTTTAAGCCATGTAACTTATAAAAGTAAAATAAAACCAGGATTATTTTCTAGAAGACAATATAACAGGAATATAAATGCTCTCTGAAGCAAAGTACACAAATTTCATAGCTAACACTGATTGATTTCTCACTATAATATACCAGAGAGTTCAGAATTGCTCTTTGTAGTCAAAAGAGTAAATACACATTCAAGTAGATGTTTGGGTTTTCTTATTAAAAAAAAAAGATGATTTGCTGGGTTACCTGATATGTATCAACTTAAAAAATTGCATTTTGCAATAGCAATTAATTTCTTGTTGACCTACACTAAATTCAGTGCAATAAGTGTTGTGGCAGGGCAGGAGAGCTGCTGTTCCTGTCTCCAGGGTGCAAACAATCAGAGCATGAAGTTTCGCCCCCTGAGCCTGGGACCAGGAACTGGGTTCTGACCCAGCAGACAGTTTCAGGATGGAACAAACTTTTCATTCTTGAACACAAGCATTTCTGAAATACAATTGCATCATAGTTTCCATTTAGAAACAAAAACAGTTGGTGGCCAACAGCATCCCAATCTACCCAATGCTAAAGATAAATCTTTCTTCCTATTTCAATTTAGTTAAACACAACTAGTGGGGGCCAGGAGCACTTTATGGGTGCAAAGAATGTGGCTAAAAGGTAGTAAATCGTGCATTTAAATTTCCTGAGTAATAAGTGTCATGTTTTTTCTAGAGCTTGATTCAGTAAAAACAACTCCCTACTTATATATCTCTTCAATGATGTAAAAATAAACTAAAGGTCTTGAATTAAGGAGATCAAGTAGGGCTGACATAAACAGGAACCCATTTCATTTAGCACTTCAGCTTTTAACAGCTTGGAGTTTCAGTTTAAATGTCCATCCCTGAAGGTTTTTAATAACAGCTTTGGTGTACATTTCTTAGAAAGTACATAGATACACTCAATCCCCCTTTTCAGCCAGGAAACAGACTAGATTGCTTCCCAATACCTTTGCAGCCTAGAGAAAGTTTTGCACCCAGCTGCTAAAACCAGTTATCATTGTGATGATAACTATAGTGACTTACTGAGTTTGTCAGCTCTCTGCCAGAGGTCCTGGTGGTCAAACCACTCTTTCCTACAAATCATTCAGGAAACTTCTTGGCTAGATGGAGTTCTCCCAAGCATTAACCTGTAACACAATTTGGCAAGTGCTGGATTTTTCCATGTTCCTGGCAACACAGAGCCTCTCATCCTTGTCAAGGTACTGTGCAATGGTGCGATTTCCACCACCTTTCCCAGAAAGGCAACAGAGAAGCCTGAAGAAACAGCAAGGCCTGCCTGGGATAGGACAGAGCTGAACTCACCCCTGTGGCGGGAAGTTGGGAAAGGAACTGCCTCCCTTCAGGCTCCCCAGAAGGGGATGTAGGCAAGAGGAAAATATTAGACAGGGTGAACTTGTCCATCAGGCCAGCAGGTCGAGGGGAGTGATTCTGCTCCTCTACTCTGTTCTCGTTAGACCCCATCTGGAGTATTGCATCCAGTTCTAGAATCCCAACATCAGAAGGATATGGAACCATTGGTACAAATCCAGAGGAGGATACTAAGATGATCAGAGGGCTGGAGCACCTTTGCTATGAGGACAGACAGAGAGTTGGGGTTATTCAGCCTGGAGAAAAGAAGGCTCCAGGAAGACATAGTGGCCTTCCAGTACCTGAAGGGGGCTACAGGAAAGCTGAGGAGAGACTTTTTACACGGACAAGTAGTGACAGGACGAGGGGGAACGGCTTTGGAAGGGGGAAGGTTCAGATTCGACATTAGGAAAAAACTCTTCACTATGGGGATAGTGAGGCCTTGGTACCGGTTGCCCAGGGAAGCTGTGGCTGCCCCATCCCTGGAGGTGTTCAAGGCCAGGCCGGATGGGGCTTTGTGCCCCCTGACCCAGTGGGAGATGTCCCTGCCCATGGCAGGGGGGTGGAACTGGATGGGCTTTAAGGTCCCTTCCATCCCCAACTATTCTGTTATTCTACGATCAGCTCCTACCTGCACTGCACCAGCGGAGCTCAGCGGCGGAGCCCGGTGGCCACAGATCTCTTCAAATCGCGGAGCTCTGCTAGTCGGGGGTGGGGGCTGGACTGGGCCCCGCAACGTGGCCGGGATCGACATCGCCGTCACGGGTGGCTGTGGCCCCGACGGTCGCGGTCCCCAGCCCCTCCTCGCCCGGCGCCCCGCACACCCCGGCCCCTCCTCGCCCGGCACGCGCCGCCATTCGAACGAGACCGCCAAGCTTTTCCCCCCGCCCCTCCTCAGACTGACAGCGCTCTCACCCAATCAAGACGAGAATAGTGACAAACCCCGCGCTTAGGCGCCAACCAGCCAATCAGCACTCGCCAAGGGTGGGGACAGCACACGTCTCGCCTCCTCCGCGCGCAGAAAGGCCTCGCGAGCCCGCCAGGCGCCAGAGG
This sequence comes from Dromococcyx pavoninus, assembly GCA_033558185.1. Lineage (NCBI taxonomy): Eukaryota > Metazoa > Chordata > Aves > Cuculiformes > Neomorphidae > Dromococcyx > Dromococcyx pavoninus. The sequence continues at coordinate 785,103 of JAUMJL010000350.1, read as the reverse complement.
CGTTGACTGACGTAAGAGTTGCCCAACAGAAGCTTACCCTTCTGCCCGCTCTTGTCGGCGATTGGACAGCACGGCAAAGGGGCGGGGCCTCGGACAAGATCGGCGGGCGAGCGTCGGGCTGTGGTGGGGGCGGGTGGTGCCGCCCAGGCCCAGTGGCCTTAGCTGAACCATGGCAACTTCCCAGTAGGGCGGGATGCGAGCAGATTCCTGTCCCGCTCTGGAACCCGCCTTAAATTTTGGGGAGCTTTATAATTAGCGGCCTGTGGTTTAACAGAACCGTTTGGGTTGGAAGGGACCTCAAAGCTCATCCAGTTCCACCTCGTTGCCATGGGCAGGGACACCTCCCACTCGATCAGGGGGCTCACATCCCCATCCATCCTGGCCTTGAACACCTCCAGGGAAGAGGCAGCCACAGCTTCCCTGGCAGGAATCATAGAATCCCTTGGTTGGAGGCTGAGAGAATTTGGCTTATTTAGCCTTGAGACAAGGAGGCTTAGGGGAGACCTTATCACCATGTACCAGTACATAAAAGAGTGTCTGCCAAGAGTATGGAGGCTCCATTTTTACAAGGAATCACATGGAAAAGACAAGGGGTAACGAATATAAGTTGGTTCTGGGGAGATACTGGTTGGATTTCAAAAGAAAATTTTTTACCATGAGAGTAGTTAAACATTGGACTAATCTCCCCAGGGAAGTTGGAGATTCCTCTACACTGGACATTTCTAAGGCTCAGCTTAACAGGGTGCTGTGCCATGTCATTTGAACTATACATGACCTGGAAAGGTTGGACCAAATGATCCTTTAGGTCCCTTACAACCTGGCATTCTGTGAAGATCATTCACTTCTGCACTACTGTGATGCTCCCTAAAGAGCCACAGGCCCCATCAACCTGTCACAACCTGCTGCTCTGCCTGTCTGCAGTCTTGTCCTGACTAACAAAAAACAGGCTTCCCCCTTAGCCTCTTCCTGGGATCTTGGCCAGACACCGAAGCAAGCAAACAGGATGATTTTGGTGTCTCAGGTCAGATAAGTAACTGCTCTTCACTGTCCCACTGCTGGAAAGCAGCCCACCTAAGTTCTGTATCAAATTGCCTCTCAAGCATTCGTGTCACAAGCTATAAAACAAGCCAGAGCTATCAAGGCAGGCACCTGATTTATGTCTATTACAAGCAGTTGAAGGAGTTACTGCTGCCTCTAAGCCATACACAGATCTAATTCTAGATAGGGGAAAGCATCCAAGATGCTGAAGTTGGCTTGCTCTCCCTTGTAAGAAAAGCAGCCAGTTTCAGAAATGGAAAGATGGGTGAAAAAGATGGCATTACTGTAGGTGAAGTCTAAGCCAAGCTTTGGAGCTGGGAAACCTGCATGGTTCAGACATCTGCTCATGAGACCAAATAGAAAACTCAAATGCTGAAGGCAAAAAACCCCTCCAAACTTAAAAATGTAGAGACAAATGCTAAATCATAGGGGGCAAAGAACTGCAAGACTGTCCCAGCCTTTGATAGAGAAACAGGGAATGAATCAAGCTTACTGAAATCTTAAAGGCATAAGTAATAACAGAGCTGCAGTTCCTTCCAGCCATAGCTCCTTGTTAGCAGGATGAAGTTTTGCTTGTCTGTGGGACTGCTTGCAATGATGGAACAGGAAAACTAAGTGAGATAAAAGCACTGGGCTGTGATCTTAGTGAAGAAAAATAGCAATGGAAATTCACTTCCTTTTCCTTCTTTGGATTTGATGTGTGACCGCAAAGCAAGAGAATGCTTGGAACTTTGTCTTCTTTTTGAAGAGGCATGAAGAAAAACAAATATTTTTGTAATAAAACTTTAATATCCTTTTTTTGGACTTTGTAATCAAAGCAGCTTTGTAAGCTATGTGCGCATGCATAGTAATCCTTCAGTAATCCTGCTAGCCTGGGGCATACTCAGTGCTTATGAAATAACAGGGAAGTTCCTACTACAGAAGAAACTTCTAATTTTTTTGTCTAGCTCATCATAAGACCAAGAGAAAGAACCAAGTCCAATGGATCATCACATAAAATACATAAAGGAGCTCAAACATAAAATATTCCTGTACCCAAGTATCTTGATAGCATATGAAAATGTATGAATGGGGTAACATTGTGGTCTAGTATTGGAAACTAAAGTCCAGTTCTGGATTCTTTTTCCAGAATAAGATATAATTTTAATATATGAAATCCAGTGAAACAGAAGGAAAGCAAGAGTACTGTGAAGATTAAAGCCCAATTATGACCACTGCTGGGCACTGGTCATTACAACTGTATTTTGTAATAATTTCCACCTCAACTCTTTACCCTATTGCTCAAAACTTCCTAAAAATTTTCTAACCAGAAAATTTCCTATCTTGAAAAACACATTTAGAACTTTTGTCTTTTAAAATTCCTTCAGCTGAAGGAATGTGCAAGGGTCAAAAATTTGAAATTAGGCACAGCAGCAATTGACACTGAAAGGCAAAACATGCCTTTACGTAATTTGTCTTTGATTCGCCATTCATGAGCATATGAAATTCAGGCTGTTTTTACTAAGCTGATTAAGACAGGGACATCTGCTGCTAGTTGATGCAGCTAACACCTCAGCCAGGGAAGATGCTTTTCTTTCTCCTTCAAGGACAGATTAATTCAGCCAAGTCTGCAGAAATGCATCATGGGTGCGCCCTATTCTTTTGTGTCTGATGTCAAACTAGTGCCTGATGTCAAACCTTTGGTGTCCAAGCAAGGGTGTAAGGAAGCCCGCCAGAGGCCAACTCCTAGTTTATTTTATTGCAACTAATAGACTAAGACCCATCATGGTCTGGAATCAAGCCAAGGCCTGAAACTGAAATTGCTTCCTAGTAAGTGATTTGCTACAGTCAGTGAATTGAGAGAAGTCTTCTGTTCTCATCCTCCTAGGCCTACAGTCTTGGCAATGTTAATAAAATAGACCCTGACCAAGGAGAAGTGGCAGGATGCCAGGAGAATGCATCAGAACTATCTTTCCTGGAGAGAGCCATCCAACAGGTTGTCAGCAGGTGTTGCACCTCTACCAACCAGCCTGCCAGGCACTGTTCTGGAAGATTCCTGCACTAACTGCCGCAGACTGTCAGATGAACTTGTGAGCTAGCAATACGAACCCACGTGCCAGCAATAATCAGGTGACACACAATGCTGGCTACTTGCCATGAAACACATGATTCCACTGCCACAATGTCCTCTCACTGAGGCATAACGGGCTTGCAGGTGCAGAGACCAGCTGGTGCTACTTAAAGGAGGGCAGAGGCAGTGCTGACAGGCAATGAAAAGCACACCATGCCATGTCCATCACCACTCAGTCTTCCCACACTGGGGGCAGAACCCTCTTTAGACACTCCTAGCACTGTACCCAAGGCATATGCTGGGAATGCTTGTTAAGTCTGAGCTCTCCAACAGCAGCTCAAGCAGCAAAGCTCTCCACTGCTCCTGGTGCTAAGGGAGCCTCACCCACCACAACACAATTGAACCCAGCTGCAAGGCTTGAGCAGCCACACCACCATGGCACCTGTGACCAGGACAGCAGGGAGGTGAGGACAGGGAGCCTCCCACAAGCATTGGAGGGGTTGGAGAAAAAACTCTGGCAACTACTAGGCTGCCTGCCAGGCTTGTTTCTCCCTTGTGCCTTCCTTCCTCATTAAAGGATTCTGGATGTGCAGACTCACCCAGGATGATGTTAATCCATCTGCAAGAAGGTGTCTGAATATGCTGATGCTAAGCAGTTCACTGGTGGAGCCAGTTTGTGGCGTGTGTTTTCACAGCTGTGACAGCTTCACACAGGGCTCATATCCTGGCAGGCCACAGCAGGGATGCTGCAGGACTACAAGGTGTGTGTGGGCTTGTCTTGCATGGTGGCCAGAAGAGCTGTGACTCTGCAGGCTGGCAGTGTGCACAGGCAGGGGCAAACAAGCACCTGACTCATTCATGCAGGACAGGCAGCTTAAGCCAGTCAGGAAGGACCATGCTTTGAGCACTTCTCCCCCCCCCAATCTGTAGTGCTCCAGAATCTTAATGTTTATCTTTTTGAACAAAATCCCCTCAAACTGCATTAGAAAATACTCCATTGCAAAAATATGAGGGTTGCACTAGTTAAACACTCAAGATGAGAAATGCTATGAAGTCAAGACTATACACACAAGCCCTTAACTCTGCCCCTTCTACATCTGCATCATTACACAAGCTATACCTCAACTCACACAATAGTTTGTAGTCTTTTCAATCTTTTCTATAACCTTGTTCATATGACACCTTGTAGCACTCTCTACCATGCAATGTAGCCCAGACAAAGAATCCATTAAAGTAATTTATGTGAAAAATATGCAGTAAATCACAATTAGACAATATACAACTACTGAAGTAAAAGAACAGAATAATAGTGAGGATAGGCTGCTGCATTCAGGAGTTTAGAATCAGACTACCACATTAACCACTTCAATACCACCACCAGCCCTTATGGTTCAGTGGTACCACACTCTGAAAGTAAAGGGGGGGAAGGTAAAACAAAACCTCCATTGATAACAGTAAATGCTTTGTTTCTGACAATATACAATTACTTTATATCAGTACATGGAGATTTTTTTTTTTCAGGTATGATCATTCCCCTGGTCAGGCTTCCATTGTGTTAGTTGGGGTCCTGGCATGCAGAGATGATGCTGCCCATGTCAGCATGCCCTCATGCTGCAAGCCAAGCAGGATGCCAGGTGTGAAACAAGGTAAAGCAACAGAAACTCATAGGAGCAATAGCCACAAAGGCTGCAAGACCCCATGAAGATGGTGTGAATTCAGGCCATGTCTTTATAATGACTTTTTGAAGTCTCAAATATTTTCTTAAGAGTACATTGGTTGTACAGCTAAAGTGATACTTTGACTTGATTAGGCAGTGTAATTAATTTCCCATGAGTGGAGTGGTTGCTCAGTGTCAGCTAAGCCAGGGTAACTACACACACAGCTTGAGCCCCTGGCAAGACAAGGTGTTTCTTGCCTCCAGCAAAGCTGGCCACAGCCCATTTCCCCGAGGGGGTTTGCTAACAACCAGTGTTTCAGCACAATAGTCAATATAAACCATGGCTCTGAGATGCCTCAGCCCTCTGGCCAGCCCCTGTCAGCATCTTGGCTGGAGCAAACACTCCAGCCAATCTCTCTGCCCCTGCTGAGCTTTGTCTAACTTGGAAGGGAGTGAAAAAATTACAGTCTGAGGACATGAAAAGTTACAAAGACACAGGCCCTAGAGAAGAAAGTCCTTCTGTGGTAAGCCCTTTGGCACTGCCAAAGGGTAAGGGCTGCTGGAGCTCCCCTGTTGTGGTGGCCCAGGTCAGTGGGGTACCAAGTGTTGGCAGGATGGGGAACAGTGGGGTACCATGTGGTGGTGAGCATCACAAAGGAAGCAACAGTGCACAGAGCATCACAGCCCACATGGTGATGCACACCAGAGAGAGGACCAGGTCCACGTAGAGCCAGCCCAGGCTGTTCCCACCAGCAAAGGCAAGAGCCCAGTGCTGCAGAGCATCCATAGCCAGGCACATAGGTTCAGTGGGGCCAAGGCTGGGCACACGTTCTCCCTGCCTGGGGAGGCCCCTCAGAGCCATCTGCGGCCCTGAAAGAGGGGGCACAGCCACAGCTCCTGGGAAAAAAGCCAGAGTCCCTGTCTGCACTGCCTGTTTAAACTGGGATGTCCAAAGGGAAGTGGCTGGATCTACAAATAACCCCACAGATAAAGCCTATTTAAAAACCGGAGTGCTTATGCCAATGTTGTGCTTTTATTGCCAGTGAGACACTGCAGAGCTGGATGTGCTTGGGACAGGCAGCCCTGCCCACACACTGCCCTGAAGGAACAAGGTCCCAGGCCATGACACGTGGTCTGCCAGACCCATGGGCATCTGATTACACTTCAGCACCAAAGCACAACATTTTCATCATTGTCTCTCATGTAACCCGAATTCTTAAAACTCGCATTTCTGGAGCTCAGCTCACTTGGATTTAGCCCACAGCAATCACATCTCTGCCTGCAGGTTTGGTGGCTTCTCTCTCAGCCAAGCAGAGACCCAAAGCACCAGCACCGATGAGAAAGCTCTCTGGCTACAGCCAGTTTGACACATACTGAGCTCTCCTTCCCCATTAGGGGGGACCAGCAAAGGGTGGGTCTGCAGGGCTCTTGCACAAGCACAGGGAGGGAAGCTCTGGGAACACCCAAACTCTGCGAATCACACACAAGACCACTGCTCTGTACCCTTTACCCTTTCTCACAGGTGCACTTCTACCATGCTACTTAACATGAATCAGCTCATATTTATTTTGAAGGGCTCTACCATTTTCTCCCTCTACCCGCTTACCTGTTTGTTCTTAGCTGAACTCTCAAGCTTTCTCGAGCACCTAAAAAAATCCTGGAATGTTGCAAACATCTTTATAAGGGATGGAGAAATGATGCTGCTTTCTCCAGCCAGCTCACACAGCACTGCTACAGCTCTTCCACCAAGACCTGGTCCAATAACCCCCAGAGTCAGCTGTTATATCAATTCTGGCCATGGTCACAGGTGGGTGTCATCTCAACTGATGTAAATCAGAGCAACTCCACCCCCTCCAGTGCACCTGCGTTTGGGATGAGATTGGAAGTTGTAATGTCAATTATTAAAATTATTTTTTCTTTTCCTTCTGCTTTCTGGGGAGCAGTGGCATGTAGAGGAAAATTTGCTGCAATTCCTATGAGGTGCAAGACAGTAACTAATTACTAGAGAAGATGAGATACAGCCCTGTGATTCCTTGGAATATCTGCTAAACCTCAGGATGGTTTGTATATGTTTGAGCTCCTCCTCTACAAAGAAAAGATAAACAGAATGAAAGACAGCGATGAAGCAAGCAGCAGCTCTGAATAGTAACTGGTCTCAGAGTTAATCCAGAACCTGGTAAATAAAGCTGCAGACAGTTAATAAATTAGATGAATAAAGCCTAGAAATAATATTTTACAGTAGGATTAGTTCATCTAGAGGGTACCTGGTGAACTCATAGGAAGTATGGGGAGAGAGGTAAAGAAGATACTAAATTACCTTCAGCTCTTTAAATTATTTCTGCAGATCCTATTACAGGAGAGAAAGGAGAAATGGCTGCAGAACAAATCATATAAATTCCTGTATCCAGCGGTCCGACAGTCCCTGTATAAAAGGGAGAGAGAAAACGCATGTGTGCGGTGAAAGCAATAAAAGACGCATTTGTCCTCCATTCATCACCGTGTCATCTTCGGATGCATGCAGATATTGCCTAGCAGGGCTGGGAGTGGGTGAGATTTAACACAGCCTCTGGCTCTGGAGCATTCCCCTCTGGGTGCTCCCCTGCCAGCTCTTTTTAGGGAGCCCTCATTGGCCCTGCTGCTCCTCCAGGCCTTGCGGGGTGGACAGACAGTGCCTGGCATGCACAAAGCAAGGCATACTCTTGCATGGTGTCTTTGATCCTGAATCTAGGCACCCTCACTATCCTGTTTAGGCACAAAAAGTTGCAAGTCCCAGCCTACAGCATCCCCTAATCATCTCATCTGAACGAGCAACCATTGTAGAGGCAGCTTAGATAAGCACACTTTGGCACCAGAACTGCCCTATGCCAGCTAACACAGGTAGCAAAGAGGAGGAGGAAGAAAAAGGGTTCACAAAAGGTCCTCAGAACTAATTGCTCCAGGAAATGGAGGAGAGTTTGGAGGCTGTCTTCCTGCTTCTCATCACTGACATTTTGACTGGCAGGGCTTAGCACCACTCTGCCTGCCAGGACTCACAATGGAGCAGCAGGCAGTGTCTGCTTGCAGTCTGGATGGACATCGTATGCAATTAATCGCATGTTACTCTGGGCTGAGGGTGTTTGAAACCTGAACGTCTTCTGGAGAGTCAGTAGTTGTTACCCAGGCTTAGGCACAGGAATGAGCACTCCTTGACCTGCAGCCAGCCTGATCCAGCTGCTCTGAGCACTGAGACTGGCCTGTAATTACAGCCAATGCGTTAGCCCGAAGTGTGAAAGATGACAGTGCACGTGCCTAAACTGCTAGCTAATACACTGCTACTCTGACACAGAAGCATGCAATTACTGCATTTTAATCCTGAAATATCAGACATGAAGACTCAGCCACAGTGGATTCAGAGCTGCCTGCGTCAGCTACTGGTCCTTCTGGCTGCCTGCAGGACTCTTTGTCTTCTGGAAAGCTGTGGCCGTGGGCAGGTGGGGTGGAAAGTTGATTGCAATAACTTTCAGAAAAAGGAACAGCTTTGTCGCACCATTTCTTCAAATCCCTGCATTTCCAGTCAAGATTTCCATATTTCCAGATGCTACTAGGGCCTCATGGTAAATTTTTTTATAAGAGTAATTTACACTGCTTGGGAATTGTATTATTTCTCAATGTCATATCCTGCTTCACGGGACATTGATGCTCCTGCATCTCTTAGGTCTGTGATCTCTTAGGTCTTCACCAGTTTAAGTCTATGTCCAGTGCAATAGACAAAGTGATCCACCTTCACCTGCATCTCTCACACACTCACACAATCGCCTTTGGAAAATAATTACAGCACGGAAGCCGATCCTGTTAGATTAAGACAAATTAAGAATCTAATATATAGGTTTGCTGTCAGGTTCCCAGGGTCAGGGGTCGATACAGTATATTGCAATGAGGCTATAGGTTACCCCTGCCCCAATATTTTATCATAATAAACCAAATGGGGACGAAACACCCAGCAGTAGCCCATAAATCTATTAGCAGTGAACTGTCAATGTCCCATATACCAGGGTAATTTGTTAATTCAGAGCTGGGTCTCTTTTTTCGCTAGACCTTGTAAACTCCTTTCTGAAACATCAATAAACCATCTGCTTTGACTTGTTAATCAAACGACTTTATTCAGTCCAAAGCAATTTTTTCCTAATAAAAACAGAGTATTTATCTCCATGGCTATAAAAGAGGATTGTTTTCAACTGTTCACTTATAGTTAAGAAGCACATTTAGTTTGGATTGATTTCCAATGCTTCGGTCATATCTTGTCACTTCCCATTTCTTACACACAGCATCTCAGTTTAGCTCCTTAGCAGGGAAAGCACAACCTGACCCAGCGCTGGGAGTGGCACTGGGGGAACAGCAGCCAGCAGCTAAAAAAAGGTCATGGAAATCAAACTTTAAAGAGCTAAACACATCCGCTCTGGCTCTCGGGCTGCTCCCAGCTTTCTCCCAGTCCCTAAGCAAACCTCCCTGTGGATGCACCCCCTCTGGTTTGCCTCTGGGCAGTGCAGTTCCCACATCTTCCCCAGCCAGTGCAGGGTTTTGCTGGGACAGTCTCTCACACTGATCATGGTCCCCTGCTGTAGGTCTTGCCAATAGTCTCCGAACAAAAATTGTGGCACAAGCCCCTCCAGCTACATCTGTCTGCAGGAGCTGATGGAGAGCAGGGCTGTGCGAGGGCTATGGTGGGCTCCTTGTGCCCACTGCCTGGCCACCCTGCACAGCCCATGGCAGCAGACATGGTGACATGGAGCCCTTCCTTCCCACTCTCAACAGCACAGAGGTGGGGGTAGGGGAAATCCATTAGGACACTGTTACTGAAGCATGCAATTCCCTGGTGCAGCACAGAGGGGGAGATGACGGGCAGAGGAGCTGGGGGATGCATTAGAGAAGGAAAGCATGTTTTCAGTCTGGCCGGTTGTTTTCTTTTCTCCAGCGGTATGTCACATCTGCAGCAGGAGTTCAGGCAGCCTCCGGCACCCCACAGCACAGCCAGAGCAGCAGGACAGGGGCCAGCGCCATTCCAGCCCTGAGTCCTTCCCCTGCAGCAGGACAGAGCTGGTCCCCGAGTCCTCCTGGACCCCAGCATGACATGGACCAGCCTCTGTTGTGCCCACAGAGCCATTTGCAGCCACCCTTCATATCTACCTGTACTCAGGTGGAAGGTGTTTCACAGGCCATGCCATGCAGACTGTAACTGGGATCTTCCCAGGACATCTTGGGGTTTATGCTTGAAGGTGGGACAGGCAGGATGGGCAACCCTGCACCCCACTGCGCCCCGGTGGCTTTGTGGGCTGTGGACAGCCTGGGTCTCTGCTGGGGAATGTGGGTATTTCCTGGCAATGCAAGGAATGTGTCTCTCAGACACATTGTGGAGGGTTGTCCTCAGACCACTGAAGTGTGTCAGGCCAGGACACAGCACCTGACCGTGCAGAGATGCTGTGCCTGTGGAACGTGCAGCCCTTGTGACACTGAAGCTCTTGTCTACAGCAGCTTCGAAGAACCAGCGGGAAACCCACTCCCCGACCCAGTCTGATCCTAACCAGATCCTGCCCTTGTCAAGTACCTTCCGCTGCAGACTGAGGAATTGCAGATCTTCCGCCTGCAGCCTCCTGAACGAATGCCTGTTGCTAAACACAAAAGGCGGTTTCTGCGCGCGCGAGATCAGAGCAGCAGCTCCCCAGCTGGGTGCAAACCCTCCCTTCGGCCGGGCGCAGGCGCCTCGCCTCCTCCTGCCAGCACGTGGTGCCGGGCAGCGCAGAGCTCGGCAGCCCTGGCTGGAAGCCTGCACAAGCTGTTGTGCTCTGCGAGGATGTTTGTGCAATCATCGAGGCTGCTGATGCTGCACCGACACTCGGCTGAGGGAGCTGCACCAAGCTGCTGTGGGTCAGCTGTGGGTCTGACCTGCAAAGGGACATCCAGCCAGTGTCACCAAGTACCACTTGCCATGCAGTGCTGCAGCCTAGGCTGCAATGGGCACTATTCATGGATGTGTCACCAAACGCCTGAAGTCCCTGCAGCACCAGGCCACCATGGTCTGATGGAGGCTCAGCTGCCAGCAGGGCAGCCCAGGTGAGCCCAGGGATCACAGAAGCCACATTCCCCACAGTGCTGTGTGGTCCTGAGGGTACCTAAGGCCACCTGTCAGCACTGGCACCCAGGAGTCAGCCAGTGGCCAGGTCAACCAGTGGCCAGCACTGAGACTCAGGGACCTGCCAGCATCACGGCATCTGTGCGGGAAGGGCAGCAGGGTGAGGAATGCAGCCATATTTCTTTGTTCCCCATGGTTGCACAGCACCAGAAGAAAGGGATGGCAGAGCCTTGGCCCCATGCCGAGGGGTCGCACAGCAGTGAGGGCTGCGGCTGTTGCAGGACTTAGGGGGCAGTTCCCCCAGAACCTGCCCAGCTCCGGCCGCCTGGACCTGGCGTGGCCCTGCCCGTGCCCTGCAGGACGTGGCCCAGCCACAGCAGGGCTCTGGCAGCCCCACCGTGGCCAGCTTGCTGCATCTGCCCATGGCAGAGGAGTTGGAACTGGATGATCTTTAGGGTCACTTCCAACCCAAACCATTCTATGATTCTACGATCCTGCCTTGGTGAGGCCGCGGTGGGCAGGCTGGGCCTCTGGCCACACCGGCCGCATGTGGTGGGCGAGCTGGGCTCCCCGCGGCCACGCTGTGCCACGACGACCGCTTCGCAGCACTCGCACGCTCTCCCCGGGCTGTGCAAATCAGGAGCCCCCCAGCTCCGTCCAGAGCACCCCGCGGGGGGGAAGGGGCAGAGAAACAAAGTCATTTATATAATGTGTCTCCCTGCTGAGCCCCTAATGGCTGGCGCTTTTGTTCTGCAGTGGCTGGCTGGCTGTGATGGGCAGGAAGCCGCAGTCTCCCTTTGTTCCACGGCCTTATTCAGCAATTTAGATCCATCATAAAAATCAAATATGCATGTTGCAATCGCCTTGCGTACAACAGCTTCAATTTTCGCCTTTCTTTAATTTGAACTCCATGGGAGAAAAAGGCAGGGCCAGGGAGCAAGGGGCAGCGGGAGAAGCGCTTTGTGTTTTTGTTCAGCGGGCTGTGAAAATAGGGAGTAATGAAAATACAGAATTTTTATCTTTGCCTCATTATTTAAAAAAAAGGAAAAAAAAAGGACAGAAATCTTTAATAAGGCCTCGCTAGCAGAAGGACAGCCTGTGTGGGGAGCAGCCTTCATGTCCTCCCATCCTGGGGACGACAGGCTCAGCAGGACTGGGGGGTGAGGGATGGCCCTGAGGGCTGCAGCACTGTGGCAGGGGCTGGTGACAAAGCTGGCAGCTGCCTGATGCCACACTGCACGCAGCTGAGGTGACACACCAGGGCTCCCTGCTCGCAGACACATTTTACTCTTCCAGAACGTCGAGGTACTTGTCTGTTGCTGAAAGCAAACATATCCTTAAAAATTTTGGCAGCACCTCTCTGCTCTGTGTCTCCAGGGACTGATGATTACAGAGCCGTGGCACTGGCAGAGGTGGCTGTGCACAGAGCTGCTCTCCTGGACCATCCTGGAGAGGTGCTGAGGCGTCACCACAGTGGATGTGCTGGGAGTGCTTTGTCTCCATTCACCTCACAACTCCCCAGCCCTGTGGGGCAATGGAGTGACTGCAGAGGGACAGTGCTGCTGATGTCTTTTTCACACATCAACACACCAGGCTTTGGAGCACACTGGTGGTGGGGTGTGTGGGTATTGGCAGGATTCCACATTGCATCCACCTTTCTGTGAGATAAGGATATGCTTTCTTGGGAGCAGAGCACTGGGAGACAGTGGTGCAGGGCTGGGGCCAGCCTCCACTGTGCCAGGGAGGACAGGCTGCTCTGCCTGGACACACAGAGGAGGAAACCCTATGGACTGGGGACAGTGACACCGAGCAGCATGGCAGTGCTGGGGTGGGCACTGGTGGCTCAGGAAAGTTGGAAGTGCGGGGTCAGGAAGGTGTGGGCACCATGCACATGCATGTGTGTGCGTGTGTGTGTGCCCAGCCAGGCTGGCAGGGGTCTGGCAGAGAATCCCCTCCCCCATGCTGAGAAAAGGCCCTTTTTCGCTGTGACAATTCAATATAATTGAAAGTTTGCTTAGGAAAGAGAGTCTTTTTAACTGAACATGCTCACAGCTGAATCGATATGAATTATACGGCACAGAAGATGCCTAGGGTATTAAAACATTAATTAAGTAACATCATGCTACCATCTAACCAACAGCACAATACCATTTATAGGTACTGCTATCTTTTCTCTGGGGTGCAGTCTGAAGTCTCTCTTCCGTCACCGCAGAGGCCACGAGAGACCCAGAGCACCGCAGGCTGCAGCTCCCTGCAGCGTGGGCTGCTGCCTTCCCTAGGGGCAGCTGTGGCTGGGCAGGATGAGAGGCATGGGCAGGTGCCCCTAGCCCAGTGGTCCCACTCCTGGCCCCAGGAGGCCCCTTGGCCACAAGGCTTTGTTGTTTCTGTGGTGCTGCTGCCCCGCTGCCCCCTGCACCCGTCAGTGGGAAGGGGAGGACTGCCATGGTCCTGCCAAGGGAAGAGCCACCCCTGCACAGCCTCGCTGAGGAGCCACGGCCTCGACCTGCCGATGGTGCCAGCGCCTCTGCGCTGAGCTGCCACCCACGGAGCCGAGCGGAGGCAGTGCCCACGCGGTTGTAGTTGGATTAGCTCACCACATCAGCCTGGGGAACTAATGCACCGATTCTGCAATATACCAAAATAGAAAGTCATTGGAGTGAAATCAGTGTCTTCACCACATCCCCTCTGGCAGAGCGTTAATTAAAATGACTCTCTAGTGCTTTAGATCATCAGGTGTACATTGTTAACGAGCTTGGAGGAGAGAATGGGCTCCACATTTGTAGTTTAAGCACTGATGGAGTTAACCCTTCACCACTGCTGGCACAGTCTGAGCCTGGTGGCAGTTTCTCAGAGCATTCATCTGTGTTAGGGAGGTCGGCTCTCCCAGCAGACTTCAGATGTCATTTAGCGAAGACGTTAACGTGGGACCGTGCTCAGGGTGGCAGAGGCCGGGCTGCAGGAGCAACAGTGCTGCCTGGACATGGTGCTGTGCACAGGGGGATGCAGGGCCAGGGTGAAGACTCCACTGCTGGCCGGGCAGCCCAGGAGCAGGGGCTGCTTTATTCAGCAGTGGGTGCAGGAGGGAGAGCATCTCCCAAAGACAGCCTCCGAGTGCTGCAGGGCCCTTCCCGTTGGATGGGACATGGGTTGCACAGGAGTCCAGCTCCTGCACCGGGTGCTCATGTTGGGCCCGGGCCCAGGGTGCCAGGAGGGCTTGTGTGCCAGGCTCACCTGGGCAAGATCCCCTGTGGAAAACCAGTCAGGGACAACAGGGAGACCAGTGGCATTTCCTCCTTTGGTGCCAGCACATGCCAGGCATCCCATGGCACCACATGCTGGGCTGTTATGCAGGGACCGCATGGGGCAGCTGGCCAAAGCCACTGCCCCTGCTGTGTCAACAGCAGCGACACCTGAGGCAGAGGCTCCAAACCCATCGGCAAGGTTTCTGTCTGTAGTGGACACCTGATCACTGCTCAGCTTTCATAAATATATATTTTTTTAGCCTGTAAGAGCGTGCTAGTGAGAGCTAAATCTCTTCCTTGTCTTCCAGGCGATGGCAATGAAAGGTTATTAAAAATCACTCTCAGTCTCCTCTTACCAGAATCGCAGCATGGAAAAACCTTTTTATTTCTGTCAGAGGTTTGCACCATTTCCGCTGATGTGCTGCTCTGAACAGAGAGGCTCTTGCAGAGGTTTTTAGTTTGTAGCTTGTGCAGCAACTAGAAGCCATTTACACCTTTCTGAGCATTAGAGAGGTGCTTTCTCAAGCGTAGCTGTTTTAAACTGGAATTCAACCCAGGAATAAATAGCAACGTTACATAATAAACTTACAAAACTGCAGGTCTATGAACAACAGTGCAGTCATTAACGCAGCACCGTGCAAACACTGGTGGAAGGGCCGTGCTGGTGACCCCATTAGTGCCGCAGCCCCGTCCGCCTGTGGGAAATGCAGAATGGATTTTTCCCGTTAAAGAAAAAAAACAACAGTTAAGAGGCAATCCAGATCCCCACCTGGTTAGACTCACGCCAAAAGAGCAAGGCTGGAGCCTGGGACAGGATGGGGCAGCCTGGCCCATGGAGAGTTTTGGGGTACTGAGCTGCTGTGTCTGCGCGCTGTTTCAGGCTCCAGAGGAGCAGGATCTGCTCTTCCAGGGTTCTGTTCAGGGGCCAGTGCCTGGCTGGCTTGGCTCGGTTACACCACAGCACCCGGACTCATTAGAGGCTTGGCAATTTTGTCCCATTTTATTTTGGAATTCCTGTATTTTCGGAGCCCCAGTCAGTAGAAGCGTTGGGGTTTATTTTTTTTGCCATGAAGGTGCATCTTACTGGCTCCCGAGTGAATGTCCTGACCTGATTCATTAGCGACCGCTCCCGCGGCCTCGCTAGCTGCAAGATTTCCTCCCTGCGACCTCTGCTCCAGCTGGATGACACCGCAGAGCTCCGGCCTCTGCTCCCCAGGGAGAGGCAGCCCCTTGCTGTGAGGGAGGCGGGAGAGCAGCCAAGGGCACCCACACCACACAGAGCGCTCAGCCCACCTGCAATCTTGGGTTGGTTTTTGTTTTAATTTTTAAATTATTTATGGTTGCAGTTATAAATTAGAGATGAACGGCAGCCCCTGGGGCGCTCTTTTGGATGTGGTCCTTATTAATGAATTTCTCGCATTTTCTGCTGCAAGGGGCAGTTTTTGGCAACAGAACTGAGTATTTAACACTCTGCAGTTCATCAAGTTTTCCTTCCTGCTCAAGCTCTGCTCCGGAGAAAGAGGCACTGCAAGCAAAGGGAGGAGCAGCGAGTCAGCCACTTACCTTGCTTACCTTTGTCTCCTTTTGGTTTGATCGGTAGAAGAAAACAGATGGCGATTTTAGTTCACTTCTAGTTTACAGGTTTCAAGATGACGTCAACCCATCACGGCATCATCTTTCCCTTCAACCATGAATTACAGCAGTGTGCCCAGAATTCTTATACAGTCGTTTAGTAAAAATTAAATGCACTTATAATGTCTTTTTCACACACAATGCATCCCGAAGCCGTAATACGGATGGTTGCCGTTTGCCTCATTACTTCTACTTTAAGGTGAATTCAGAGCCTCAGCCCCGGCGCTGTCGCACCGAGGGCACCCAAACGCCCGCGGTGGGGAGGGACGCGGACACGCAGCTCCGTGGCAGGGAAGCAGAAGCTGGGGCAGAGGCGCGCGTCCCGCCACGCACCCCCCGCCACAGACCCTGCACCGCACAAGCGGGGACAGCGGAGACGAGAGCTTTTGCTCATTTTTTTGTTTTTAATGTATCACAATGAGCAGGAAACATACGTGATGAAATATTTCCAAAGGAGTATATTCAATTACCATCTACAGTCAACTCAACTATGACAACAAAGTCTTTTGTGACAAATCTTTTTAAAGTTTTGAAAGTCCCATGTGGTTTCTGTTTCTGTTAAGTCTCCATGTATTTTGGTACAGTTCGAGATCAGCATTGTTACAGTAACAAAAAAAAGCTAACAAGACTACATTATAGAAAAACACCAAGAACATCATTTTTGGTTTCACTTGCTCTATTTTTTTGTACATTGCAAAGGCTGTTCATACCCCTCTTCACCTCATTTATGCTTTCTGTTCTACCCAAACTCGCCCCCCAAAAGAAAAATGAAAAAAATAGTCAAAGCTTTGTGTTTCACAGTGGGCAGTATCTCAGCGCCGACAAACCAACCGACCGACCAACCGACCAACCAACCCAATTTCTGCTTCTATTTAAAATTTAATTATTATCATCATTTTTTAAAGCAAAATATATTCCCACGAACAGCGAGTGTGCTGGCTCGTGTCAGCGCCTCCCTCGCCTCCCCGCCTGCCCCCGGGCGCGGGCGGCCCCGACACACACCTTACGCCTCTCTTTATTCTCAATTGTATGAAACTTTGGCCATCTTCACCACTTAAAAAAGCTTTTCTTTTTATTAAAAAATAAAACAGAAACCTCAATGCTAAGTTTAAAATCTTGTCCTTGCGCCCTGACTGGCCCCGCTCTGATACTTGTTTGAAAGGCCACGTGTGGGCTCTGGGGGGCTGCACGGAGGCTCCCAAGTGCCGATGTCGGGGTCCCAGCCCAGCGTGGCCGGTGGGGCTGGGGGTGCGGGTCCCAGCGCTGACCCCAGGGCAGCCGGGCTGCAAGGGGAGGAGGCAACCTCGCACTGAAAGTCTCTAGAAACATTTAGAAAAAATACAAGGAAATGAATTTATAAAACCTTTTAGTGGGTGGGAAGGAGGAGGGGGAAGAAGGAGAGAGAAATTGCACTATGACCAAGCAATATAATTAAAAAAAAATCGGAACAAACCAAGACAAAACAAAAGGATTTCCAAAAGAGACCTTGCGGAATTTGACAGGTAAAGCTAGTGTTAAATTGTTAACTTGTATCACAGAGAGAATCAAAAAAACCAGAACCAACAAAAAAACTTCTATATGATACAGACAGAGTAACATACAACAGTTAAATGGCAAAAAATATATATATATATATTTCATAGAATTACAAACAAGATAAAATAATGGAAAACAAAAAACTGTACAACTTTAGAATTTAAAAAATGTTCATCTCAAACACGGGGAGAAATACAAGAACTCTTCTTAAAAGAAAACAGTTCCTTAAAACAGCAAATGCTTTTTGTGTACTTGTTTCCATTTTTGACACCTTATGCTACAACTGGGTACTGGTAGGAATATTCGATGGTACTCTCTTTAGTATCGTCTACTTAAAAAACAATTAAAAAAGGAATTTGCACTGTGCATTAGCCTAGTTAGAAATATGTACAACAGTTCAGGATCTAGTCTTTCATCGAACTAAAACCAAAAAATCCGTAAAAATAAAAGTGTCCCGCTAGAAAATGAACCCCACGTTCGTCTCTCGAATGCTCCAGTCTCTCGCAGAGTCGACGAGCGGCTTCAGCACGGGGAGGAGAAGCCCAGAGGTGGCGGGAGGAACCTGCGTTCACAGTCTTCGAAGTTCCCTTTTGAAGCAGGAGGAGGATGAAGGTGATGGGGAGAAGGCTCTCGCGCTTTCGGGGCAGAGGAAACGGGGGGGCAGGGGGGGAGAAGAAGATTGTTTCTGTTGACTTTTGGCTATGGAAGTGAACCAGCAAGCACCTATTCGTCTCCAAAATCTACATTTTAGCAGCACAAAGTTTTCCTTTCAAAGTCTGGACCGTACGAGATGCGTGCGTGTGTCTGCGTGTGCCCATACGCAGGGTCACGGAGCGGGGTGGGGACGCCAGCGCCTGGCAGGCTCCTCGCCCGCCCGCACGTGGCTCCGAGCCGCGGCACTCGCCGCTCTGCCTGCCTGCCACGGGAGAGAACTTGGAAAGAGAAACCTGCCTTTTGGTGCACTGGGATTTCGCTAAGAGTTGTCTCTCTGCTTGCAGAAGAAGCACAGATAACAACCTGGGTACTTTTTTTATTCTTTATTTAAACTTAGACTTGTTTGTTTAAATCAGAAACAAATTCTCAAGTAAAAAGAATCCTTTTTGCTCATTCTGCACCAGTGGTGAAAGGGTATGTCTTTGGATTTTATTTAAAGCATGAATTTTCTTTAGAGAAAAAAAATGTAACAAAAACTTTTTTTGTTGTTTTTTTAAAAGAAGGAACAGAGTGCAGCCTAATTACACAAACAGAAACAAATGCTTATAGTTTAGGAACAGAGTCTTTGAAGCATTTACAAAATGAGGAAAAGAAGAGGGGAAGGAAAAAGCAAAAAAAAAGAAAAGGAAAAATGGAAAATAAGAAAGAGATAAGTGCACAAGGGTAACAGACATAGGTAAATCGTATGTATATGCCTTAAAAAGTTTCAAACCCCCAACAAAAAATATTCTGCAAGGGATCCTACTGACCCCCCAAAACCCTTTGAACTTCTTTCTTTAGTTTTTATAAAATAATTATGCAACCACCCTCTAAGAAATGAAGGTAGCGACCATAAGTGGAAGATTACAGGATGGGGGAATGGGGAGTAAAGGTACAAAGGGGAGAAAAGCTTAGGCGAGTCAATGGATTGCAATCTATCTGGCTAGGAATGAACAAGACAACATCAAATGAGAAGCCGTCAGCTGGACCATACAAAAGCTAAATGTACACAAAAGGGTTTTTTTCTTTTAAATCTACCATACTGCTTCAGTTCATTTCCAATGCAACAATCTACTCAACACCAAAAATGGTCATATCTATCATAAATACAGAAAGTCAGTTGTTTTAAAACTTATTTTTTTAAGCTCCGAGTCCTCAACACTCTTTGTGTGGATTTTTTTTTTCTGAAAAGTGGGAGTGCTTAACTTTTCCCCTTGAAATTGGCTTCAGCAGAAAAGCTACCCTTAAAATCCCCGAAAAGCTAAAGCAGTTCACATTGTTTTTCTCTTGAATACTTTCTGCCCATTTTAAATTAACAAAAAAAAAAAAAAGAAAAAAAAGAAAAAGAAAAAAAAAATCCTTTTCTGGAACGAAAACGAAACAAAACAAAAAAAACCCCAAAATAAACGAAAGAAATTATATATATATATATATAAAACAATGATTCTGAAAACAGAACAAAGTGTGAGCGATTGACCTGAGAATAAAAAGACATTACATTTCTTTTTTTTCTTTTAGCAAGCCATTGGTATCTGAATGCTAAGATAGCAAGAAATTTAAAACTGTAACAAGGTGGGCTGCTTTCCCATACAGTGCATGCCGGCCTCTGCTGTGCTATCGACGTGGGGCATTATTGAAAAGGGGCAATATACAAGGGGCTCAAGCTCCGAAGACAGTAAGGAGGCAGCACGGGCTTTCGTCTCCCAGACCAACAGTACCTTCGAAAGGACAAATGTAACATTTCTTTTTTTTTCTTTTTTTTCTTTTTTTTAAGTTTTATTTTATTAAAAGGAAAGGAAAAAAAAAAGAAATGTAAAACCCACCGGCATCATTATATGGGAAAACAACCCACGCTTTTTCTTTTTTCTTTTTTTTCTTTTTTTGGTTAGAAGCTTTGGAATTGCAGTTAGTCTATTTTTGAAATTGGTTTGTTATTAACTTTTTTTTATTA
The DNA here is from genome assembly GCA_033558185.1 of Dromococcyx pavoninus. Taxonomy (NCBI): domain Eukaryota; kingdom Metazoa; phylum Chordata; class Aves; order Cuculiformes; family Neomorphidae; genus Dromococcyx; species Dromococcyx pavoninus. Next base: position 765,198 of record JAUMJL010000350.1, on the reverse strand, counting down.
TTTAAATTCATTTTCATTGTTCATCTTCAAAGCTTACAATCTGAAGGTGTCCATTCCTACGCTAGCTAGACCACTGTCCTTAGGGCAGCCGGGGTCCCGGGGCCCCTCCGCCGGGCTCGCCGGTCCATCTGACTTTTGGCTAAGATCCGTGTCAGACTCCTCCGAATAGTCGTCTGTTGGCATCGAGGGCTGAACCCCTGAGGTGCTGCATGAACTTGAGGTAACCGTTGAAGATGAGGAGAGAGGAGGGAAAGACGGCGGTGGCGGCTTCCCCGATGGGGCGCGGGGGGCTGCCGGGGGCCAGGGCTTTCTGGAGGCGTGGGGGGAAGCCGGGGTGGGCCTGGGGGGCGAGGGGCTGTCGTTTGAGTGAGCGGCCGACTGCGAGGTAGATGCGGTGCTGGGGTCGGGGGGGCAGGCAGAGTGAGGTAATAGACTGGGGTGCTCTTTGGCGTTTCTTGCTGCTCTTGTGATTGTTCGGTGTTTGTGCGGGGCTGACTCGAGATGCTGACTGAGGGCTTCGTCCCCACACACCGTGCTCTCGCACGCCACGCACTGGTACGAGCCGCTGCCCTGGCCGCTGCCGGTGGGCACGTGAAGCACCATCTCTTGCAGGTTCGCCATGGACTGGCCGAAGAAGCAGAGGGACTTCAGGTGGTCGCTGGCCGCCTCCTGGTCGCCGAAGCCCGCCTGGCACTTGCGGCAGACCAGCTTGTACTGCACCTTCGGGACGATGAAGGGGTCGCAGAGGGAGTCCGCGCCCTTGCCTTCCGCTTCGGGCTCTTCTTGGGGTTTGGGCAGGAGTGGGGACACCTCGCGGGGTGCGTTCTTCTGCTCTTCTTGCTTGGGGGGTTCTTTGGCAGGGTCTTTGTCCGGGGTGGCAGCCCCCGCGGGGACGGGGGTTTGGCTTCCTTTGGGCTGCTGCGCTTTCTGCTGCGGCTGCTGCTGCTGCTGCTGTTGCGCCTGCCGCTGCTGCTGCTGCTGCTGCTGCTGCTGCAATGCCTCCTGCAGACTCTGCTGGTATTGCTGGTACTGCTGCAGCAGGGAGCCGGGCGACAGCCCCAGCAGCGCCTGCGACAGCGCGGGGCTGTAGGGGAAAAGCCCCTCCATCCCGTACATGGGCTGCAGGTACCCGCTCTGCAGGGCGCCGGGGATCTGCGGGGCGTAGTAAGGGGAAAAGCCGGGGACGAAGTAGGGAAGGAACTGGCTCGTCAGCAAGGTGGTGGGGTCCGAATTCAGGGCGGCCTGCAGCGCCTGCAGCTGGGTGGGCTCCACCGCGTACTCCATGGTGGGCAGCGGGGCCGCGAGGGCGCCCGCCGGCGTCTCCCCCTTCTCCTTCTTGGGCCCTGGCAGGGGTTCCCCCTTCGCCTTGGGTGCCTTCTCCTTCTCTTTTGCCTTCTCGCTCTCCTTCTCCTTGCGCTGTGGCGGGGGCGGCTGCTGCGGCTGCGGGGTCGTTGCCGGCGGCTGCTGGGGGGCCACAGCCGCTGTGGCTTGTGCCGGGGTGGGTGAGCTCAGCGCGGCCGGGGGCTGCTTATTTGGTAATCCAGAGGTGGGGAGACCGGGCGAAGGAACGCTTGTGCTGGGCAGGCCCATCAGGTTGGGTTTGGGAGAAGTTAAAGCTGCAAGAGGGAGGAGAGAGAGGTGAGGAGTCACTTGGCGTTGGGCAGGCAGAAAGCACGAGGCGGGGTGACCCCGGGCCACCCTGCAACAGCCCCTGCATTGCTGTGGCCTCTGCACGAGGGCAGTGGCCGGCCTGAGCTCAAACAGCGCCACAGCGCAGGTCGGAGTCCCTCCATCACTCACGCTTCCTCGAGGAGGACTGTTCATCTCCCCAAGGCCTCACGCCATGGGGATGTGCCTCATCAGCCCCCATCACCCACGGCCAGCTTGGCCACGCTGCCTGGCAGCACTGCACACAGTGTCCCTGCTGGGGACACCCACCAGCCTTCCCGGGATGCTCAGAACTGCTGTTAAACATTTCACTGACCCCTCTGGAATTCCTGAATAATTAACAGCTGATGTCAGGGACAGGCGCTATTCCCACATCCGCACTAACTGCTCCAAAGGACTCCAGCAGAAGGACAGTGCTACACCAAATGGCTCTAATGCTACATTCTGTCAATCTTGTTAAAATCTCCACAGATTGGTCATGGCAACTGAAGAGTTGATTGAACAGCCTAAATCTAAGGGTTTTTTGTCATTCTTAGGCTGATGTCCATAAATCCTCAAATCTCTGATGCAAGCCCTTCCTTCCTCCCAATGCAAGAGGCGTTGGGTGCCCAGCTTCTGAGTAATTTCAGAGTTTTTGTGGTATTCAGACATTCTCCCCGGACATGAACGTCATGTTTTGGGTGGAATTAAAATCATTGTGATGGTTCCTCACAAAGGAGATGGATTAATGATGGAATGTGAAGTCTGCCCATCTTCCCAACAGCAGGAATAATCAGCAGAAACATAGTCCCCCTGTACCGACTTCTACTCTCACAGCTGGCAGTAGTTGGGGACAAGAGGCATGTGGCTCCTGAAGTCACCTCCGTTAGTCACATCCACCTCAGCTGGCAAACCTGCCCCTAAAAACAAATGCTTTGTTTGGGAAGTCAATGCCATTGGGGGCAAAAGAAAAATGAAACGAGGCTCTACTATTCTGCAGGTGCAGCCCCACTTGTTCCACAGCTCTGGAGCCAGGAACCTGCTGCTGGATCCACCCCTGCCACAAAACTGTTCCAACAAAATCCAGCCTTTCATTAACAAAGCGCTTACAGCTGCAACAAGAATGGTCTGAGCACGAAGAGCTGCAGAACTAGGACATAGCCATGGAAGCACGGCAGTTTTTAATTTTAGGCTATACCTCTTCTGTGATACATCCAGTGGGAAGAGCAGAGGAGAAAACTACCCCTTTTGGGGATGATTTGGGACACGGTTGCAGCTTGAAGTCTTTTCCAAGGGCAAGCATGCCAGTAAGGCAGTTGGTGATTCCGAGCAGGGAAATCCAGCTGCTACGGGGTACCTTTGCCTTGTGAATGCATTGTAGAAGGGACTCAAACACAGCTACGGGCTGTTGCAGCTCTGTCTGAGCTGCAGTTGCCCCATTTATCCTGGTGAGGTCTTAAGTCATCATCATGGATCCTGAGGAACAAGTGTAGGCACCCCCAGCCCTCCATCCCTGCTGCTACCAGGCAGCCCAGTACTCAGGTCCTTGGCCAGAGCAGACGGCAGGAGCTGGGGCAGAGGCTGCTGGAGGGAGCACAGGATGTGAAGTCTGTGCATGGACACAAATGCTCCTCAGGCTTCTGGATGCCAAGCCCAGTCAGCTGCCTGCACAATCACATTGCAAGAGCTTACCATTCAACCATGCCACATAAGGTTGGTGTAGCCCAGAAGGAACCCCTGCTTCTCTTGTTGAATCATGCCCTGAGTAGAAGCTGGCAAAGGGAAGCAAAGCACACTCCAAACCCTGGCTGCTCTACACTCTGGTATAAACAGCTCCTTTGTCTACAGTGCTGCATTCATCCTCTGGCACTGGAAACCTGCACCTTGTGGTGGTCTTCCGAGCGACGGGCAGGAGGCTGAGCTGCCGTGGCTGGGGGAGGAGGGTGGCCAAGAGCTGGGACAATTCAACAACGGCTGATGCAAAGCCCTTCTGAACCCTGCATCTGCTCCTGATGTGGCATTGAGACAACAGCGATTTGTGAAGGTATGGAGTGCATGAAGGGAGCCTCCACGCAGCAGCCTTAAAGATTTCAGATAAGGGCATATTATGGATAGATGCCATTGAAACTGATGTTCCCTAGCTGAACAGTCCCTGAGAGGTTCAAGCGCAGGAGCAGCAGCTAATTCATAACATTCCTGGATGCACAGCCTTATCTGCTTCGACAGGCTTTGAGCTGAGATGGCCTGACCTTTGGAGCTTTATCTAAAGGCCACAAATAGTCTGTTTGACTTTCTAAATAGCTTAGTCCTGTCTAGGCAGACACTGATTGCTTTTAACATTCATGGTACGTAGCCCCATCTCCCCAGGACACACACTGGGCTTTGGAGAAAAATAAAGGCAACAATACAGATTGAAATGCAAAAAAGTAATTTGAGATCTTGATATAAATTTGGGATACTAAGTAAAAAGCACAGAGCTACCTGCAATAGGCTGGCAATATAATTTGCCAAAAGATAGATCCTCTTGGCCTCTGAAACAAGATCTTCAGTAAGAACAGAAGTATTGCATGAAAAAATCCTGGCACGCTGAGATGCCCCTCAAGACATGGAGCTATGACAAGTCAAGAATCAGGAATGAGCAACAGCCACGAACAGAAGAATCTCTAACAGCATCTGTTTTTAAAAATGGTTTCATTACAGCTGCCTATCCTACAACTACAGTCAAGAATGAGAGCACTTTTGCTTTGGGAGTTGTGGGAAGAGTTCTGTAACTATGCAAAAAAGCCCTAACTTCCCACAGAAAGCTTTTCCAAGTTCCAGGAAAACCTATTCTGATCTTCTCCACTCTCTGACAGGACCTTCTGACATGGGCAGCAGCAGCTGTGCTACAAGGTAATCCCCTCTGCTGCCCTTGTGGAATAAAGGATCTTGACTCTAAGAGACTGGATCATCTTTGTCAACAGAAGATATTTCAGAGATGAGCAGTAATGGAGAAAAGGTGAGAGAGAAGATATCTAAGTCACACGTCTCTGGTCCTCCCCTTGGTGTTACACCCAATGTCTCTACAACCACACACAAACTTCAGGCACTAGTGATGTGATTTACAGTAAGCAGCTCTGCAGCCAGCATCCCCTGGAAACGTCAGATGAGCTGTTCAAGTTCCACATAACTGCTCACACAAGCTACTGTCTGAGGCTTTGATTTGCTTATCCAACGATTTGCCTCCTGGATGACAAATGAAGATGGCAATTTTATTAACATGACAGAACCATGTTACCTGGCAGCATCTGCACTGAGTTTTTCAATCTGTTGGAAAAGGAACTTCAGAACCAGCCTACTGGATAAAAGCATGAAAAAGTCTTTTGGAGACTGATAGCACTCTGGTTTCCAATTAAGAAGCCAGGAAGATGCTCACATCATGGATTATAACTCATCATTAGCCAATTATTTCAGTATGATAAGAGAAAGTCATTTTCTGGACACTGTCTAATAGTGGTAGACACATATTGCTGCAGTGTAGAAAACAGAGGTGCACAGTGGCAAATGGTGTAACCATACCACGTGTTATGGTGTCATGGGCTTTCCAGCCTGAGACAGACCCAGCCTGTTTTCAAGAAAAGACACTCGAATCAGATCTCAGGGTACCTCAGTAAATGCAGAGCAGCCCTCATAAAAGTCAACTTGAATAAGGATCACCAGAAGTAAACAGAGAGGTCTGCCAAGTGAAAGCAAGGCTCCCAGAGAACACCCTCTGTCATGAGTGGCAATTCAGACACAGGCATGTCTCTGGGATGCCATGGATGCTCCAAGGGTGAAATAAGGCCTTTGAATCAGGTTTTCTAGGTCACTTCTAGTTAGTTTACTGAGCAGTATCTTCCACTGCCAGTGTTTGCTACACATCTTACACTTTCCACCTGCCCACCAGGTACAAGGGAAAGAAGCATCCTCAAAACCCAAAGTCTAAAATCTGGTGCTACACCCAAAGGACTTTGCCAAAACTATGTATTTTTAAGAAAAATCTTATTAAAATACAAAGTAGATTTCTCCCATGAGTACGTGGTTGTTTGCTCAGAAGGTCCCTTCAGGTCGTGCTAAGCCACTGCTCGAAACTCAATCCACAGCTCCATCAGGATTTGTCCTGGAGGTCATTGTAAGGATGTTACGTAAAGATGCTCCAGGTTTCTCTCACCAGTGCTACCAGGCACATCACACTTTTCCCTAGAAACAGCTCAGAATTATTGAAAACTTGGGATGGCATTACAGAAACTGAACCTAATAACGAAAGGAAAGGTATAATGAACAATGCATTCAGCACATTAGTCCTCTTCATATTCTGTTTGATAAATCCTCTATTTTCCATTTCCTTGAAGGTGCTTCACAATTTTTAGTCTGTGCTAATGAAACAGAGATACACAGCATGTCTAGATCGTGCTCTACTTCAGACTTTGCTAGAAAATCCAAGTTCAGGAACTAAAGATAAAATACCTATTGCTTATTTGCTGCCAAACAGACACAGTCAGCTGAAGGGCCGAGTGTCCCCTCAAGGGAACATCGCCTGTGATAAAGACGCGTCAAGTTAAGCTTGTCTCTGGGCAGTGTGATAACACCCATACCCACCTGTGTTTGATGGAGTGAAGCCTGGTAAGGATGGGCTGTTGAGGCCTGGGAGCAAGACTGGAGGGATGCCCTGTAGTGCTGGGTATGCAGCAGGAAGGTTAAGAGCTTGCAGAGGGGCGTTATCAAACATGCCCTGCTGTTGAGCTGCCAGACCAAGAACCTCATTGGCTTTTTTGATCCGGTCCAGCTCCTGCTGAGCCATCAACTGACGTACAGTAGCTGGGTCAAAGTACTCTTTTTCCTTATCCAACTGGCTTCCAATGGTTTCTTTAACTTTGGAGATATGCTGTTGAGAGAAGATATGGTCACGTACAGACAGTCGAGCGCTGTACTTGATGCCACACAAAGTGCACTCTGTTTTGGGTCCCTCGTAACTTGTTTGGTTTATACCAAAATGCTTGGCCATGCTGAGTTTGGACTTCTTCTCCTTTGCCCTAGCATTCTGGAACCAGACCTGAACAACTCTCTTTGGCAGTCCAATGTCATTGCCCAGGACCTCACACTCCAGCATGGTAGGTGTCCTGTAGTCATTGAAGCATGACTTAAGAACCTTTAGCTGGAGATTAGTCATCTGAGTGCGAAAGCGTTTCTGTCCGGGCCGATCCCCGCTCTCTCCAGACTTGCTGGCTGAACCACTTGCACCAGGGCTGGGTGAGCAGGGGTCTGCAAGGCTGGATGTTTCACTATAGTCCACAGTACCTTCGTTATCGTACTCTTTGCTGTAAAAGCTGGGAGCTGGGCTGACCAGGCCAGAAGACAGCCGATCTTCATATTCAGACATTGCTATCATGGCAGCTTTTGTCAGACCTTCACTGGGTCCTGATGCTGATTTGGTTTCAGTTGCAATCCCGGTTGCACTGTCGTTGTCTGCATTCCCTTCGTCTCCTGTTGTAGTGTCTGTGATCGCAGTGTTGACAGAAGAGCAGTCATCATTGTCCAGCTTTGTTTGGTCAAAGCTCAGGTTGACTGAGGACATGGAGGGACTCTCAAAGTCTTCTATCCCTTCCACCTTAATGGAGGATGGACTCAGCAGAGTTCGAGGTGACAATTCCATGCTCTTGTTCACTGGGGAGAGAGGAACACTCTGTCCGTCACTGCTAGTTGGTGGCATGTGGGAAAAGCTTGCTCCATCAAAGATGTCTCCTTTCATCTGGAGTCCTCCATCACAATCTAAGAGCATAGCAGACAACGTCAAGTTGTAACCAGCTCTCTTGGCCTCATGCCAGTGACGGGACCGGATATGAGCTTCCAGAGCCGTCTTTGCTTTAAAGAGAGCTCGGCAGAAGGGACACCGTCTGTGGGCTTGGGCAGGCCCTACAGCTCTGAACTGCCCCTTCCTTTCCCGTGCACGGGTGTTCTGAAACCAAACTTGCACCACGCGTTTCTTCAAGCCCACTTCATGTGCAATGTGATCCAACATTTTCCGTGTTGGGTTGGAGTCGAGCAAGTATTTCTGATAAAGAATTTCCAGCTGCTCTGGGGTAATGGTTGTCCTTAGACGTTTATCCCGTTGTGGCTCTTCTCCTCCAGTCCCACTGTCATTTTCTCCAGGGCTTGCGCTGGCCTTTTCCTCCAGCTTTCTCTTTAGTGTGTTCATTGTGGATGTTGGAGTTGACGGTGAAGTGGCTGAGCTTGCTGGGATCTGTGGTAACGTTCCAGATAGCAGCTGGCTCGCAAGTAGTGGATTACTGGGATCAAAAAGCATGAACGGCATATCCAGCGTTCTGTCCAGGAATGGAGGGTGGATAAACTGGTTCTGTGCACTCAGAAAATGAAGCTGTTGATGCTCCTGCCAATGCTCAAAGGAAGGAAATGCCAGCTTACACTGGTCACACTGGTACGGGATTAGCTGAGGAGGTAGGTTTGCCAGCTGCTGAGGGGTGGATGTGTGAATGGGTTTGAGGGAGAGATGTGAGAGCTGAGATGGACTTGGGCTCGACTGTGACAAGGAGCACTGAGGGGGCTGAGGAGGGGGAGGTGGCTGTTGCAATGAAGAAGGGGAGGATAACTGTGAAATCTTTTGGTGTGCTGAACTTGTCTTTTGTTCTCCTTGGTCCTGTTGCTGCTGAGACTCTTGCTTTGGTTGCACTTGCTTCTCTTGAGTTTGGTTTTGCTGTGTACTTGGAGGTTCAGACTGCTTTGGTTTCTCATCTGTAGCTTCTACTTTAGAACTATAGGTGGAGGAATCTTCTGCCTCTGCTGTGAGCTGCAGAAAAGCTGAGGAGGTTGCATTGGCTGAGGACGTAGGTGTGCTGTAAGCTTGCGAGGGCATCGGTGTGCTGCAGGAGGAACTGGTTGGAGTCAAGATCTCCATTGCATCCATAGAGTCTTCATTCTGGCTATCATCCTGTCCATCCTCATCCTCATCTTTGTAACAAAGCTTTTTCTGGTGTTTAATGAGATCAAAAATGCGCTGAAAGACTAGACTGCACTTTTTGCACTGGTAGTTCAGGTTGCTTGTTCTAATGTATCTGTCATTCGTAAGCTCCCGTCGCTCCCCGTCTTTGCCTTCTCCCTGATTCTCATAGTTTTTCCTAGCTTTTTGACGGGCATTCTGGAACCACACCACTATAACACGTGTTGGGAGGTTCAGCAAGTTAGAAAGCTGCTCAAATTCATCATCCTTTGGGTAAGCATTGGCATCAAAGAAGTCCTGCAGGACTCTGAGTTGGTAGTCAGTAAAGCGTGTCCGGGAGGACCGCTTGCTTCCCCAGTACTCCTGCTTTTGAGGCTCTGGAGAAGGAGGCCGTGAGTCTATCTTCAGTTCCTCCAGGCTGGTAATGGGAGGATTACTGAAGTTGTATGGGGAATCCTTGTTGCGCTGGCGTTCTTTGAAAAGAGTGTTTCTGAACCAGTGCTTGATCACTTTCTGAGGCAACCCAGATTTGTCCGCCATCTCTTTGATCTGTTCCTCACTCGGGGAATTGTTAATATCAAAGTACTGCCGAAGGACTCTGAGCTGGTCGTCGGTGATCCGTGTCCGTGGCCTCTTGTTTTGCTGCTGCTGGAGAAGGCTAGGGTTGAGCTGATGCTGGTACAACTGGGCCAAGTCGGCAGGCAGAGGGTCTACGGGACCCAGCTGGGGCGGCAGCTGAGCAGGTAACGTTTGTAGTGGCATGGTTTGCATCATAAGTGGTGAAAAGATGGGGAGCTCCATCGGCATGGAGAGCTGGGTGAGTGGCACAGACGGCTGGGCTGGTGCGATTGTAGGAGAGGTAATTGGTGGAGCAGAAGTAGGAATGGTAGGAGTAGAAGCCGGCTGAGGAGGTGCCGGAGGGAGCGGAGGTGGGGGCGGTGGAGGTGGGGGCGGTGGCTCTGGGGTCTGAGGCCGTAGTGGGTACAGTTTGTCATAGTGTTCTCTGTATTGTTTGGCAAATCTCTCTAACTGCTTAAAGGGAAAGTAATGTTGGTGAACGTGCTCTTGGTGGCTCTTCAGGATGAGGATGTTTGAAAAGAACTTGCCGCATGTATCGCACTCAAGTTTTTCCAAGTTCTCACCTTGCTCTGTCTTCCCACTTTTCTTCTGCACCTTCTGCTTGTTCTCGTTATACTGAATAACAAGCTCAAAGCCAAAGTTTTCCAGCAAGGCTTTTGTGGCATTCCCTCTTGCATCAGAGGCAATACGTGGAGGCAGCACGGAGGGCTCCGAACTACTGCCTGGTACAAAGTCCTTCTTCTCTTTGGGCTTTAAGTTATCAGGCAGAGACTCCTTAGATGCAATATTATTTTCTCCTCTCTCTGCACCTTCCCTTTCCCGTGGGGTTTCTTTTTCTTTCTCCTTCACTACGGGTTTATTCTTCTTCTCAGCATGCTGGCTCTGCTGTATAAGGACGGAGTGAGGTTGTGACAAGGACAGCTGACCTTGCTGCTGCTGTAGGAGCTGTGGATGGCTCTGTTGAGGGAGCTGAACTTGAGCCTTCAAGTCCTCCAGCAAACTTGGACCTGTTCCAGTCAGTGTCAGCGCACCACTGGTGACAGGCAAGCTAACTTCTGGATTGAGCTGGAACTCGGCACTAGGGATGTAGAAAGGAAACAAAAGATGCTGCTGTTGCTGAAGCTGCAGAAGGGTCTCAGTGGTCATCGGAAAGTGCGGCAAAAGTGCTGGGTTGAAGAGCTGAGACTGCAGGAGAGCAGCTTGCTGCTGCAGTTCTTGTTGTAGATGAGCCTGGACTTGGGCTTGTGCCTGCGCCAAGGTCTGAGCTTGCTGCTGCTGCTGTTGCTGCTGCTGCTGTTGTTGCTGCTGCTGTTGCTGCTGCTGCTGCTGCCTGGACGCAATCATGTCTGCCAGCTTTTTTCGGTTTACCTCTTTGGGCTCCGAAGGGGAGGAGATATTAGTGCTTACAGGGTTACCTAAGGGAGGAATTCCCACATTGTCGCCAGATACCTGGTTGAGCAGGCTGGGAATGGGAGCTGTGCCCGAATTACTCGTGTTGGTGGTTGTAAAAGTATTACTGTTGCTGGCGCTCACTGGACTTGGAGTGGATGAACCCAAAGAGAGGCTGCTGCTGCTGCTGTTACCAGCTCCGTTACTGCTGCTGCTGCCCCCAGCCGCCTCCAGCTTGGCAGCGCGAGCCTTGGTTTGGTGCAGGACAGACCTCATGTGGATCTCCAAGGTTGAGCTCTGACTGTAGGCCACGTTGCAGGTGTTACACTTGAAAGGTTTGTTGTCTGGGCTGCTGGTAGGTTCGGGCTGCCCAGTAGCAGACTCTTGGAGGGCTCTTTTCAGTTTATGCAGATGAGAAACTGAATTGTAATGGACCAGCAGAATGTTCTTTTGCGTGAAAGACTCCTTGCAGACTGTGCACTTGTAAGGGCGAGATGGATCTAGGAATTTCTCCATAGTGAAGTTAGGGCCCTTCCTGAAGGGCAAGGCCCTTTTCGGTTCTGAGCCAGAGTCCTCTTGCACCGACCCCGAATCGCTACCTGTTGGGCTCTGCTTATCTTCCACGTCGCTCTCTTCCTCCTTATCTTCCTCAACTATTATAGTGTGGTCTTCCGCAAGCGAAGGATCGCCCATAGCAAGGAGGTCCCCGTTGACCAAGAGACCACCATAGAGCTGCTGAATGTCGGCCTCGCTCAGCTCCAAATGGCTGGTTTCCAGGTGCTTCTTCAGGGCCTGGAAGGTTCGGAAGCTGCGCTGGCAGAGGCAGCACATCGTGGCCGCCCGGATGATGTGGTACTGCGAATGGAGCTGCAGCTTCTCGATGGTTTTGAAGGCCAGGCTGCACTGGTTACAGCGGTACTTGTAGACGTGGCGATCGGACACCGGCAGCTGAGGCCTCTTTGCATGAACTTCGTTGAAGTGTGTCTGCAGGGCTGCCGAGCTCTTGAACACCTGGTTGCAGCCCTTCTTCCAGCAGAGGAAGCCGGAGTCCTCCCTGGCAGAGCTCTGATCGGCTGGAACGGGCTTCGGATCTCCACTGTGCTCTGCACTTTCTGATGGCAAAAGACTCTTTCCTGAGTCCTCAGAGATCTCTGCAAAAACAAAATCAGAGCAAAACTGAAAAATTACACCAGCAGACAAGGACTGATCAACACCCTCTTTTTGTCCCTGATACGTTTGTGGTTTTTTCTCTGCAAGATGATAGGTATTTCTAACATTTCTCTCTATCTTCATTCATTTTAATATCAGTCCATTACCCTCATCATGGACCATTGCATAAACCTACACAATTTAGTTTCTTGCTCACTTTGAATATCTGGAAATTATTCACACACATACACATTCCCTTAGTGCATTTATCACCTTTAATTCTTTCTTTCAAGTGAAGACCATTCAGTCACCTATCTGTCTTTGCTGTTTTTCTTTGATGTCCTGTGTATCTTCCAATAAGAAGGTTCATCAAACTGAAAGTAGTGTCTGAGTCTTGGTCATATCAAAGCTAAAAACAACAGGAATGAAATTCAGGTCCTGCTGGCAGCAGCTCAAAGGGTACTGTTTTAGGGAGGGTGGGAGAAGAAGGAAAAAGCACTCAGTGCACTGCTTCTTCTCCAGGGTCTAAGAGCACAGTCCTGCTGGAAAAGACGGTGTGATGTGGGTAAAGGACAAAACAGGAATCCCATTGCCCAGGGCAGAATTAGATACCCTGGCTGTGTCAGTGCTGCCCCACCAGCATCACTGCCCTGGGGCCATCTTCCTGAAATAATGGATGTTCTCATTCCCAGGTTCCTTACAGACTTTCCAGGAAGGCAGGGAAGGAGGACCGGCATTGCTTCCCTGCCAGGTTTGAGACCAGACACATCTGCCCACACAGAATGATGTTCTTGGGATGTGCTCACACCACACTACAAAGCCAGGACTAAATAGCCATTGATTTACAGCCATGCCTTGCTGACACAGCAATGAAAAGGGCTGAGGAGATTTGTGCTGGATAAGGAGAGCAGCAGCTCAGAGCTCCCCAAACTGTGTGCCCAGCGTACGTATTTGATCTGTGATGGCAGCAGAGCAAGTACAACACAGCCTGTGGCCAAGGGCTGCAACCCTCAGCATTTCTCTGCTCATCTCCTCAGCCCTCCCTACCTCCTCTGCTTTTCACCACTCCCACCTGGTCTTCTCCATTGCATGGATTCAACAACATTTTGACGTGAATCACCGTGGTGGTGACCTGTGCTCCTCAGCTCTGAGCCGCCCCGCTCTACGCTGCCATGGGGACACCCAGGGCACCAGCCTGTTTGTGGCACGGATGAAGGGAGACAGCTCTGCTGGGCACTGCTGTTCTCAGGAGACAGCTGGGCACACAGAGCTCACCTGGACAGAGATGTCCTCTGAGTGTCTGACCAAGCGATGGGAGCTCGGGGAGTGGTGGGACCCATGGCCCTCATTGACCTGTACTCACCAGGCTGCTTCCCCAGCTCCTCTGTGGCAGAGTTCCCGTCCTTCTCTGGAGTGGCTGCTGGGAGAAACATGCTGCTGGGCATCATCACCTCAGGTGTTGTCACCTGGAGACAGGGAGGGAAGGATATGGGGAGGAGAAAAACACAGGAACATATTTTAAACATCTTCAGTGGCAAAATTAGACACCAGTATTGTAAAGTCAGAGGCGTCACTTTTCATAGCTCACTGAAGACTCATGTTTATTAGACAAAGCTCACATCAGTCAAAAGTGTTTCTACAGTTACATTCTGGACATAATTAGCAGTGCACACTTGAAGAATAATCTTATTATTAATATTTTTTCCTTTATGTAGAATTCAGACTTTGATCACTGACAATGTTTTGTCATGGGCTGTGAAACTTCTTGTGCAACCAATTAGGTAGATAAGTTGAAAGGCCCACCTTAAGCTGCTGAAAACATAATAAGGCCCCTAATTAAATCATACCTCGTAAAGTACACTGTAATCTTGAACTAGGGAGCATTGCAGCACTGTTTTCAAAGTGTATCGATGCAGGAAAGGAGGGGCATGAGAATGAAAAGTACAAATAAGGAGAGAGGTGACAAAGGAAAGGATGAATAAGGAAAGACTAAAAAGACAGCAAATTGTCTGCGAAATGAAAAGCTTTTGGTAACCCTTTCCTTGCTTTGACTGACAGATCCCTTGCCTCTAGAACCTGGACCATCATAACCAGTGCAGTGCTTCAACAGCAACATTTTTAAAGAGCTGGAGAGTTTGTGTGCTTCAACTAGAGAAGCTCTTTGAATCGCATGCATACGCTCACCTTTTTTCTGGAAAACTGTGTTTTAGGTGCATCCATTCACACAGAGAACATCCAAACTACCTCGCTAGCAGTTACCATGTGGTTGGTATCACATGCAGGACAATGAATACTCTTCTGGAGGTCCAGAGCCAGTACCTCACACCACCTGAAAAGCTGCCCCGCAGCCCTTCTCCCCAGAGCAGCAACTGGAAAGACAGATCTGTCACCATCTCTCACTGCTGCAAGCACTGGTTGGATGTCTGTGGCAAGTGAAGACACCTCTACAGCTCCGAGCAGCTGCATGCTTCACCCCACTGATGCTCAGGGAGCATTTCCCTTTCACCAGGGCAGTGGTACTTGAAGAAACAGAAACCAACACTGGCTTGCAATGCTTGCGGTGCTTGTGCTCGCACGCTCTGACTGCTGGGGAAGCAAGGCATAAATAAACATTCCCAGACAGGTATGGTTCATAGCAAAACAAGCCTCTTCATCCTTCTGTCGGATAATAAGAGGGCATTTGAACCTTGGATTTCAGGAGAGCGCGAGTGAGGTTATTATCTGCATGCCATGCACCTTGCTTTCTGCAAAGTCAAGGACCTCAAGGCTCTGACTGAACCGTGTGAGATCTCAGCAAATCCGTGGTGAAGCTGAAGGTAAACCGACGTGCAGGACATGAAATCTTCCTTATTTACACGCATGGCAAATCCAAGCAAACACAGTCTAGACCTGGGCTTCATTAAGTGAATGGAAGCAAAAACAGTCCATGAAAAACCTCGGAAATAACTGTTCACGTATGAATGGCTGCAGACATCCGAACAGCACCCGGGAGGGATGCGGAGCCCCCTCCCTGGGCTGGGGTGGCCGGTGCTCGGAGATGAGTGCTGGGTCCCACAGACGTCTGCAGGAAAGGCAGCTGACACTGATAAATCACCAGGAGGGAAGCTGAGCACACCAAATTCATTCCACCTTTTACTCTAAGCAGGAGCATCTGACAGCTGTGGGTGGTGGGTCAGGAGACGTGAAAGGTCACTGGTTAATTCCCGGTAGCAGGGCTCGGAGGAGGGGGACAAGCAGGGATGCCGAGGAGGGAAGGCAAGAAGGAGCCGTCCCTCTCAGCTTTATCAGCAGGGAGAACGCTTTCCTAGGATCTTTAGGAATTATGAAAAATAAATCATGAGAAATTAAAAAAAACCCCAACAGAGTAGCAAAAGAATAAAATTATCTAACACCTCAGCTGCACATCATTATAGAAAACTGTGGGCTTTTTATACGCATTACAGTAAGGCAGCCATCCCCACTACCACACTCAGTACGACGGATCAGTAATTGTTTTCATACACTTTAATTAGAAAAACTCAGATGGCTATGAATAATAATGGAAAAGAGAGACTTTTGCACTTGAAAGGTTGAAGTCAATCAAGTGTGAATGACGGCAAAAAAGAAAAAAAAAAGACACCAATTCATCAGGCCTCTGTTGTCTCGCCGCGTCTTTAATCATAATTCCTGATTGGGATTCAAGAAGGCAGTAAGCAGCGGTTCTTTGTCTGCCTTCACCTTCCGTCAATTAACTCTCCCCGAAATATAATCATCAACCTCACATGCTCCTCTGCATCTTAATCTGGGTCTCCAAACCAATAAGTCCTGCCCTATATGTGTTTAAGTAATTACCTTTATCTACCTGCATCTCCATCGCCACAGCTCTCACCCCACTTCTACCCCTCCCTCCACAATTAAAAAAAAACAGAAGGGAAAAAAAGGGGGGGAGAAATAAAAAAAAAAAGACTGTGGTACAATAAATTATTACAGGCGTGAAATCCCAAAAGGTAAACAGAAATAGGCTTGGAGAAAAGTGCAGGAAACTAGAAATTCTGGATAGGGATGTAGGGCAACTGTGGGCAGTCTGGACAGCGATGCTCTGGGAGGCAAACCCTTGAAAATAAGGCACTGGTCTTGTGCCAGCAACTGGACCCACTTCAGTCCTCTCCCTGTTCAGCACCATTCAGTTTGCTCCTGGAAGTGCTGTTTCCTATGCCACTTTCCAGGGCAGCACTGCTCTGGCTCTTCATCCCCATGGACCACTCCCCGGGCAGGCAGCAAAGAGAAAAATGGTGAAAACAGGCTGCAGATCTCAAGCCATTTTTCACACTGAATTCCAGACAGTCCATTTTGAACCACCCGTCCTTTAACTCTGCAAACCTGCCTGAGGATACACCACGTCCTTGTATGTGCGGGAAAACCCTCGTATATTGAGGCTGCTTTTAATATAAACAGATAGCAGGAGCACGGAGGGGGCAGGAAGGTGTAGTAGGCCATGGCCATCTGACAGATAAACAAGAAGTGGTGCTCTACAGCACAGCATTTTGTACTTCAGATGTATTTAAATGGCATTAACTGTTCCAGTGATAGAGAGGAATGTGTTTATCTCGAGCACAGCCTGTGTTAGCGCGTGCGGTCGTTAAATGCTCTCTACCTCTGTCGCACCTGAGCAGAGGCAATACCTGGCATCCAATCCTGGCATCCATCCTCAGCTCCGCTCAACACCTTTATCTCCCTGTTTAAATGTCTCTTCAACTCCAGCTGTTTCACAATGGCAACAAGTCAGTCGATTTGAACTGTTATTAAAAAAGCAACCCTACAGATGTAAGTCTGACAAACGTGATTTGTCTTCTCCCTTTTCCTCCTTCTTTACAGACTTTGCTCTGTCTAACGCTAAACTGCATCCCCTTCACAGCTACAGCCCTGATCTTCTCGCCCACAAGCCACCAGCAAAGCCTTCCAGCTTGGAAACACCACTCTCCGTCACACCAGATCCACCTCCACGCACAGCCACGAGTGCCTGTCCCCGTGCTGCTCCTACATCTGAGGTCTTCTCTAGGTTGCTCTCCAGAGCAACGTATCCCAGAGAAGGCAAATGGTCTCTTCAGCCCGTGTCACTCTTGACCTTCTGGTCCCAACGAACCCGGAAGGTGAACAGGGAACAGCAATCCATTCCCACCGGCTCCTTCCAACAGCCCGGCCTGATACCAATAGGTGGATCAGGTTGGGCTGTTTATCAATACTTCAGTGACCAGAGGTCAGTGCTCCATGAATGCCTGGAAATCCCTAATGCTAGGGCAGGCATTCAGGGCACATTCTTGGCTCCAACTGCCCCATCCCTGTCTCTGTTCCATTCAGTGGGGCAGGGAACTTGCTTGTGTAAAGAGCAAAGGAAGCTCAGGCTGGAGACTGTGGCAGTCTCTCCTGTCCCTCACTTCGAAACACCCCTGTTGTGGTCTGTAATGGAGATGAGAAGGCCAGCTGGAGAACATCCCTCTAGAGCAGGCTGCAGAGATGGCACCTATCTGCCTCAGAAGATGGAAAGTTGTTGGGACAAGCCTTTGTGCTCCCAAGGATCCTCCTTTTCAGATGAAATTCAGATCCCTTTAAGCAGGTAAAATTTCTTTATGATGACGAGACCAACCGACGTGAGTGGGCACCTCAATTTGATGGCCATTTCTACAGATTACACGGTCCAGTTTTACCAAAACCCCAAGGGCTGACGTACCACTTCTCCTGCCTCCCTGCCTCGTGAGTGTCCTCAGCAGATTGCACCCACCCTGACACCTACAAACCTGTCACGAGTCTGGAGAACAACCTGTGGGTTCACTCCTCATCGTTGACAACCTACAGCAGTGACAAGCGTGGCTCCTGCCACTACCAGCTCTACCAGATTTTTAAAATGATGAACTGCAGAGCTGCTTATCAGCATGGACCGGAGACTCAGAGCTCCAACACCCTCCTGTGCTGGCCTTGGCAGCATGACACAAGCATATTCCTGGCATGTCCAAAAAATTAACCTTAGGTAGCGTGAATAGCCAGTTCATGGATCTTCCTGCTCTGACTTTCCTCTGGACCAAGTGACCAAATGTGTGGACAGCCTATGAGGTTCCTCTGTAAATGTCCCAAAATGCTGAAATCGTGCAGCTTTGAAAAGAAAATGTCTAGAAGGGGTTTGAGGAGATATGTTACTATCCCTATGTCCATGCAACCAGGGGGAAATACACATGCAATGCAGGGTTCCTGAACCAGACAAAGGAGGTAATTTCCATTACAAAGAGAGAGAGAGGGTGCTGGAGTGAAAAGCTTCATTAGACTCAGAGAGGCAAAGCGATGGCAGTATACCAAGGTCACTTCTAATTTAGACCATCTAATTGGCAAACATGGCTCCAAATGGCTATCATCTCACAGGGCTCAGAATTAATGAAGCCCGATTATTTTCATTACCTTCATCCGAGATGGAGAATGAGACACAGAGTGAGAGGGAAAGGGGGGAGTGAGAGGGGGCGAGAAGGAGGGAGAGAGAAAAATTGAATGACAGCAGAAGGGAGAGAGCAATGAGAAAAGACAATAGGAAAGAGGGAAAAAACATAAGAGATAGAGAGAGGAGAAGTGAGGATGTCAGGGATGGGCAAGGATTACTCTTAGAGCAAGGGAGAAGAGAAAAAGATGGAGAGACATCCAGAAGCACTGGGAAGATGCCCTAAACTGAGGAAGAGAAAACTAACAAGAGAAATGATGGGAGAGGAATGTGCAGAAGGATAAAGCTGGCCGTGGGAGGAGGGAGCGCTCCCCGCTCCCGGAGGCTCTCGGGAAGCCGTCCCTTCTCCCGGCTCAAGCCCATCAGTCTTGTCAATCGACTGTGCAGGCGAACTGCACTTCACCCTCATTAAGGGGCTCTCTGCTGAAGCGGTGCAGGCCCAAAGATTAGCAAAGAGGCTGTTATGTGGAAAGATGGCGATTAGACCCGCTTAGAGCGGCTGAAACGTCACGAAAAATGAACCTGGCCACGTTTGTTCAGCAGCCCTGTGGAAGGGAAGACACAAGAGATGGGAAGGAAAGCAGAAGCCCCTGCCCCACAGGGGTTTCCCTGGCCCTCACGTCACACGGGGACACAGCGTGTGCTCCTCTCTGCTCAGTCTCTGGCTGCAGCCCCAGCAGCCTCTGTCCCAGCGCCGGGGCCGGTGGGGAGGACCCGGGTGTCCCATGGGACAGTCAGCCCGGCTGCTCGCTGATATGAAAAGGATGGGGCATGGAACAGCCAGCTCTGAGATGCTGAGCACAAGCAAGCAGCCATTACCATGGCAACAGACATATTAGACACTGCAGGTTCCTGAAAGGCGTCTGATAAGGTATTATTAACTGGAGCCTCCTCCGAACGCCGAGTGCAAAGACACTGTGTCGAAAGGGACCTGGCTCCCATTTACTGGACTGTAATTCCCTCGCGGTGGCACCAAGACCCGAGTCACGCGTCAGGCTGAGCCAGGAATCTGAGCTAGAATGAGCAAAATTAGGAATGTTTGATGTTGCCACTTTCTGCAACATTTCTCAAAATACCTAACATTTAATGCAAAAAAAGAACCACCTTTTGACCCACGTGCTACTTGACTTGAAGCCAGAGAGGTGATCGTCCTCCCCAGACATATCTCTGGGTACCAAAGGAAAGAGCTGCCCAGGAGTGGTGGCAATGGCAAGGTGGAAAAAACAGAAAGAAGCAAGGGGATGAACTTCACAGCTAAGCCAGTCTCTATGGTCCTCAGCAGAAGTCCCGCGCTCTGCAGCAGGAGGATGTGGCCCTGCAGTTGCTTTGGCCACGTCCTCTGCAGGTTGTCCTTGAGCCTCCCTGCATCCTGGAGGACACACGCCTGCTCAGGCCGAGAGGATGGACCAGCCCAACCGCACCCCTTGCAGACTGCGCGTTCTGCCGAAGCCCAGCTCATCGCACATCAGCGAAACCGATGCCCTCAGCAAACTGGTTACGCTTGGTGGTGTAAGAAAGGGGCCAAGCTTCTCCTCACTGTTCTTCTAAAAGGTCAAAATGTCTTCCATCAATTTAGTCAGAAGCTAACAAGATTCGTTCAAGTCCTCAGAAGGTATTTACACTTAAGCACCCTTAATCAAAACGGATGCAGGTCGCATGCCCCAGGTCTTTATGGTGGGACAGCTCCTTGACCCAGGTGCAGGAGTGGTCGGCAGAGCTGAGCTGTGCCCTGCTAGAGCCCACAGGCACACCAGCTTTGAAGAGTTACTGAACTCTTTCTCCCTTACCTCCCTGTTATTCAGAGAGTGCTGGGACCTGTCACCCTGACTGGATTTTTAATGGGTTTTATGATGCTGCACGTACTTGCAGCAGATGTGGTTCTCATGGGTGGTTTGGTCCAACATTGGCCACCGTGAGCCTCTGTACCCTGCTGGGGTGCAAGGACACAACTTTGGCTCCTGCCATGGGGCCGAGAGAGAGGGCAGAAAAGTGAAGGACAGGAAAGCAAAGGGGAAAGATAAAATGCACAAACATGTTTGAGAAGGAGCTCTGAGAGGAACAGAAGGGTGACAGAAAGAGAAGACCAGAGAACTGTAAGAGAAAAGCTGGGCAATGCTGCATGTTCTTGCTCAGATGATGTCACAGGAGAGGGGTTGATAAAAGAACACAAGTATTACGACAAACATGATATTATTCACCTCCATTGTGAGGAATCAGCGAAGAAGGGAGAAAACAAGTAGAAATGGGGTGCAAGAAAAGAATCACAAAGAGAAAGAACTGACAGGAATCAAAATAAACACTTGTTATATATACTTGGTGACAAGTTCATAAATGCAGACACAACCTTGCCTTGAAGATTATACCAAGGAAATAACATCGCAGAAATCTGACAATACATCCCATTTGTGAATTTAGAAGGGTTTTTGAAAATGTGCCTTATTAATTCTCCCTGTACCTTAAACTGACACCAGCAAATTAAAAGGCGCACTCATGTGAAACCTCTGAAAAGGGAATTCATGAAAGAAACATTCTGGGACTCAAAATGTTATTTACTGAAGCAAGTTCCTGAGCGCTGGAGAGTGGGGTGAGCCTTTATGAGCATTTCTGCACAGCGACGGCACACACGAGTCTTTCAGAGGAGGTTCAGCAGCTGCAAACACAACTCCACACATACACCAGCAGCAGAGAGAGACTCTCAGTCTCAGGTGGCTGTGGAGTAAAGCAAGCCAGAACACAAACCCCACGTCTCACAGATGAGAACTTGAACACTGCACTGTTAATTTACTACTTCTCACCAAGCACTAGCTCTCAAGTTAGATGAAATTCAATTCTTTGAAGATGGTGTTGGAGAAGGACTCCCATGCTGGATTCTAAAACAAGGATGCAGGATGGAACAAGAGCCTGGTGCAAACACGTTGTGCTGAACCACAATCTGCTCCCCATTAGAACACTGCAATAACAATCACAACCCATACACAGGCACAATGTCATCTGACAAACAGCTTGAGAAGTGGAGTCATTACAAGTTTTGAGCTCTACGTGAAGACAGTTGACTTTATCTAGTGATCTTTCACTCCACACTTCAGTGCTAACTTCCTACTTCAGAGGATTTTAACTGCTTATGCTTCAATTTTAATTTAAAACCAGGCTTTTCAAAGCACCTTAAAAGCAGCACTTGAAACAGTAGCTCTAGTATTCAACAGCGCCCCAAGGTTCCACCCCCCCTTGGGCCAGTGGCTGTGTATCACTTGCTTGTTCAGGTTACTCTGAAAAAAGGGAACTGTCACACAACAAAAGCATTGTAATTTTGGATGGAGTGACTCCTGACAGAAGTAACAGATCCAACTTATCTCACACAACCATAACAATGATGCTCATTAAGTGAACGAAGCGCAGGATGTGGGCTGCACAATAGGACTGTCTCCTCTCCATGAGATGAGACCGCCATGGAGACTCTATTGGTACTTAAAATCATATTTTAAGCAGAAACCTGATATCTAATTTCCTGTAATGCTACCTTAATCAACCTGGCTGTCCTTCTTGGGAAGTGCTCATGAAGACACGAGCACTTTCTGCATCAGGAGCAGCTACCAGAAGCTTCTGTGCAAAACGTGATCCCATGCAATGATCTCAGTAATTAAAGGAAGTTGTATTTATTCCAATCTTTTACAGGGAAATGACTCAACACCGCGACACTGCCAGTTTCCAAGCACAGACAATCTAGTCTCTGCAGTCAAAGCCTGCAGGGATGGGAAAAACCTCACTGACAGAGCCCTGACAGATGGAAGGAGCTACAGCGAAGCTCGCCTGCACGGGTCAGGCCATCCCTTTCCTCTTCACCTGTGCTGGGAGGGCAGCAGCCACGCTTGGCTGCGCAGGCACTTACCGTCATGATGAGTTTCTCGACACAGTCAGGTGACACACTGTGCAGATGGGTGAGGTGCAGCTGCAAATGGATCTTGTTGTTCAGCATGTCCTGGCAGAGCGGGCAGCGGAGCATGGGCTGCACGGAGTGCTGGGTCATGGCGTGCACCCGCAGCCGATTCACGTCCGTGTTACTGTACTTGCAATACGGACACTGATACATCTGCAGAGCAAGAGAAATGAATCACACAATTGTTACAGCTGCTGCTTCCCTCTTTCCTTACAGCTAGACTATAATAATTCGATGCCTTCTCTTACCACCAGTTATCGTCTTTCATCCTCCTTCTCCTATTTTATTCTTTGCTTTTGGCACATATGAAACAAATTACCGGCTTTTAGGTGCACAAAAATTGGGCTTCTTACTTCCTTACCTGCTCTGATTTGGTCTCCTCTGAAGTTTTTGACCATTTAAAGGGGAGAGGTGACTCAGAGCTGCTGGGAAATGATATTCGTTTAGAGGATGCTGGAGGTTCTGTCAGGTCCTTCTCTGCCTGGCTGGCTGGTGCTGCAATGAAAAGAGATTTACATCAGGACATCCCCAAAGAGGCTTAAGTTGGATGAAGACAGTATTTCCATTTACTCTGTTACTGTTTCTTCAAACATAATGCTAAGGAATTGGAGGAAGAAGAGTTTGTGGGCTAACTGACATCCTACAAAGCACACCTGGCCAGTAAGGCAACCGTGTCTTTTAGAGTTAGAAGCAGAGAAATCTCAGCTATTTCTGCAGGCTGCTTACAGCCCGTTACACAGGAGAGTCTTGTCTTGTGTTTATCTCAGAGACACAAATGCTTGGCCACTTGTGAAGGCCAATGTGTCACCTCCAGGAGCAGCTGGACCGACATGACAAAGCAGAACTCATACTCCTAGCTCACCTAGGACGTTTTGCATATGAACACTCTGGAATACGCTTGCCTTGGAGACAGCTGGAGGCTGTGGCTGTCAACTCAACTCAACCAAGCCGCACTCTGCGCTGGAAGCAGCAGCACGCTGCCAGGACGGCACTGGCCAGCCTGGCTCATGTGCCTCAGGGAAGAACGTACATCTGAGGGCACTTCCCAGCAAGCATTCCCACCAAAATCGTGATGGAAGTGACCCAGCCTACAACCAGCACCGGGACAGATTGCAGCAAAACAGAAAAAGGCGAATGAGCAAAAAAGTCAACAGCAAAACACTCCGCAAGTTGCAGCACTCCAAGAAGCAATCCCTGACCTTTATCCCTCCCCTGAACCCTGGCAGCCTGCAGTACATAAATTTGTGGGACATCTATTATTTAAAAACTGTAAGGACAAGTATATTATACACAGCCCCCGTCTCCTCCTCCCCGAACACACATTCATAACAGTACTTTAATCTGTCTCGAATCGACTTCAAACCCATTTCGCCCTTAATGGGAGTTATTCATTTTCACTTGAAAGGTAATATATGACAGCTGGATATTTAATATGATGGATCGGCTGCCGATTAACAAGGCACTGTAGCATTCTTAGACTGGTCCCCCATACTCTTCCCCTTGTCTCTTATTCTCTTTGTGAACCCGCTGGTATCCACTCCTTGTTCCACAAGATGCCATCAGAGTAAGATTCAGGTAAACTGCTTCGTTCTCAAGGCTCCTGCTGTTCACTGGCATGAACTGTACTTTGAAAGGTACCACATCACTGTAAAAAATACAATCCTAATTTCTATTAGGTTTCCTGGCCAGACCCCACCCCTAAACATTCAGTTAAATAGAGGCAAAATAACTTCCAGGAGAGGGAAAATAGGTATTGCAAATAAGTAACAATACTATGTCAGAGGGAAGCAGGGATTAGAGGAGCTCTGATACTACTGAATTTGTCCTGGTAGACTTGGCCATACAAAAGCCTTTTCAGAGGTGATTTCTTTCCTCATAGCACTACCCTGGTATTTCAGCCTTGCTGGTTGCACAGCCTGCACGCATGAATGTAAAGTCCAGGCTGTATCTGAAACCAAAACCACTGGTCCCCAACTTACGGACACCAAACAGACCCCACTCTGCCCTCTGTGCAGAATGATGGGCTGCTTCTCAGGCTGATCTGCTTGCTGAACCTGAGACCTTTCCTGGGGTTCAGAACTGGAAAGTTATCCAAGATACCTACAGGACCAAAGCTCCTTTACTTTCAACTCATAAACTATGCTTGGAGCATGAGAAACACAGTACCAGCCCAGACCCACCTGTGCTGTTCTGCCACTGTGGAACATGGTCCCTGTCAGTGGTTTTGGGGAGGCAGAGAACACCACTGAGAGCCAGCATTGTGGTGGGCAGAGGACCACCCTGCCTTACAATGCCCTGCCCAAGCCTTGTGTGATGTGAGTGGCCTTGGTTAGGAGGCCAATTGCTGTTGACATTGTCCACTCCTCTGTGTGACCTCGGACATTGAAGTGTCAACCCCAATCAGTCAGTCAGGCACTGGGACCAGCATCCAGAGACCCCAGATGTGCCAGCACGGTCACACAGCCATGTGAGCTCTGCTCAGGCCCTGCACCTGATCGGGACGACAACGCCAGCCATGACTTTGGGTTCCCTTTGACCTCTCTGCCCTGGACAGTGACTGTGTCTCCTGCATGGTCCAGGCAAGGGTCTTTCTGAGCTCTCTATCCGTCAACCGCCACTTCAAACCTTTGGGTGTCATCTGCTCTGCAAAACTATCAACAGGTGCTGCCACAAGCTGTGCTGGCACTGCCAGCTGCAAGAGGGGCAGAGGATGTGAGGGAGGAAAAGGGATGTCTGGAGAAGCCTTTGCACACGTACGTGCATCACCTTCCCAAATAAATGATGGCAACACCTTCGGTTCTCACCAAAGTGAGAACCATGAGATACCCACACAATCGCATCAATAAACCCAGGTGAGCTCTGAGTGCTTTGGTGGTCCCATCAGTGGTGGGATCCACGCTGGCACAGTGAGGCACGAGGAGCTCGAAGATCCCCTGGTCCTCACCCTCTGCACCAACTTCACTGTGCACCATTTCCAGCAGCTCACCAATGTGATGTTTTTGGATGCAGTGACTAAATGCAGCAACCCAACAGCCAGCTACCCTGCAGCTGCTGAACAGCAGCTGTAACCTCTGGAATCACGACAGAGTATTTTCTTATTTCCTTTCTACTGAGAAGTGGTCTGGTTAGAATTAGGGAAAAGTAACAGGTAATTAAAATTTACTTTTCCTTATCATCTCCAAGGTGCCTAATTTTATTAAATGCGCTTGATTCAACCCATAACTTCAATTCTTCAAACCCATAATTATTAATGATTGTCCAGACCCCAGAGTAACTGCTTTGTCACACAGTTCTTGGAAAACACATATTGAATGTTTGTTGTAAGTGTAATTTTTTGAGCTGACAGCTCAAGTGGGAATTTTAACACTGAGACCGATGTTTATTGTTGATAAACAGCCAAACACACAAAGTGACACATTCAGTCCACATCACAGATCAGAGGAATTAAGAACTCCCTTCTGCCTGGAGAAATGAGGACACACAGCTTGGTGCCTGCCTGCACAGCTCTTCAGCAGCTGCTCAGGACCTTTGTGTCTGCATGGAGTCAATGGGACAACATGTCCTCAGCTGAAAATGTCTAAAGGGCCTTGGCCCCAAATGGCAGCTCGGCACCAGAGAAGGTGGAACCCAACGCCTGCACCCTAACATCACACTTAGAGATCCAGAACCTTGCAGGAAATAAAAAGGAATCTGGATTTGAAGTATGGTGTATGACTGTGTATCGAGTAGTGGTTTTATTACTTTGACTCTTTAAATGGATTAGTTCAGATTTGTCTACCTTAGAGAAAAATCTGTGTTTTTCAACAAAAGTACCAGAAAGCCAAGTGCAAAAGGACGGCGCTGCCGCCGCCGCCGTGTGCGCCACAGCACTTCTCAGAGACCTACTTTTCTTCTCGCTTTTCCTTGGCAGCTTCTGCTTTTCAGAGGAGGAGGAGAAATCCTCCCAGGTGTCACTTCAGAGGTGAGACGGGACCCTTCCTTGGAAGTGGAGAACCTTTCCTTTGCTAGGTCCAGAGGCAAAACCAGCAAGGGTCCCCAAAGCTGCCTGCTCTCCATCCTGGTGGGAAGGGAGTTGCCACCCCGCCTCCCAGCCATCAGATTCTTTTAGCTGAAGTACCACTGACAGCCCCTTCATCTGAACTTCCATCTCCCAACCCAGCAACATAATGGAGAAGCCAATTAAATGATTATTAATTCATGCTGCTTTCCGTAAGCCAGAGGTTCTCATCTCCCTACATTCCGTAAACCAGCTTGCCACTTGCCCTAGAAATTTACAGTGGGGTTTCTGTTATCTCCATTGATTTAAAAAACAACACCCTCCCTGCCCCCAGTCTACTGAAAAAAATCCCTTCCTATTAAGTTCAGCAGCTGGCCTGGGAAAAAGTTTTCAGTGGGACCGAGGAATCGCGATTTCACTGCCCAATGGAAAATAAAATTCCATATTTGGTGGTGCCTCCCTCCTCAAACCTCCTCTGACGTTTTGTTGGAGCAATTACTTGGCATCACAAGGCCTTGGACCCGCCTGACCTGCCTGCTGAGCCCGCCCAGCCCTGCGGCTGGGAATGCCCACAACAGCAGCTGCCACTCCTGCACCAGTATCTTGGAGCAACCTTAAAACGGCTGTGGTTTTCCTTCCGAAATACTGAGGCTGGAGCAGACTGTTTTATCTGAGTTTTATGCTCATACAGCCTCCACCGTGGGTGATGGGCAAGGCCAGGCCCTGTGGTCCAGCCCTACCCGTGCAGTACCATCAACAATGGTGCACAAAGATTCAGTCTCCAGCCTCTGGCACACAACTGCTATCCCACACAGACAGACAATTTGTATTCATACAGCAAGAATGACCGGGCAGGTAACTCCCCTGAGAGACCACAGTGACACAGAAGCAGTGAGAGCCCTGCTCAGGCCTCCCCAAAAGGGCACCTGGGCGTCCACCACCGCTACAGCGCTGCCTGTTTGTTACCGCGCACCGTAATAATATATGGTTGGATGTTTCTTTCTGAAACACCGTCTGTTTACATTCCTTATTCCCTGAAGGTACCATCCATTCTAATAAGATGTTGTAGCCACACTATTAACACACCTGTACGTTGCCTGTTGCTCTTCAGAAGTTTTTCAACTCCGTATTTAGTCAATAATGTGATCACATGATAGAGAGAAATAAATACACAGAGATCTGTGAGCACACTTTTGTATCCAGACCTTCACTGATGCCTTTCAGAAACATGGTCCTGAAAACAGTCAAATAATTTGGTTTTATTCTAATGCTCTGTCATACCTTCCAGTCTGCAGCAAGCACGAACAGCTGAATTACTATTAAACACTCATTTTACAGTACCCAGAAGCCCAGCCACCACCAGACTTTTCTGCCATGCTCTGTCCCAACACGGAGCACCCAGGAAACGTCGTGGTGAGATGCCAGGCAGCACAAGGGGCACGTGGAGACAGTGCTTTGCTCCCCATCACAAGAACCACAGGTACTCCCGTGGCCTGGCAGATCAGCTCATCTCCTGCTGGCTCCCAGAGGAGGCCCTGGGACCTGCTGGAAGCTGCGTGGCGCCCTGTGCAGTGCTCCCAGCAACACAGTGCTGTGAGGATGCCAGAGGAGAGAAAAGCTGGGTGAGAGATACCCAAGCAATGGCATGAAGTTATGGACCGGCCCCAAAGGTGATGAGAATCCCCCCTCTGACCCAGGGAGCAGGGCAGCCAGCAAGCAACATGGCTGCAGGCAGCCCTGCCAGGCTGGCACGCTGGGACAAAGGTCCAGGTGCTCACAGGCACACGCGTGGCAGTGACCACAGCAGAAGCTGATTGGCACACGAGCAGCAAAGCACTCTGGCAAATGTTCCTGAAAGAAACACTTGGATTGAAGCCCCCCTGAGTTAAAAGACACCTGCGCCAAGCAGAAGGAAAGACACAGTACGTAGAAAATCATTCCATCTTGTGCCCGGCACGACCCTCGTTTGCAAAGCGTTACCCTAAAGCACTGCACCTTTTCTTCCAGCAATGGCACCCAGGATTGTATCTTTAGAACTGTGGGAAATCTTGGTTTTTTTTAAATTACAAAGTGGCTGAAAAGAAACAAGCAATTATCTTTTGTATTTACCTATTTCCTATGGTTCTTGAGTCAGTTATCAATCCGTGTGAATATTACCATCCAATTCAACTGAAGAACTATTTCAACTGACCTACCATGAGAGTCCATATAAACTATTTTATAAAATCCATGTCTTGAGCTTGGGAGATGGGCTTAAACCACAGTAATTCTGCAAACTCCCTGAACCCAGCAATAAGGGATCACCACCACTGCCAGGCACACAGCTACCTGGCAAGCAGAAACTGCTGGTGAGGAAAGAGTGAACACAGAGAGTGAAGACAAGAAGAGATGTTGGCAGAGACCTCACCAAAGATGTGTGAAAAGTATCTGCAAAGAGCAAAGCAGCCGCTGGAGAGACTCCACTGCTGCACAGCACTTCATCCAGCAGTGCCAGCAGGACGGCCCCTCTGTGCTCCTGGACATCCTAGAAAGCAGGGGCTGCCGCACTTGGAAGGTTCCAGTATGTTAACTCTGCTGGGGGGGGAGCAACTGGGTTTTACTGTTCTGAACACAACACAGGTGCAGCAGGCAAAAGCAGTAAAGAGCTGGCAGGGAGAGTCAGCTCTGGTTTTGGGAGTGTACAGGACCATTTCTCCCAGCCAGAAGTCTACAATTCCACCTGGGCCAGATTGGTAAACTTTGCTGCTTGTTATTTTTTTAAATAGCCACACTTTGCTAGGTATAAACAGAAAAAGAAAATTCAAAAAGGAGTCAAAAAACCAATCAGGCTGAATGTGAAGGGGAATGGAAGATGCTGTGCACCTGGCTCGAATCAACAGCCCCAGCAGAGTGGAGAGGCCACGACTGGGTGAGCCTGGCAGAGCTGG
Organism: Dromococcyx pavoninus; assembly: GCA_033558185.1. Lineage (NCBI taxonomy): Eukaryota > Metazoa > Chordata > Aves > Cuculiformes > Neomorphidae > Dromococcyx > Dromococcyx pavoninus. The sequence goes on along the minus strand of JAUMJL010000350.1, from coordinate 736,143 downwards.
CCAGGATGCTGCACCGAGGGTGACTGATGATGCTCTGTGGCCAGGGCTCAGCACAGCGCCTGTGGCTGAGTGGGCAGATCCTGGAGGGGATCCCACAGCCTGCCCTGGGGAAAAGCTGATGGGTCCTTGGGGTCCTCCCAGAGCCACTTTCGCACTCTCAGAAACCAGACACCCAGCACCCATGGATGCTGCCCAGGAGCTTGGAGTGTGCCCTGCTTCCAGCCCAGCCTCAGCTGTTTTCCTAGGCTTGAGTTGGCGCTCGGGAACATTTTGTGCTTCGTAAATCCTCAGGAAAAAAGCACCATTACATCGTGCTTTCCCATCCTCTGTCCTAGCTTTCCTTCCTTCAGAAGCTGGGGTCGAGAGCTGCTCCACTGCACCCCTCATTCCATTCCTTCCAGCCCACTCTTGCCTGGGTCCACAGAATATCCCGGCCATTAAGTGCTCAACAAACGCCATATATTAAAAAAACAGTAAAAAAGCAGCAGCAGGGGGAGGGACAATAATAGATTTCCGTCAGGATGTGCCTGACCTGTTTTTTTCAATTTCAGTAATTAGAAAGGCAGTGGGCCTGTAGGAATTATTCATAAACTGCAGGAGCTGTGCAGTATACATTTATGTTAAACATGTCAAATCCGATTGAAATCATGCCTGCCAGCACCATACTCCATAAACACACTTTTCTGCAACAATTTCCCAGCTCTCAGCAGCCCATTAATACCTCCTTTAATAGCAATCTACCACGGATTCGAATCAGGGACGCTCCATTGCACTAATTGCTCTGTGTTAGGTGAGCATCATGGATTAAAAAAAGAAAAAAATCATTAAAAAAAATAAAAGCCCTTCAGGCTAGTCCTCTAGAAATATTTCATTTCAATCTATATTTTAAGTAGAGTTTGCTCCTTGTTTTTGTGGAAAAAATCTGATATTCTACATCTATACAACAGACAGTGCATTAAGAAAGTCTCTTTCATAGCTGGGTCACTGCAGATGAAGTGCTCCTCTCTAGTAGGAAAATACAGATAAGCCCCACCCCAAATCTCAAAAGTCTTGTACTGATCCACCCTGGTCTGATTCAGGCTTTAGCTGGAAACCAATGTGTTGAATATTAATCATTTACATCCTGCCTTAAAAATGGGAGTCGGGAACAGCCATGATTTCTTTCCTCCTTGCTGGTTTGCTTGTGATAAACCTCACGTTAGCCATGATGAGATAATTTCTAAAGCTCAGCCATCAGGCAAAGAGCATCTCCCTTCTCCAGCAAGGAGGTGAACAGCTCTGGAGCAGAAAGAGGGAAGCAGGCAGGGCAGAGGCAGCTGCATCCAATGGTGCTTGGGGGCTGCTTAATCCCAGTGCTGGAAAGAGAGGGAAAAAATAAAACAAACAGGTCCTGTCTAGAAACAGGGAACATCAGCCCTTTTCTCATTTTAGGAGCCACATATGAGTGCCAGTGCCTGTTAGGAGTTGTGGGGAATGGAGGCAGCGTGAGCACTGCTGCAAGCACACAGCACTGCCTCAAGAAATGGAATCCTTATTTGGGATGGAGTTTTCCCTGTGTATATTTTAATGGAAAGAATTACCTAAAAAAGCGTTTCTGCTTAAGATTACTCCATTTTTAAAATAAATAAAAAATGAATTGATAAATTTGTTTTTCAGCTGGGACTTTTTAAAACATGTACAGAGAGGTTTTTTCCTTCCAGTGCAAACAGCGGCGCCGGCGCAGGCTGCGACGCGCGGTCCAAACAACCCCGACTCACCACGCGCGCCGCTCTGCAGAGGGAGCTTGGCAGACAGACTCAACACTTCCCTGCAGACCTCATAGATCTCTAAGAAATTGGAAGAAATTATCACCCAGTGCACAGTCAAGAAACTGAGGCACAAAAGGTGAGTGGATTGCTAAGGAATGTAATGATCAAATTGCAGCGTGATGAACAGAAAACAGCTCTATCAACCTCCACTTCAACAGCCTATTTATGGGCTTTGAGCTTGCACTTCTTTCTCACCTGTCTCCTGCTTTCACAGAATTGCAGGGCTCAGAGGCACCTCCGAAGGTCAGCTGATCCATCCAAAGCAGGATAAACTGTGCCTACTTCATTCCCGACAGCAGTTCATCTAATCTTCTTGAAAGACCTCTGAGGAACCTTCCCAGAAAATCCACTCCTGTGCTTCACGAACTGTACTAGAAGAATTTTTTATTTATTATCTAACCTTAATCTTTCTCCCTTTGGTTTAAGCCCATTATTTCTTGCTGTCTATATTCTGAACATGGACAACAATTTTTTCCTTCTTTTCAGAAGCATTTTATGCACAAGAAGATCTTGTCTTCCCATTTGGGCCTCCCTTTTTGGGTCAAATAAGTCCGGTCCTTCCATTTTCATCTCACAGCTGATGCTATGCAGATCATGCTCTCTTCTGGGTCGTTCATGCTGTTTGGGCTTGCTGAAATCACTCCTGAACTTTCTTGACACCTCAAGCTCAGAAATGGACAGTCTTATAGAAGAAGCTTTCTAGCACTGCAGAAATGCACCCATTCCATAATATTTTCACCTACTTCATAATGCTTGAGCTTATTTTTGAGACTGTCCTGAAAAGCAGTGTCAAAAGTCTTCCTAAGGAGAAGGCAGAAGATACTGCCTGCAAACAAGACCTTCTTCACACAGAAGGAAATTGGGTCATGTTGACATGATTAGTTCTTGACAAATCCGTGTCAACTGTTACTCATTATCTTCCTGTCAGTACTTACAAACAGTTGTTTGGTCAATTCCCAGGGAAATCTGGGGCACACGGAGCTGGCAGGTGTGCAGTTCCCCAGCTTCTCCTTTAGTCAAAGATAAGCCCCACGCCTGTCCCCTCACGGAACCTCCCCCATTTCCTGTAAATTTACAAGAGAGAGCAGCTGGCAGAGCTGAGGATGCTTCAGGCACTTTCTCTGAACACCCAGGTATGAAGCAACAGCCCACGGATGTGACAACATTTTGTTTAACTAAGCACTTCGCAGTCCCTTCCTTCACATTCGGGGGATGAGCTGCTCTGGCCTCTTCCAGTCGGTCTGTTTAGTGAAGATGAATGCAAATGCTCTCCAGCTTTCTTGACACAGATGTACCAGGGGAGGTTTAGGCTGGATATTAGGAAAAGGTTCTTCACCCAGTGGCTGGTGGGGCACTGGAACAGCTCCCCAGGGAAGTAGTCACAGCCTGACAATATTCTAGAAACATTTGGGCAATGCCTTCAGACACACGGTGTGAATGTTGGGGTTGTCATGTGCAGGGACAGGAGATGGACTCGATGATCCTTGTGGGTTCCTTCCAACTCAGGGCATTCTGTGATTCTACGACATTGTGGTTGAGAGCCTTCCCACTCTGCTGAGGTGCAGACCAGCTCTTTTCTGGCAGTCTTCTCCTACAGCAAGCGAGCGCTTCCTTGATGTTGCCTGTTTCCCTCTCTGGTTACATCTCAATCTGTACTGTGGAGTTTTGATATTCCTGTACGTACAGACACTGCTCTTCTGTGATTGTCATGAGTAACCTGACCCAGTTACCATTCCTTTACATGTCTGAGGCCCAGAGGGATGTGGCACCATAGCCATGTTCCTCGAGGGAGCTCGAGAGCAGAAACGATGCAAGACCAAGCTGTGGTACCTACTTTGCTAATCCACTGTGCATAAACAGTGGAAAACATTTCTTTAGATTTAAAGTTCAGTGATAATGTTTTTAGATGTTTGAAAGCAGGGCCTGAATTCAACAATAGCACGTGCATAGATCTTGCTCAGGCTGCACTTTTCAGCCTTGCAACAGCTCTGGAAGGGCCCTGCCCAGAGCTCTGTGGGCTTATGAACATAATCTGTGTTTTCCTTTGAAGACTCAATAAAGCTGTCCATTTCTTATTTGTGGTTTGACTGACAAACACCAAAAATGGGTTAGGAATTTCACTGGCAGGAGGAAGAAATAAAACCGTCCAAATTTAGAGTTTCTGGATGGTAAAGGGTTTAAAAAGTAGGTTCTCAACTTTTCCTTACATGTTCTAATATATAAAAATAATCTTTTCACACAGATCAGTTTTTGTAAGTGTTCCAGTTTTGGGCAAAGGCCCCTGTTTACTTTAAGAGATTTAACGAATATACAACACTTACATCCTTCTGTGACACTTCACAAAGTGTGCTTTTGCTTAGGATCACACAATCCCACGCAACAAGAGACTAAAAATCACCTACAGTCACGCAAAATCTTCATCTCTGGGTTGAAGGACGGCTCTGTGATGGGAAACAACATTCAGAGCAACCTCAGCGAGCGCAGTCTAGACTAAGAACATGAGCTTGCTTTATTCATCAGTTGGACACATCTTCCAATGGTCGAGATTAAAACTACATTGAGTTGAAAGACCACATTTCAACATTTTGAAGACTCTGTAAGCCAAAAGATCTCTTTGGCTGTGACTCACTAAGAGGCAACTGCAAACATAACAGGAGAAGGCTGCCTGTAGGAAGGGTCCCTGCGTGTCGAGAGGTACTGTACCAAACAACCGTCAGTCTGCAAACCAACTGGGCTACCATGCAGAAACAGAAATGGGGAGTCAGAATTGCTCTGACCTAGCTCAAGGACAATCAGGACTGCCTCCAGTGCCTCCACTTCCACACCTACACTGAAGTGGTCAGCAAGTGCCAGCTGAGGAGGGGAAGAGCCCTCTCCACTGGAGGACAATCTCACAGCTACTTTCTGCTCAAAGGCAAAGAATATTTGAAAGATTCCTCCCACTCTCTGCAAGATAGCAACCACCTTCTGGGAAAGAGAGAGTAACCTAATACTTTCATAATTTGGAAAGAGAAACCACTTAGATTCCACAGTGACAACATAAGCATTGTTGTGCATTTGCAGTGTCCGTTTCAGGATGTCATGGCAGAAGGGGGAGCAGTTAACAGAGCACAAGCCCAGGGTCTGTCTCTCTGCATCAAAATCTTGCTACCAGAGCCAGGATCATGATGAAAAATCAGGGTAACAGTCTCTCAAGTCTTAACAACCTAGGGTGGGGTTTCATGATATGCTTAATCCACCCTAAGTGCTGGCTGCTGCCAGAAGAGGCAGTCCCCTTCTCCCTCCTCCCCTCCCAGCTGCTGATTCCAACTGCCCGGGTCAGATCCAGCACCAATGAGCACACAGGAGCTCTGACCCACAGCCCCAGCGCGAGCCCAGGGCTGGGAGCAGTGATGTGTGACCGACCACAGCTCAAACTATGTGTGTGTCATGAAGCTACACCCAAAGACTTCACAGACAACGACACTTACATCATGCTGACAGTCATGCATGGCATGGTCATTTAAGGAAAGTTTTGCAGACCACAGCTCTGCAATTTCCCTCTTCTCTTTCCTGAATTGAAAGAAAAGAGGGACCAAAACCCACCTGTCCATTTGCTCTGGTCCTTGTCCCCTCCACTCTCTTGCTCCTTGGCAGGCTCTTCAGCATCACCGGCTGTTTCATTGGGCCCTTCCACATCTTCAATGGATTCTTCTGGAACAAGAGAAGCAGGAGGTACAACATAAAAATGAAACTCAAAACAGAAAAGCAAGTAAATGCCATTGAGCAACAGAGCAAGAGTAAATCCTGAAGCACAAGTGCTGAGCGGCAGATATCAATGTCACCCAGCATTCTCCCAACCTGCTGTCTGGTCAAGAAAGAAACTACAGAGGGAAAAAGTGAGAGATGAAGATGAAATGAAGAATCTCAGTTGCTTCTATCACTTACAGCTACTGACATCCCCTGTGCTGTAATGTACAGTACGACATTCGCCAGGTTATGAGAAGGTTCTAACCGACCACGCCATGGATTACAGAAGCATCAGGGAGTGACCAAAGCACCCTCAGCTTCAGCCTTCTTCCTCATCCCTATCTCAAGCTCTTTGGACTGAATATCATCATCACACCTTGTCACCAAGACCCCCAAATTCACCACAGAAACACCACTACTCACTTCTGCTCAGACAAAGCAAGGAACTTCTGCTGATGTGGCCCTGACACAAGCCACAGGAGGAAGCTGCTGGGGGTTTTATTTTCATTCCAGACACGGGAAGAGTTTGAGCACACAACCAGTATCACACAGGTGCAAAAGCATGAAGGAGAAAGAATACTCAGTGAGGTGAAGTGCCGAAAGCTCAGAACAAGACACAAAGTGCCAGTGCCCTCCCCGTTAACCAAAGCAGCGGCGTGCCGAGGCCGGCGCCACGGAGCGTGTCGACACGGCGCAGTGCAGCTCCACGCAGAGCCACCCTCGCCAGGTGGGACACCAGGAGTGAGGTAGCTGCAGCTGCCACACCTCCTACAGCAGGGTGTAACAGCTATATTATCATCTAATATCTTGGGTATTTATACATAGTGCATGCAGCTCCACAGCCACCATGTAACTGAGGGGGGCTACATCAACACTAGGAAGAAAAGGCACCTTTATGCCATTATATCCTCTTTTGGGCAGCATAGTTCATAATTTTAACTTGCATTTTATGGTCATGGCAAATCCTGAGCTATCCTGAGGTTTTTATCTGACCTCCCTAACCAGTTAAAGCACCCTCCCCCCCCCCCCCCCATCCTTCCCCTAACAAAGACAGGACTAGAAATTAGGATTCAAAATATATATTAGGAGATTGCAGACACTCAGCAGTGCCCTTTGAGAATGTGACAACTTAAGTCAGGGAGGAACTTGTAAAAGCATCCAGAGATCAGCACCGATATTAAGTGGAAACACTATAATTTATACTCTACCCTTCTTTCCCTCCTTTAAAAGCTCTTGAGGGCTGCAGGATCCCAGTGGTCTTTGCATAGGAAAACAGGACCCTGGAGTAAGAGGAGCGATGGGCGGCATCGCTAGGCAAAGGCACTTAACATGTGGGAAGACCCAGATCAGTGACGTAGGGATGAGATGAGCAGTGTGTCTTGCGAGACGAGGGCTGGAGTTTGCTGGAGAGAAGGGCTGTGAATTCAGCAGCCAGATTCACATTTCAGAAATTAAAATGCCAAAATCTTTCCCACCCTGAGGAAAAAAACAGCAAACCACTCCCGAGCCCCCAAACCACCTCGTTGCCTTCAAAACGATGCCATGCAGGCTGAGGCAGCCGGTTTTATTAAAAGCCTTCACTGGGGGCTCTATTATTTTACTCTAATTATCATTGTATCCTCTCTCTGGACACCCAGCTTGTGCAACAAAGGGTGCCCAGCGCGGCGGCACTGCCGGCTGCGACCCGGAGGTGTCAGCATCGGCATGGGAGGAAGGGCGAGCAGGCTGCTGGGCTCAGACGCTGTCTGGGATCTAACCTGAGCATGTGGAAATAATACACGTCTTCAAGTGCACTGTCTGGTTCGAAGGGAATAAAATAGGACATTCATAAGCAGTTACACCATCTGTCTTTATACCATCATCATCATCAACAGGGGAAAAAATAGCTCTTTAAAATGGATGAAAGCCCAGGCTGACAGTAACCGGAAAAATGTGAGCTATGAATACCAATAACAGTAGAAAATGATTAAAAAACAAGGCTACAAACGGCAAATCCTCCTGCCCTGCTGGGCCTGCAGCTCCTTGTGTTCACAGGCACAGCCTGTCCCACCGCCAGCCCTGGCTGAGCCCCCGTTGCACCAAGCATCCACCGAGCCCCAACCCTGGAAACACTTCTCTCCGAGGCCTCCCTGGCTCAAACGCCTCTGTGCTGGGCAGGTGGACTCCAAAAAACCACGTGCGTGTTTCAAACCCTTCTCCTCTCCCCTCCAGTCCGAGCTGATTTTTTCTGAGCATTCTTTTTAAAGCAGGAAGGAAGAGGAGCAGAGTACAAGAGGCGTCTTCCCAAGGAGGCTCCCAATCAGCTGGGAAAGCCCCTGGTGCTGTCCTCACTTGGCTCCTCACTCCTGGGGCCTTTGCTGAGGACAAGCCTCCTGCTCCTCTCCCCAGCTCACGCTGGGAGCTCCTGCACCCACAGACATCAGGGACACAGCCGCCCGGCACACAGCCTTGGGGAGGGGAAGCGTTAACTCCTGGCTGCCTCGTGATCCTCTTCCAGCAGATGTTTTTTGAAGGCTGGATGCAACTGCTCACTACATTCAGCCTAAGTAGTCTGGCAGCAGTTGGTGCAGAAGCTGACCCCAGGATGGTCAGGAGGGCGTCCTCAGCCACACCACTCCTCAGCTGGCTACGCGCACTGCAGAGGGCTCTGAACTGCTGAGAACCAGCCTCCAACAGACCGCGTGCGTGAGATCTGACACAGCTTCTAACAATGACATCCTCCAACACGGAAAATAAAATGCAGTAGAGCTCCTGTTCCAAAAGATTTGTACCCACGCCCTCTGATGACAACTCTGTAGCTGCTCCATTGCAGCAGCAGCACTGAGGTGCAATGGCAGGTCTGGGCAGCAAACACGTGTGTGAATGGCACTCAACCAGCTATCCTCCTGTACTTTTTGGGGGCATCTTTGTGAGAGGACAAGGCCAGCATCACATCTGGTAGGGAAAGATCTGCTTTCCTCCTCAATCCGCTGCACATGCAACATGGAGCTTTTGAGATTCCATTTCAATTGTCTCTAAATCCTGATGTCATGTTGTTCCCATGCTGTGTTTGAGCAGAGCCGACCACTGGTCTTTTACCTAACATCCAAAAAGCCCCACAGCACAGACCTGCAGCTCAGTGTCTCACATAACCAACTCCCAGAGGCTGAATGAGGCAAGATGTAGAGAATTCATCTCCAAACCACCACGCCCCTTGTGTTCCCGTTTGACCCCACCTCCTTGAGGCCATCCACGCTCTTTGTTAAGACTCATTCACATATGGCCTGCCTGTATTTTCCTTAAGAATCATGGAATGGTTTGAGCTGGAAGGGACCTTAAGCATCATCCAGCTCCAACTCCCCTGCCATGGGTGGGGACACCTCCCACTGGATCAGGGTGCTAAGAGATTGATAAAAACTCATCATTTGGTAGCTAAAACCCTACATCCTAAGTGGTGTCCCCGTCAGGGCTGATACTGCAGGCACTACTTACCTTCTGGCTATTTCAGCAGTATAGGGGGAGTCTCCACAGGTCAAGAACTCTGACCAGGACTTTGGGAGAGTGCGGCAGGGCGCTGAACCCAGCTGTGGGGAGGTCTGTCACAGAGGGTGTTTTCTAAGAGGTGATGAGGTTGACTCCTGACCTTGGAATCTTAATAAGGGGCTCTCAAAGGTCAGAGATGCTATTGCAGCCCATGCCCACAGCATGTAGGTTCCAGGCTGGTGTCTTTGGTTTCCAGAAACATGTAACTACACAAGAATTATGAGCCCTTGAAGGGTAAGTGGGCTTCATCCTCTGTGGGGAGCTCACCAGGGCAGGTATAAGTGCTGTTGCTGTGGGATTTGCATGGATGGGATCATGTCCAATGGAATAAAAACAATACAACCTGTCCATGGATCCTCATGCCAGAATGTCATCCAAGAGGCCATGATGTTTTGTTAATAAATCTAAAAGGAATTTTCCAACTGCTGGGGTTCAGGTGAATACCAAGTGTAACTGCAGGGCACCTGGAGTCCAAGGAGCCTGCTCTTCCCTTGTACAAAATCTGCCCATGCAAAATCCTAGGAAGAATCTTCTCTTCCTTCATGAATAAACAATTTTAGACAGTGGTATTTCCTTTTAATTTAAAATTAAACCATTCACTATGGGAGTGGGGGAAGAGAGGGAAGAGTCTGGAAAATCATGAGTTTCTGACATCTGCAGATGTCAGGGAACCTCTGACTCAGTTACACACTGAAAATGTGCCTAAATCCCTGCCCACTGTTGCACAAAGACCGTGCTGCTGCATTTCTACCCCTTTCAAAACCTGGAAAGTTTGAGGGCTGGAGAAGCCAGCAAATCCCAGCTGGATCCAGGCCAGCTTGAACAGCCCAAGAACTCTCACCTCTTCTTCTCTCGGCTGGATTTTCCTTAACAAACACAGATCTCTTATCCAAAGGGATAAGGGGCATTTTGGGGGTGGTGGAAATGTAGGGATGGGAGAGAAAGAGCGTGCGCTTGCCTCCCCACCCTCCGGCAGGCTCAAGAGCTGAGAAACATTAGCTGTCATGAACCACAATCAAATCAGGTTTGAAATATTTAGCAGTGGCTTGGAAAATGCGGTGGTGCAGCTCTGACAGGCGAGATGTGCAGACACCCATTTTCCATTATAATGGAAATATCAAGCCTGTTCTGAATATGTATAACCTAGAAAAATGTATTGATTTTTCATTCGGCATTAAAAAAAATGAAATACCCTGCAGCTGTCAAAAGCCTTTTGTTAAAAGCTCATCTTTCCTGGAATGAGGTTTACCAGAAACAAGTTTTAATTGTACACAGGGTCTCTCCTTTGAAACAAAAAGAATCCCTGACGCTCCCCTTTTCAGGATAAGTAGCCAAAAAAGCCTGTAGAAAGACAGGATTGAGACTTGGCTGACTTCTTCGAGCTGAAACTGTCAGGAGAGGTGACAGTGACGGCCTGTGTGCAGTCAGCTGCACGGCTGCACAGGCACAGACACGCGTGCCGACACCGCCGTGCCGGCTCCCTGCGAGCTGCCAGCTGGCAAGGGGCAGCTGCCCCTGCTGGGGTCTCACCTCTGGGTCCAGCACTTCAGAAGTTCAGCTGCTTTAAACTAGTTTAAACGGCCCTGGGAGGAGATGTGCCATGGTCTTGGTCCTTAAGGAAGCAGGAGAGGCTTCAGGTGGTCAAAGGAGGTTCGATGCCCTCCTGGATCCTGGGAAGCCCATGAGGAGCTCAGCTGTGCCAGGGCCACTGGGCACAGTCTGCCCCTGCTTGTCCTAACAGTGGCTCTTGTTCAACAGTCCCCAAAACTGTGCCCACCTGGGATGAGGATACTGACTCAGAAAGGGTCACTCACTCCCAGCTCACCCTGATGGGGAAGAGACACAGGGAGGGTGGTGCCACCTCACACCATGCCCACAGGCCAGGTGCTTTTGGCTGTGGGAACAGAGCAAACAGAGAGCCTGGGAAGGAGGTCTAACGCCAACCAATGCCCCTGGCACAGAACAACGCATGCCCTCCCAGAGCCTGGCTGACCTGCTGCTGCTGCAGCACCGCACGCCAAGTGGCCTCTCCCTGCAGGGCTCAAAACAGACACCCATACTGGGCATCCAGGAGGCAGGACACTCTCCCTGGCCACAGACAAACCTCTCTGCAGCACCACTGTGCACCTACCCCTGCTCCCACTGGGCAGCTCGAAAGGCTGCGGGGTGTCTAAACTGCTGGTGAGGGCTGTGCATACTGTAGTGGCACTGTTCTTGTTCAGGGTGTGCAAATCTTCCCAAGCCAGAGGAGCAAACAGTGGTTTGTCTTTTGTTTTTCTCCTTCCCCTCTTGCATTTCCAAACCCTCACCCTGCCACAGGACGTGTTTAACACACATGGCTGCAGGTGAGCAACCACATGTGCTGCAGAAGCTGCCAGTGGCCCACAATGCAATGGAGCGATGGCAAACCCTGCAGCTGATGAAATCTGAGAGAGAACACAGCCTTGGAACAGTTTTGTGGAAGAAGAGAAGCTGGCAAGGGTCAGGACACAGAGTAACACCCTGGAAACAATTTGACTGTTTGTTTCTGACCAGCCCAACAGAAAAAAAAATGTTTACCACCTCTCCCAGACTTGCAGACTATTTGCATTTGAAGATGAGACAATCCACCCACATGGAAATGTAGGTAAATCCGTTTTTAGAGGTTTTTCTGCTGTCCTGTATTTCTCCCTCAGTTCAAGCTTGTCTGGGGCACATCTCCTAAGGTAACCTTGGCTACGAGGCAGTCACTGCCCTTGCAGCTCAAATTCAGGATGCATATGTATGCACAAATACACACTGTCCTAGCTCCTAACTGGATTATTCTATACAAACTTGTGTATTCCTGTTATTTTCCTAAAAGGAAAGGCAGGACTCCAGGCAGTGAAAAGAAAGTACCAGGCACAGGTTACAAGAGGAAGACCATGGAGCTCCAGCCGTGATGCAAACACTGGTGGGTGAGTGCTACCATCTGACAAAATGCTGCAGAAAAACAATAATAACCCTGTATCTACCTTGGATTAATAACACCGATTAATAACACCTACTTCCAAGATGGCCCTGTTCAGAGCATGGCCAGAGCATATCTGTGCTGCTTCCACTGACAAACCCCTAAATGCTGACTATGAACGTTTGCCCAGCTGATAAAGCCACCCTCAGTTGCCTATCTTCTCAAGGCAGGGAAAGTTTATCTGGCTTTTGTGCAGTTAGAGGCAAGCATTTAGATAAATAAACCAAAGAATTTTAACTGAAAAAGAACTGTTTGAGAACTTTTAGCTTTTATTCCTTTGCTTTCTGCTCCATAGAAAAAAAAATTCAGAATTTTTGGCCAGTTTCCCTAAACAGATCTGAAAATCCTACAACAGCATCCAGGTCTCTAGTTATCTCCCAAATAAGCTTCTTGATCTACAGAAATGAGATGACCTCTGCCAGACGTCAGCGTCTTTTCTTCTTAAATAGAACGCTTTTACTAATACAGTTACTATTTTTGCATTCTGTCACTCTATCTGATTTGCCAGCTCCAGCCAGAGGCCCCACTTGTGGACTGAGAAGAGTACCTGGTCAGGGGGCAGGCGGGGAGGATGGATAAAATCACACAACCTTTGGCCTTGTGCTTTTGGTAACAAAATGTAGCAGCACTAAGAAAGAGAATAATATCAAACCCAGAAAATTAGAAGAAAAAAGACATTGCTGTTTAAAAAAACAGAAGTCAGCGCTGGTGGAACCTGCTACTGCCTTTTTAAAAGAAAGAGAAGAGTAGGAGAGCAAGCAGAAAGTTGAAGCCCATCTGTGGGGCAGCTTTACAGGTGCAGGAGCCCCAACATCTCAGACATGCAGGGAACAAGCTTGGGAAAGGCCCTGACTGCTCTGGAAACCTTCACCTTGCTGAAAATCGAGGAGAGCACTATCAGAAAACAGCTCTGCATGAACAAGGCAGCTATGAACTGGTCTCATCTCACAGTCGCTGACCAAGGGCCGGATTTATCCAGTGCAGGAAAACGGAGCCAGGGATCAGGCAGTGCCAGTAGGCACTCAGGGTGCTCACAAAGCACCTTCCAAGGGGCTTGGCAGCACTGTGGCCATCACTGGAGATACCCAGGTACCTCCATGCAATGGGACAGAAGCCCAAGAACCCCTTCCCTGAGACAGTACCAACTCTTCCCTGTCCATAGAACAAGGCTGTCCGTTGTTTTTGGTAAACTGGGCTAAATTTTTAGTCAATGGAACCCAACAGGGATTTGCTCCCCTGAATTTCAGCAGAACTAGAAAGGCTGCTGTTATTTTCACACATGAAATGTAAAAAAAAAGGCAAATTCCTTGAGCATGTTTGTAGTGGAGCGTGATGTGATTGTGTTGTCATTTATGGGAAATAATCGCAAGCCCATCTCTCCCTTTCCCCCCATTTTCCAGTCCAAATAACCATGAAAAATTACACTTCAATGTCAGGAGGACAACAAAGGAGGGGCTTTCTCCTGCGGCTTGACGGCTTTTCAGCCTCCCCTTCCTTGGACAAAAACTACCTTCAATTCTATTTCATTTTAAACGTGATCTAACAAATGCATCTTGACAAGTTCCTTTCTTTTTTTCTTTTAAACAGTATTTTGCACAGTTTAACCCAGCTCCAAACCGGAATCAGCTGGAAAGGAGACTCATGCAAAACCACAAACACAGATCAAATAGCAAAACAAAAGAAAACCCATCTCCAGGTCTGCAGGGAGAGGACAGTGCGGTCTCCAACATGGGAGGAGGGTTGGGAGACAAAGGGGACAAGTACAGAAGAGCAAGGGGCTGGAAGAGATGGGGTGGCAGAGGTGACAAGGCAGGAGCACAGCAAAAGCTGTCGGGGGACGGGGAGCACGGTGCCCAGCCCAAGTTTTGTGAATGAGGGGACCACTGGCAGCCCTGGCCCAGTGCAGGTGACTCCTCACCCCACCACACAGGTGTCCTTACTGGGACTTGGGTGCTGGCACAGAACCTCAGGACAGCCTCTCCTGTGGTCACCTCCTCAGCCAGCCTGTAGTCAAGTACGTCAACACCATACTACTCTCCTCATTTACTCACCTTCTGAAGAGGTCTGATTGCCACCAGCAGCTCTGCCCCACCGCTCATTTCTCATCCTCCCTGGTCTCATCACCCCTCTCCCTCCACTCACTCACCTCCCTCCTCACACCGTCTCCCTGTCAGCCACCCCCCTCCCTGGCTCAGTTTCCCACCGCGGCTAAAATGCTGAAGGAGAAAATGGCAGTTTTTTAGAGGTGGGACAAGAGGTCATCAATGATTCTGACCTGTCTCAGGCTCTCTGCAAACTCAGTGGTGCAGCAGCTTTGGTGATCTGCTGCAACCTTGCTTGTTTTCAGAGAGGTCAAGATGCTTCAGGAAATTTGCATTCTGCTTTTCAGAAAATGCATCGGTGCCGCACATCCACGGCTGGAAACACGAGTGGAGCAAAGTGGTCAAAGTAAGAGGTACTTTGTGCTGAGGATGAATAAGCTCACTCCAGAGAAACTTTAGATTCACAAACAAAAGCCGTGCTGAAGCCAAGCTGAAGTTAAAGGCAACTTCAGCAACTTTGCGACAAGGTACATCTTGAGAATTGTGACTGTAACAAAAATGAGCTATAATTAATTCATGCTTAGCCTTAAGGGTTGATGTGTACAGGAGCGCTCCCACCAACTTTAACTCTGCCCTGTAACGTCATCATAAACCACACTTGAATCAAACACTAAAATATCCCTTTTCTGATTTTTTTTTTTAATATAAACTCCTACAACTCCTGCTCTGTTCTTACTCTCCATGGTATTGCTCCAAGGAAAAGTTAATTAATGTGTTGCTGACCCTCTTTCTCCCTTTCCCAAGCGATTCCCAACCTCAGCATGTTTGGAGTTCTTTTGAGCTTAGCTAAAAACTTCAGAAAGCCATAATTATAGTGCCCTGGTTTAGGGACAATTAAAATATTCTTGCAACACACTGTACCATAAGGAACAGTCACAGACAAGGGCAGCTAATGGAGAGAGCTGGGACTGACACGGCAGCAGGGGGGCACAACCAGCTCGCAGCTTGGTGGCTGTGGCATGGGGGTCTGTGGCAGACTGGCATTCCTTGTCCTTGGCAAGGAAATTCTTTGTTATGAAGAATGGGAAAAAATGACCAATGGTTCAAATGGGTTTGAAGCGTGTGGTCTGGTTGGTTCATTCTTGACTGGATCACAGTAATATTGACTGTGGTGCCATGTCACCGGGCTCTTGCTGGAGCTTAGTTCTAGGAACTAACCATGTAGGTGAACATGGGAAATCATAAATGGTCATAAATAACATGTCTAATGAAAAAGAAAAGAGGATAACTAGAGGGTGCTTGTTGTCCCCAAGGCAGAGCAGGCTGTGGAAGCACAAGAGAGAGTTGGCAGGGCTGTTTGAACGACTGGAGTTGGGGAATAAAAGGGGTTACTTTCTGCTGAAGCACATGAGAAGTGCAACTGGGCTGCAGAAGTGAGACATGCAGCAGGTGGTGGTGACCTCTTAAATTGCCAAAGAGAGCCTCGTGGGCTGTTAAGGGGACTTCAAAAGAGAAAAGCTGAAGAGCATCCCCTGGGAGCCCTGAGAAGGACAGAGCAGATATACCCAGCAGGTCTGGAGACATCACTGACTCCAGCCAGCTGAGGGGTTCTCAACACTCTGCTCACCAGAAGTGCACGACCTCCACAGGTGAATTAGACATAAAAATCAGCCTGATAGGAAGCTGCAATACCAAAGCTTTGTGGTGTGAACAGCCATAGTCTCACCCCTCTGCTGAAGGCCATGATGGTGAGGCAGTCCCTCAAACGCAGAGCTTTGTTTTCAGCCCTGCCAGTCGACAGCCTGCGAGCCATCCTCTTCCTGCCCTCACCCCTCTGCTGGCCCCCCATGCCAGCCCCCACAGGCAGAGCTCTCTCATACCACTCACAACTTCAGCTGGTGCAGAAGAGTAGATACCATATGCAAGCTCTCGTACGCACAGCAAACACCTGCTGACAAAAAAAGGCAGCGGAGACCCAGAAA
The DNA here is from genome assembly GCA_033558185.1 of Dromococcyx pavoninus. Lineage (NCBI taxonomy): Eukaryota > Metazoa > Chordata > Aves > Cuculiformes > Neomorphidae > Dromococcyx > Dromococcyx pavoninus. The sequence continues at coordinate 720,071 of JAUMJL010000350.1, read as the reverse complement.
ATTCAGCTCTGGATCTGTCCTCGAGGACACACTTGAGGAGCCCCACATCACCCACCAAGGCAGAGACGGCCACATCCTAGAGCTGAGCTGCCCCTTCCCAGGTTTGGGTTAGTGGCACTGGCAGAATGTCAGTAATTGCTTTTCCCCTTGTACTAACGAGCTTTCAGCAGCAGAAGATTTCAGCTTCCTGGAGCCAACAGGCCCTTTTTCTCCACCTCTCTTGGCTTCAAGTAATTGAAAGCGACTGCAATCTCAGCCCTGGCTCTCTGGTATTCAGCTGCACCAGGGAGGTCACAGAATGTCAAGTGAAGCCTTTCCATTCACCTCCCAACCACCGGCGCTGCATTAAGGGAGGCAGCCTGCTCCGCAGCCCAGAGCAACGGGCAAAATTACGGGGGCTGCTAACAGCCAGGGAAATCTGAACACAGCCTCTCCACAGCAGGAGGGAGGGCTTCCCGTCACGTCCCTGCGCCGCATCCGAACTGCAGAGCCCTGCTGACCCTTGGGCTTTTTTTTTCCTTTTAATTTAAAACGGAAGATGGGTTTTTTTTTTTTCAAAGAAGCTATATATTCATCCTTATTTTTTTCCAGTAAGACAAAATGCTTTTCCCTATGATGCCCGTGCGCCCTCTCATACATCAGGGAAGGATCTTTCACTTGCCACCAGATCTAAGATAAATATGGAGGGTGCTGGATGGCTGCGAGGATCAAGGAAACGGGAAGAGCACGGAGCGGCTCTCAAGGAGATGCTGAAGGTACTCATGGCTCGCAAACTGTCCACCTGCAACCAAGCAGTTAGGCAGCACTGGGTTAGTAACAGCCGGTGGGCTGGGAGGATAGAGTCCTTCCATCATCCTTGGAACACTCCTCAGTGCCTGCAGTCCCCACGCTCGTCTTCCTCAACGCTAACGAGGGCGCACTGGGCACTCCAGGGATTTGAAATGCTCCTGAAACCTGGACCAAGGCGCACGCACAGGTGGCGGCTCCAGCAGAGGCCTGTGATAAGAATTTATTTCTCTCAATTACGAGTGCTTGTCCCCAGTCTCAGTTCATCAGCGCGGCGCAGCCGAGTCAATGAAAGCTCAGTAATGCACTAATCAGATGCACAGCGACTTCCCGGAGCCGCCGGCTGCGCACGAGCGGCCGGCACCGCTCTGAAAACAACTGGCAACTTCGGGAAGCGGGATCCCAGCCCTGCCCACCCCTCTGCTCCCCAACCATGAGGGACTCTGTGTTCATGGTCAATTCAGACACGGTTCTCCTGTGGGGACTGAGGTGTCGTCTCCACTCCACGTGGCCGGGACACACGTGCTCAGGAGGCAGCAGATGAACGGCGCCCACCCATACGCTTTATCTCTACTGCCCACGCACAGCCCCCTTTAACAGAAGGGTTCCAAGGGTCCTCTATAGATGTTCAGGTTAAGTTTTTGGCTTTTTTATTGGAGTTCGATCTAAAATACTTGTTCTCCTCAACTCAAGACCATTCTGAAACACTCCAGTGAATGACCCAAGCAGACAATGAACCTAAGTATTGCCCTCAAAAAGCAAATACAGGACAAAAACACCAGAAAAAAAAAATCAGTGATGAGATCTCTTCTAGTGTCCCCAGTAAATAACACTCCTGCTTTTGGAAGAGAAGCCCAGGAAGCATGTCAGCTTGGTCAACACTGCAGGGTGCTGCTGCCTCTGGGCTTCACTTATTTCCTTTAAAACAAACAAATAAGCAAAAGCATTTCCCCTTCCAAAGTGAACCACAGGAGAAGGTTGTTAATTTGATACGACTCCCATCTGCCACAAGCTGCCCCCACCACATCATTGCTGGTGCAGCTGCCACCACCACTGCTGGCAAAAAGCAGATACCAAACTTCCCGAAGCGTCAGCCTCTCCCAGAGAGCAGCACAGGGGGATGCTCTCCCACTGCAGCCTGCTCAAGAGCTCTATTGATCCAACACACACTTGGTGCCTTCAAAGTTGTTTATGATCAATATGCAAATTGCCCATGGCATTGATCTGGTATTAATTTTCAATTAGGGAATCCACAAGGGGTCTCCCAGGGTCAATATCTAACAATGCAAGGCAACTCCACAGCAGAATAGTGGGACTGATGCTGCCCAGTGGCTTGCTGGGGCTGCTCCTGCCCCTCCTGCCTAGATCCCTCTGGATGATCTGGACACGGGCCAGTGCCTACACAGCATTCCAAAGTCCCTCTCCCACCTGCAACCTCATAGGGGCATGCCTGTCCGTCCATCCATCCATCCATCCATCCATCCATCCATCCATCCCCCTGCTGCAGGTGTTTTGCCTCCCTGCACACAGGTCAGCACCTCACAATCTCTGAGCTACCAAAGGCAGCACTGCAGGCAGAGGGCTGCACTCAACCCCCCCCAGCTGGAGCAGTTTTGTCTGATACCAACTTGTACCCCTTTACTGATGAGGCAGCCCAGCCCTGTATGGTGAGCTGCCCTTCCCAGGGCACTGCTGCCCCCAGCCGTGGAAGGGGATGGCATGAGCAGCTGGAAACAGCTGCTGGAACCCTGCTCCCACCACTGCACCTTGGCGAGGGACCCTGCCACAAACCAGGTTGCTTCACCATCTTGAGTGATGTCAGCAGCAATGCACACAAACAGCTGCTGGTGAGCAACTCAAGGCAACAAATGAGACAACAGCCTTCAACACGCACACGGTGTTTTGTGCCCTAATGCAGTTCTTGATGCAGATGGTGCAGAGGAACCATAACACCTCAGCTCCTGCAAGCTGGGTGGAGAACTCGGGGTCTAGACAGAGCAGGCAAACAGCTTTCCAACAACACGGAGCAGGGAAGCAAACACTGTGTTCTGCCACCTGGACGCAAGCTATGGAAACATGCACATCTCCAGAGAAAGCATTAGAAGTGGAAAAGATCCCCATGTGTGCTACACAGAGGTTAAAAAAAAGGAAAGACACATTGCCTCATAAATCTAAAGAAATGTGTCCCTTCCCAGAAAGACAGACCCATCCCATCAGCCATCCTCCCAACTTTCTTCCTCTCAGGGAGGCCCAGAGGGAGCAGTTTGTTTCTCCGAACCCCCTGGTCGCACCGGATGGCCGGGCTGCACACACCCAAGGCTCTGCCACTCACTGTGCTAACCAGCACATTAGCTACCCCGGCTAATTGGTTTATGGATAACATTAATTACCATGTTGCTCATTAATGGATGAAATCTTTATTGGTCCCATTGATCAGCGGGACTTGTTAGCCGGCCTCCTAACCAATGGCGGATGTAACAAGCTCTCTTATTGGCATATCAATTAATGCAATCAATTTCTGGCCAGCGGCTGCCATTCGCTTCCCTGCTTGTTAGACTGTGGAAGACAGAGTCGTGTCAAGTAAGCATTTATTTAAAGGGTTTCTAATTCTTCTTGAGCTGACTTCCCAGCAGGCTTTCTGCCACACAAGGGTTTTCTGCCTCCAGAGACCTTCCCCTTTCCTCCCATTGCAGAATCAGATCTGTCACTGCAAACTAAATCATTTCTGTAAAAATATTTATCAAGTTACGCAAGTAGGACAGCAAGAGGTGTCAGATTAAGAAGTGAGACTGTAGGACTACCCCAATTTAACACACTGGAGAAATGGGCAGGAGTACAAACCCGCTCCCAAAGGACAGGCAGGGGCTCAAGAGCCATGCCAGAAAGCCTCCTTGCACACGGATTAATTCTAATTACAGGGTCAGTTCCCCACAATTAGCATGGTTTTGTTGGAGAATGATAAAACCTTAATATTTCTGCTCTACCCCACCTTCCAGAGTGAACCTGGATCATTTTGCACCTCTACGCAGTCCTGTCACACGGGTCTGCGGGCATCCACATCCCGGTTGGTGCCTGCATCCATTTCACCAGCCTCAACCTGGAAAAGAAGAGCAGGTCTTGCGCTGCTCACATCCAGAATTACCTGATGCTGGGAAATAGATGGAGAACATTAAATGGTCTTGCATGGGTTTAGCAGCCTCGGTGGCAATGCTGCACACAGTACTGGGGGTAATACAACACGGCTCCTTGTCCAAATCTTTTGGGGGAACACAGAACATAAACCTCCCCCGGACACAAACTGCAGAGATCAGCCCTGCTTTCCTGAGAAAGGGGGAAAAGGGGACAGTCCAACAGAAGAGCACAAAACTGGCAGTGGTCTGGAGAAGACTGAAAAGAGGTTTTCTGAGCCATTTCTCCCAGGAGCAAGAAGGGACTTTCAGTTAACCTGACAAGAGGCAAATGATGTTCACAAGGAGTAAAAGCCCCCATTCTGACTTACAGAGACTTTGTCCTCTCCATTTTCCATTTGTCTATAGGCCAAATAGACTTCAACAGCAGAACATGTTCAGAAAGAGCTCAAACCCCATCGTACTTGGGTTTAGTTTTTCTTCATCTATGAGAGGCCGTTCTTGGTACTGACTGTAGCTGATTTTGGCATCCAGTTGCTGAATTTCCAGCTGATGTGACTGAACAGCTTGGGGATTGTCCTGCATGCCCACGACATGATGGGATCCTGTAGCCTAGGAGGAAGATGGTGCTCTCAGATGTCAGCTCGCTGCCAGAGAGGATAACACAGGGCTCAATGTTGTGGCACATCAACTGTCTTAGAATCACAGAATCATAGAATGGTTTGGGTTGGAAGGGGCCTTAAAGCCCATTCAGTTCCACCCCCGCTGCCATGGGCAGGGACACCTCCCACTGGATCAGGTTTTTCATAGCCTCATCCAACCCGGCCCTGAACACCTCCAGGGAGGGGGCAGCCATGACTTCTCTGGGCAATCTGTGCCAGTGCCTCCCCACCCTCATTGTGAAGAATTTCTCCCTAATGTCTAATCTAACTCTCCTCTCTTTCAGCTTAAAACCGTTCCCCCTCGTCCTATCCCTGCACTCCCTCATAAAGATGCAGTAGGCTTTGTTTTCCCATGGAGCAGCATACGCGCTGTAGCAGTAAGCCTGGTAAATGTTCCTGTAGCCACAGAGGCAGATGGAAATATCAGCATGCTGCTCGATGCTCCTGCCCTCTGTCCCTCTCCCCAGCTGCTGACCTCCTCGGTTCTGCCTGTGCAGCTGTGTAAGTGCAGGAAACCTGGCAGCTAATGGATCCGTGGGACCTCGCAGGTGAAACAAACACTTTCTCCTATAGAATTAGACTTGGTAATTAGATTGTGGAAATCACTGTCACAGGATGTTGCTGTGGCCAAGAATTCAGCAATATTCACAAAAGGGATTAGATAATTAAGGTTAATGAGAACAGCTAGAGATATAATTGCTAAATCTAACAAAAGAATTTGGAAAAAATATCAATCTACAAGCTTTAAGGTGCACGTGAACGACCTTCTCGCTGCGAGGGTTTACAGGGGCACTGGCCCTGGCAGCAGGCGGCTGGGGCTCTTCTCTCTCCCTGGCTCTCCAGCAGGGCATCACCTCCCAGTCACTCTCTGATGGGCTTTGCATGCCTCAACCTGCCCTGTGTGTCCTGGAGCCTCCACAGCTCTGGGGACAGCGCAGAGCGACAGCTCACAGCCTACAGGGCGAGGCTCCGGCGCTGCAGCACATCTCCAGCTGTGTGCACGCTGGGCAGGCATGGCAGGGAGAGCGGCACGGGACCACGCAAGACACGGGCACTGCAGCAGGGAAGCACAAGGACAAGGCCTGACAAGCAGCCACAGAGGAGATGTGGCAAGCCAAGAAACAAAACCTGACTGCACAGCTGCACGAGACGTGCAGGAGCGGCTGCTGTGGGCACGGTGCCGTTGTGCCACACAAATCCTATCCCCTCGTCACGCCAACCCCGGGAGCAGTGCCAGCAGGACACGGGGGGTGTGATGCAGTGTGCCAGGCTGGCAGTCCCACCAGAACACCAGGACAACCTGGTAGCCCTGCACACCCATGGCAATCCTTCCTGGACTAATCCCTGCTCCAGATCTTCACCCAGGTGATTATGTAGGAAGGCTCTTCCCCGCCAAACACAATAATAAATCAAACCTTATCAGAGTTGAACTATAAATCTGTGAAGACTCCGATAATTTCTAGCCATGGGAATAACATCACAAAAGTACTTTTTAAACTAATTACTCAGATTCAGAAGTGCTGCCCTAATGAGCCTTCCTTCTGCCCAGAACTTACTAAGAGGAAAAAATCTACCTTCAGTGCAGTAATTACTGCTTTCCCCTTCAAACTTCTAACTGGAGATCAATGCTGCATTTTAAGACTCATTGATTTACAATTAGCCTGGCTTTCCTGCTAAAGTGTTTTTAAAGCAGAGTTTACTTTTATTTTATTTTGAAATCTCAAAGATCTGGTTCTTGGATTTTACATCCTCATGAGAGATGTGCTGGGAACTAAAAGAGGAAGGAAGACTCACATCTGAATGAAGAAAGGAAAACGGAGTTTTTGTTAGGCTGAGACTAGAAGAAAGAAAAGAGACTTAAACATTTAAGGGATAAACACGAAAAAAAGAAAGCTGGTGGGAGAAACACAAAGCTAAAAGAAAGAGAAAGTGGAATCAAGGAAAAGTAGATGCAAAGAGAAGGAAAAATGAATTGCAGGCTAAGAAAGCAGAGTCACTGTCAGGTGGATGAGAAAGCTCTTACTGCCTCTGCTGTTTATTAGCATCCTTGGGAAAAAAAAGCAGCAGCTTTGTGCATCTTCGCAAAACAAAGCGCTAGTTAAAAATAGTGTGTACAGCAGGGACAGTGCGCGAACAGGAGGGTCCTGGCAGCTCTCTGCATTCGTACAATCTGTCCCACGAGGAGTGCAGAAGTAAGTGAAGCAATTAAGAATTCCATGCTGATTGCTTCAGACATGTTTTTCTACGCCATAAAGATAATAGCATCACAGATACATCCGCCTCCTCTCTCCTGCCTCTTCCCATCCCAACGTCAGCTACTTTGCATCCCTTCCCCTGGATTCCCAGCTCTTGAGGAACTGGAACGGGCGCACAGGAGTCTCCATCCTTGAGAGATACTTCAGACCCCAGTAGAGATGATCCTGGCTGTAGCTGGCCTGGCTTTGAGCTAGGGGTTAGACTAGGTGACCTCCAGAGTTCCTGCCAACCTCTGCTGCTCTGGGAGTCTCCGACTGTTCCGGAGCTTCTCAGCAGTGCTCAGTTCTGAATCATTTCTGTGTCATTTCGCAGGAAATAAGCTACACCCAACAAGTCACTTCAGTGCTCCTTGTCCCTCCTTTGCCTCCTACTTCTTCCTCTAAAATAAATGTTTGGAAGGTCTTCTAGGATTAGCATGAGCAGCGACACAACAGGAGCCAGACTGAGGAGCAGGGAAGCAAAGAAAATTGCCCGCAAAGGTTTACAATTTTGGAGCTGCCATAGCGGTCTAGCCTGCCATTTCGCTTGCTGCTCTCATAAATTTTGTTCTTTACTACTGTTGGGTCCCAGGAGTCAGTGGCAGATGATGATCCCTGAGTGATGAAAGCAGAGAAAGAAAATAGGAAAGCCAGTAACATCTCTCTCTCTTCATATTTTATTTTACAGAAAGCTGCTTAGCCCCATTTCAAAGACTAATATGAAAAAAGTGCAATTAAATCCTCGAAAAACTGACAGATCAGCAAAACAAAACCACCCGGAGGAGAGCACGATTGAGCCTCATTAAGAAAGAGTTCAGTCTGTTTTTAAAACCTTTCTTAACACTTAGCTGGGTACCTCTCAGCAGCAACCGCTCCCAATGCGCCCGGCATAATTAGTGTCAGAACGGAAAGGAAAAAATCAACCTAGGAAACAGAAATTAAAACACCAGATTCAAGTGAGAGAAAAGGTTCAGCTGTAGCGAAACCATCTAAATTCTAACAACAACCCCTCCTCTCAGTCTGCGGCAAAGAGCTACAGTTCTACTCCATGCATAGACAAATACGCGGCCATTAAAGAGAAAAAAGGGGTTGGGGCAAATTTCTGCTGTACGATTCCTATCGCTAACCACTCCCAGTCCCCAAACCATATCTGCATGGCAGTCACATCCATCCGTGAGGTCAGGTTAATGACAGATGGACAGTAAATTACACTGACCTCGACAGCAATTATAACTATCACAGTTGACAATAAGGAAATTGAGATATGGGGACAAATTCTGTGCGCTTTCAGTGGCCGGACCCCTTCGCAGGCTGCGCGTGCAGACGCTCACATCGTACCCTACATGTTAAATTGCCAGCCTATAACAGGATGCTATAGAGCTGAGATCTATTATTTTGCAGTGGGGGTGGGGATGAAACGCATGGGAGATAGAAAAGATGGCAGAGAGATGAAGCCATTTTATTAAATCAGGCAAATTCTAATTTATTCTGGGGAGATGGAGGAGAGAAAATGGATTCACTCTCAGCATGCTCACTCTGTATCGTCTGATCCAATCCCTACCGCCTCGCCGGAGGGGGAGGGGGCCTTGGCGTTCTGCAATTCTCCCACAATCTGAGAAAAAGATTAAAAAATAAGATGATTCTCCTTTCTGGTTTTGCAGCAGCCACGGGGAAAAAGCTTTTCCTGGGAACGCAAGGTACCAACCCCTGCTGTCAGCCGCGTTGGGTGGTGCGCAGGGGTTTGTGGGGTTTGGTTCTGGGGGATGTTAAATTGGAAGCACAAGGTCCAAGGCTCACCACAGGGCTTGCACCCTGCAAGGAAACGTGTGGGCAGAGAGAGAGGTGTGGGAAGAACCCTCCAGTGGTCCCGCTCCACCTGCCATTTTTGATGTACACTGAAGCACGCACCCTCAACAGTTTGAAGGATTATCACCATTGTTCTTCTTTGCTGGGTAAGAGACACTGAAATACAAGTGTCATGTGGGCAGTGCTGAGGAGGTTGGTGGCACCTCAGTTATCCACGGGCTTGTGTGCCAGTGCAGAGCATCCCCCTAACACTCCCACCCACCTCAATGCATCTGAGTACAGGGATTTTGTGCCTCCAGCTGCAGCATCAGCGTTGCGCTTCCACAGCCCTCAGCAGAAACTGGGGTCTGACCCAACTGTGAACCTGGGAGCTGAGTTCCTCCACTGCTCCAGTCGGTGCTCTGGGAGCTGAGGGAGGTCACCAGCACGAATGCACAGCTAACTTGGAAGCCATGGGCTTCTGCACTGCTCACAGTTGAGTGGCTCAGGTTACCTGAAATGACACACAGAACCTGGGAGCTGTCATGACACTCACACGCTGGGAAGACTGTCATGACAGCCAGGTGGAAACAGCTCATGCAGAGATGTTTCCAAGTGTGGCTGATACCCAAGTGTTCTATTTTATGGACCAGGGTGACATGCACAGCTGCCTGATGTGCAGAACAAAGCCACAGAAACTCCCTGCTCAAAAGAAGAAACGCCACCAAATGGTCTTTCGCAAGTTTTGGAACAGAGACCAAGTGAAAACACAGAAATTTGTTTAGTTTAAGACCACTAACAAAAGGCAACACAGCTCCTGCTGCAGAAAACAGCCAGCACTTGGACAAACACTCCTCAGCTACAACACCCACACTGCATTCACTCAGGGAGAGGATCATTTGGGATGGACAATGCAGATACACCTTGGAGACAGAAAGGTGAGACGTTGCACAAAGCTCCACAAGCACAAGAATATCTCCCATTTCTCAATTAACCAGAAGTAAATGAGAACAACACGTGATTAATAACCAGCGGCCAAAGAAGTCCAGAAAAACAAACAGGACTCAGGGCGAATTACAAGAATGCTAGAACTACCCAGGGCAGAACGTCCTGGGCCATCACAAGGCTATCTTTCTCTGTAGAATTTGTTGTAGCTAAGCTTGCAATGATTAAATCAACATTTTATACAAAATCCCTCAGAAAACACCCCCCACAGGAATCCCCCTCCCCTGAAACCCTCAAGATTTGTCCAAGTGTGAAACAAAGCAAGCACTGCCCTCGCAGATCATGTGCTGTCTTGGGGGGAGCACACGGTTCCAGCATCCAAGGTAGCTACAAGGACGCTGTTGCTGCAAAAGCAGTCGAATCCTGGCAGGCTCAGGGATCCCCTGAGCCCAGGCTCTGCCCCAGAAGGCTGAATCCTTGCTCCTGATGTTGGCAGGGCCTCGTCAGAGCTCCAGCCTCCAACTCATCACCCTGCCCACTCGACTGTCCCCAGAGCCAAGGCTTGTGGGCAGCACAGCAGCAGCTCAGAACCATCTCTGGCACTGGAGTCAATTCCCACCCTCCTCGAGAGGTCCTGGAGCCACCCAAGAGCCCGTCCTGCTGCCTTGGGAAGAGGGAGCTGTGGGTGAAAAGGGAGAGCCCCCACACCAGGAGACGAGAGAAGAAGGGTTGGCTGAGGGGCTCAGGAGGAAGCGGCTTTGCAGGAGGGAAAAGGCGTAAAGCACGGTGAGAGGGGCTGAGCAGCAGTACCTGGAGCATAAATTCCTAACAGCAGAAATTCCTGTTTTGCATCCAACTCCAGTGTGGGCAGTGAAGCTGATTTTATGACTTATTTATTTATTTTGTCTTTGATGAACAGAAGGTTAATATAAGAACAACTCCTTGGCAAACCTTTAAGGGTAATTCAAGCGACACTGATGTGAATCAATGTTCCCTTTGTGAACGCATTACTTGGCAGAAACTGGCTTTTTGTAACCCCCTTAAACCTAGCTGGCAAAACAAAAAGAGAAAAAAAAAACGTCCTTCAAACAAAAGGATGAGGTGAAAATAAAGAGAGAGTCGACTGCACTTTATTCTCTTTCATAGAAGCAAATGGATTTGGTGCTTTTTATACATTAATCAATCAATATCACTGACTGTACATCAGCGGCGCAGCCAAGTTATGAATGACCTTTCTGGCAAAGAGGACACTTTTAATGCTCATAAGACTGCTCATAGCTTAGCAACTTTCCGAATTTATGCCTGCATGATTACCCCTTGGAGGCAGGCGCCCGTTAGCGCTGCACTAGATATGACAAGGTTAGTCCTTGCCAATTTGTGCAGAAGAAAGGAAACTGTTGACTGTGCGCGCGCGCGCGCTTCGTCGATGCAGTTGGCTGCTGCCTTCTGGACAGCGGAGGCCACGCGCGCCCGACGCTGGGAGGCCACCGCGCCCGCCACGCTCCTTCGCACCAGCGGGAGACTCAGCTGGGGGCCAGAGCTGGCCGAGGGCCAGCAGGCAAGAGGCTGCTCGTGCAAAAATCTCCGCAAGGAGAGGAAGAGAGCTGAGGCCAAAGCAGCTCGCCCGAGGGCTGAAAGCAGCCCTGGGACCTGGACAGCATTTCTGCCGGCGCACTGACAGGAGCCCGGTGGCAGCGAGGGGCACGTGGGCGCGTGCGGGGCTGGAGGCCAGGCCATGGAGAACATCCTCCTTTCATCACTTCACTGGCCGTATCCAGTTGGAACTGCTGCTCTGTGCAGAGCCAGGGAAAGCACTGCCTCACAACGTCAACAACAACAAGGGGCTGTGGGCAACGGCTTCCAGCTCCTCTTTCATTTTTTTCCAAACTCCTCTATTCTGTTTTACACTATTTAAATGAAAACAAAAAAGGATCCAGACCTCAGATCACCACGGGGTCACCACCTCCCCATGAGCTGTGACCCAGCTCTAGCGGGAACATGGCTGACATTAGGGCACTGCCATGCACGTGACTTTTATCTCACATTTACAGACTTTCAGGCGTTTTCAGATTTGTGCATGCCCCTAATCAGCTCCACAAGTTCTCGAGCGAGATCCAAGCTCACCCTCTTGGGTACAACGGCTCCAGTACCACCCTCTTTCTCCTCACTGCAGCTCCTAGAGAGCACCCAGGGCTATCATCCCACAGAAACGAAACAGAAGTGACTCCAGGATGTGGCACAAGTGTGCCAGCCTGACACCCAGACACCCCGCACCCACCCGCACCTTCAGGCACCCTCATGAGTTTAGGCAAACGCCACCTGGAAGAGATGCTCGGTGGGGCAGGAGCCCACAGAGAGGTTGGACTGTGCTTGTGCCCTGCACACAGCCCAGGGCCTTCAACACCGCCTGAGGCCCTGGAAGAGGGACCGTTTGGTGAAGAGGTAACAGGGGGCACGATCCGTCTCCCACTCCCCGAATGTCATCAGACCCACGACGGCCATCGAGGCGCTGGCGCAGCAGGGAAAGGTCTGCTCGCTCCGTATTGCCCACATGCCTGCTCCCCTTTGCTCGGCATCCAGGCTGTGACCTCTAACCCCTTCCAGACTGGAACAAAATAAACTCCAAGCAATCCTCCACACCACACACACACACTTGCACGCACAAAAGGGGAGGGAGGAAAAAAAAAAGAATAGGAGGAGAAAAGTGAGTAGGTGATGTGGAAAGGAGAGGTGGCTGCACAAGTGAAGTGGAACGGACAGGCACTGTGTGCTGCCAGATTGCCTGCCTGCCTGCAAAGGCCAAAATTAATGCCATTGTTTTGCTACAAAGGAGGCAGCAAAGTAGCAGCGGAGGCCAGAGAACAATCCTAAACACCAAGCCCTAATTCACCCTTCATAACAATAAAAAGGAGGATGGAAAAGGCCAGAACGCTTCAGCTTAATTGGTAACCAAATGAGAGAGTAGTTCCCAGAAAAGGAGCAGAAGCGTCTGCCCTGCATGAATACCAGCAAATCAGAAAAGCAGAGAAAACCGCTCGCAAGTAACGCTCAGTCCATCCCTGCTTCCCACCCCTCTGAGCCTGGGGGTGAGTGATAGCAGGGGCCACACAGGGGACCCACACGCACCATTCCTGAAGAGATTTAAGGGCTCGGGGCCCAATCCAGGGCCAGGGAGGGCACTAAGTAGGGATGTATGTGGTGTCCTGCGCCAGCTTTGGGAAGGCAAGGACATCCCTGCAGGCCAACCACAGAAAATCTACACCTGACACACTGCATGGAGAAGAAACAACACCTTAGGATACATGTGGAACAGGACAAAAAAATTAAACACTGCCATGTACTTAATGAAGTGGCCACAGATGAACGAAAAGGCTGAAAAGAGGGGTAGGAAGAGGCACCTACACAGAAAAGGAGATGATTAGGGCTGCTTGGTCTGAAAAGAAATAAGGTGGCCTTGGCAGGAGCATCCAAATGAAGGCTGGTTCAAGGGAGCTGGACTAATCCCGCTCCTCTCATCTTTCCCACTTCTGAAGAGGGAACAGGGAAAAATGCACATTTGAAGCAAATATGAATAATACTTTCTCCTACAGCTCCCAAATAACCTTTGGAACTCATGGCCTCAAGAAATCATCGAGGTAAAAACAAAGAACATGGCAAGGGCATCAAGATGTACAAGGTAGCAAAGCAAACTGAGGTTTGGAAGAAATATAAACTCTCTTGCTTAAGCACATGAACTAAATTTTAGTAGGAATAAGGATGAGACCTTTATTTGAGGTAGGTTATTATTTGTTCATGGGTCCCCAAATTTCCCTCTGAAGCAGCCAGAGCAAAACACTGGTGTTGTCAGACACCTTATTAAACAATCTCAGGTTTTTAGTGGAGAAAGAAATGTGTGTGGTAGTTCCTTCTTAGGCAGTTCTGAGGACTTCAATGTCATCACCAGAGTATCAATAAGACTTACAGAAGGAAAAGAAAGCCTGAGAAATACAGGCAAATACTGGACCACTAGTAAATACACACGTGCACGTCCAAGTATTGCTTAACAGCAGTGAGAACGCTGGAGTGGGTCAGGCCAGGGGTTACTTCAGCTGCTGTAAAGTCTTGTTTCACAAATCACCCCATTGATAATGTATACAAACTAATTTTGCCTATGGCCTTTAAAGAAAAACAAAATCAATTTCAGAAACCAAGCTCTGTATCTCTTACAATTAAGTCTATAATCCTAACAAATGAGCTGCAGGATGAGAATACTTTCCATTTTCATAATGTGTCCTCCGAACAAAGATCTCAAAGCACTTTTTCCTTCAGGTCAGCCACTCTCCTTCTCCAGTCCTGCCTGTTAGATAAAGCCCATCAGACCTGTGCTCCTGCAGCAGGATGAAGCATGAGAGAATCAGGATAGGGAGAAGACAGAAACAAACCGGAAAGGAACTGATGCTCTGCAGGGATATTCCCTGAAGGGAGGAAAGGTGCAGGATGTTCTCCAGCATTGAGCATGATCCCACGGACTTGCATCAACTTTTATGAACAAATGGATTTCTTGTACAGGGCAACGAAGCCTACACTAACCCAAAATCAGCAGGTTCAGTGGCAACAAGCTGCAAAGTCACCTTCCAAACAGGATGGCACATTAGCGTGCTGATGCTATAGGTCTGTGTGCAAGCTCTGGAAAAGCTCTCCCATGCTTGATTTCTCTCTTTGGAACTGGTTTGGCTGACTAGTTGTAAAAGAAGCCTGCTCTGGTCACAGCAAGTGGCAAGGAAATACTCTCTGCCATACTGGATTGGCACTAGGAAGGACAATTCTCTGCCTCTGAAGACCTAAAATAAAGACGATGCGAAGGGACACTACCTCTCCCTTCCAAGGATCAAAAAGCAAATGGCAAACATCAAGGAACTATTTCACAGCCTCCTTGAAGAGTAAGCAGATATTCTTGTTCCATGGACGAAACTCTAAATTGAATAGTAACATATTTTTATTGATCCTTGTCAGAACTGTGATGTTGTCCAGAATCCTGGAGCTTAAATTCCATCTTTTAACATCTCTGAGAACTGCTGAAACAAATGAGTAACACTTTTATAATCTGTAAGTCAAATATGCTTGAAACATCGAGGACAAAGCTAATGTGGTCTTAATGGCTTTGCTAATCAAAGGCCTAAACCGGAGGCCTTCTGGACCCTGACTTACATCCTCCATCAGCTCATGCAGTGTCTTCTCCATTACTGTTTGCACTAAACATCTGGACAGAAGTTCTCACTGACAGTGAGAAGCAAATGTAACTTTGTTTGTCTAAGGAAATGCACAGGCAGGTTCTGCTGCTACCAACGGTGCAAAAGCACCACAGAAGGAGGGATGAAGGCATCTTGTCCTGCAGTTTCCTCTCTGATGAAAAGATGGAGCTGGAGACTACAAATCCAGTGTAAATGCCCTGTGTGAGGAACAGGAACAGTTCTGTAAAAGCATCCTTTGCACTCATCTGAACCATGCAGTGTCCTCTGTGGCAGAAAGTGTGGCTTTGCTTTCTCCAAGAACCACCGTCACAACCCAGGATGCCTGGCACTGCCTTCAGGCAGACTCAGGGAGAGCTCTGTTTAGACCGGCTCAGACGCCCCATTTAAATGTACTTTTATACATAAAAAGCACAACATTTTCAGGAGAAAGGGAAAAATACAGGATTACAGCTACACTGAGGGAGACTCCAACCAGACAGTGCATGTAACTGTCGAGAAACACAAACCATCCCACCTCCTTTTTCCCTGTTATTCTTACACTGCAATGAAACCGTAGAAGGAAAATAAGCTTGGCCTTTCTGCCTAGGAGCATCCCACCACACCAGACTGCGAGCTATCAGTTACAGGGTGAGACCTTCAGAAGCAGGTCTGCCCCTCCCTGAACTGGCAAGCTCTTGCCCATCACCTCCTGAATCCCTGCTGATGCTTCCTCCAGAGAGGAAATGGAAGTCCTTGGTCACGACCGGGGGCATCACAAGACCTCTTTGGTGTCAGCATCACAGAGGAGTCAACCCTGTTGAACCTGACCAACAGCAGTCAAGAACATGGTCAGAAGTCTGGAGAAGACACCTGGCTTCAAGTAGAACTTTCATTTCTATCGCCACCACAGAAATATGCCAGAAAGGTTCATTACTGATGACATGTGCAGATGGGCAGAAAATAGCTGAGCAGAAGGGAATCTGGGAAACTCTGCCACCTCACAGAGGTGCTGTCGTGACACAAGACGTGTGCAGCCAAGGCAAACTCCCTCCCACAGAAATGGGCAAAGGCTAGAGGTTTGCTCTGCTTTGTGCAGTGTCCAACAAAGCAGTTGGTTTGAAGCAGAGTTCTTGTTCTGTATCAGTGATTCTACCCAAGAATCAGCACCTGCCAAGTCCAGCTGCTGGACTTTGTACATCAGCTCCTCAGCAAGGGCTTGAGTGTGAAAACTGGCAGGCAGGTCCCCTGCTCACAGTTCCTCCTCATCCTTCTCCAATTCTTACTGTCCCCACCTAATGTGTTTCTGGGCAAACTAATAGGAAAGAAGGTGCTGAGGTATGAGCAATTCTTCGTGCTAGAGCTCCAGCCCCTTCCAGCTCAGGTCAACAGCAGAACAGGAAAAGAGACTCCGAGCTAATACACCAACTAAAGCATGCAAGTGAGGCAAGTCTCTAAACTCATTAACCTGTTAACACAGAAGAAGGCACGTTCATTCCAGGTATATTTAATTTTAAGCCCAGCAGTGTAGAAAGGGACAAAACAGCAGTGCAGCAATGGCTAGAATAGCTAATCCTGTAGGGAAGATACTAGAGATGAGCTGCTACTGTGCAATACTACAGAGATGAACATCATAAATTAGGGTTGACAGTTGAGGAACAGTCACTGGAGCATGGGTATCAAGTTATTGGAAGCTTTCTTTTTCTCATTACTACCAGAATCTCAAAGCAGGGGCCCAGTCAGTGCAGCAGCTGAGTAAGTGTGAGGTTTGGAGAGAAGCAGCACAGCTGTGCTGATGAGGCTTTAAACATGAGCTGAATTTGCTGCTGCTATGAACCCTGTGTCACTCACACTGACATCTAACTCCTCCCCATCACATCTCGAGACGGGGCTGTAGCATCCACTGCCGTTCAACCTGCAATGTCTTCAAGGCTTTATTGATTCACCCCAAAAAGGGATAGTCCTTCAGTCTTGAATTCAACCTGCACCATTGCAACGACCAGCTTGACGTCCTCAAGAAACAAGCTGCCTCTTCTAAAACTGAAAGGGAGAGAGGGGAAAAGAGAAAAAGGGAAGAGGGTACAGCTGGTACCAGCAGCAGAGCTCTTGGTGACCTAACTGAGTACCAAGGGCAAGACCGCAGGGACAGAGACGCAACTCTTCTGCCCCAAAGGAAACAGCAGCTGCTTGAGCTCAGGAGAGACGCTATGCGCTGACAACCCGGTTCCAGTCTGGCTTTGGACTTTGTTTTGATGGGGAGAAAGAAGTAGAGTAGAAGAGGGACCAGGAGCTTCCCAGGATTTTCCTACAGCATCTGGTGATGTTTTCCCCTTTACTTTTCTTAAGCGGAAAGGGCTTTAAGATGCAGCCGAATAAGAAAAACATTCTGGAACAAGTCAGCCGTCAGAGCTTCCTCTCTTTCTGCTTAATGAAAGCCATGAGCTCCCAGTGACAAGTGTCTGCTGGAGCTGGATGGGGAGTTTATGAGATTCCTGCCACGTTTCAGTGATATTACAGCGTGCCTTTGGTCTGCCTGCCCCAGCCCACTATCTAACCACTTCCTTCCCGCCAGGCGCCTCCCATTAGAGAGTTTCATTAAGCGAATGCTTGGGGGTTTGTGTAGATTTCTGTTACCCCCCCCCCGCCTTACCAGGGGCACATGAAAAAAGTCATGATAAACTTTAATAAAAACAAAATTAAAATGATTAAACCTTTCATATCCTTTAGAGATTATCTATTCACTGCTGGTTGGTCAAAACAGAGCTAAGGCACAACTGCTTTTTACTTTTAACTCAAAACCAACCCCAAAAAATAAACAACAAAGGAAATCTGCCTCTGCCAGATATTACAGGGGAACCAACTTTATCCTTGCATTCTGCGAAGCCAAACCTCAACAGCCCCATGGTGTCCCATATGCACAAAGACAGAAAGATGCTGTTGGTACGGGAATAACGTTCTCCAAAATTTGTGCAGAGAAAAAGACACAAGAAAGAGACAGTTACAAACTATGCTACAGATAATACCGGGACAGAGGAGTCCCCTTATGTGGATGTAGAAGTCTCGTAGAGAAACTGACTTCCATAAAGCATGGGGTGTTCTCCTCATGCCTTCAGACCTTCCAAAAGAGCTAACTGTCTACAGCAACGGCGACCCATGGCTGTGAGATGCACATCTGCTGGATTTGGTAACCATTAACACAATATGAAACTAAAGCAGAACCAAAAGTCTCCATCTGCCTCCCTGTCCAGCCACAAAGGAGAGAGTTTGCTACCTGGGCATCCTTCAGAGGAGAGACCCCGGGCAGAAATACCCCAACTCCTGTCGGGAACTTGCTGAAAAGGTAAAAGGTCCTTAAGCCACTCAATCCACAAAAAAATGAAAAAATTCCACGGTTCAGTAGAACAACAAAGGGGAACGCACCAAGCTGTCCTCTTGCTTTAAATGAACACACATGACACGAGATCTTGGAAAACAAGATGATAATCCTGCATGTGGGGGTATTTGGTGGGGTTGGCACAGAGATCAGAAATGCTGCAGTAAAGGGGAACTACGAGTTTAATCAGCTTAACGTACACATCGCCGAGAGCTGTTTTCCTCTTTGTCGCTATTTCACGTATGTTATTGCACCGTGGGTGAATGTTTTCTCAAAACAGGACAATGGCTTATCTTACTGCCCGTTCTGAGGATGAGACGACAGAAACAGATTTCCTCCTCAGACAACAAAGCTGTTGCCCACCCCCAGCTGCAGGGAATAGCCCCTGGCAGAAAGCTGGGTGCATGCGACAAGGCACCCAGCGGCCCTCCTGGCCCCCTCTCAACCACCTGCTGCGGCCGGGCTGCTGCAACGCGCACCGAGCATCTCTTGGACGATTCACGAATGATTTGGTTGGATTTACATGCAAGACTTCGGAAACAAAGACTGAGCGGGCTGCTGCCTTCAGGGGGTTACAGACAGCATATTGGGAAAAGACAATATTGGGTTGCGGGGAGCGAGAGAGAGGTAAAAAGCCCAAGAGAAGCTAATGAAGCTGGGCAGCATTTGATGTTTGCACACAGGAGCTTGGATTGTCATTTGGGTTGGCAGATTATTAAATGTGTCAATCAAGGGCAGGCCTGGAAATGGCAAGGGGAAGCATGTGAAATGAGGTTAGCTGTTAAACACCAGAGGAAGGAATCGTGTTTTGAGGAGGAGGGGGTGACTGGCAGCAGCACAGGACCAGAGGAGCTTCTCCAGCTGTAAGAGGAAGGGGTAGCGGGAGGAGATGGCAACAGAACATCAGTTTGAAACTCTTGCTTGCACCAGGTGGGAAATTTTGCAACAAATCCTTCAGCGTGCACCTGACACATCGCTCTTCCCTAGCCTTCTGCAAGGGCCTCACATTCCAGCCAGATAAAACTGTGCATCACCAGCAGAGCCAGAGCTGTAGCATGCTTTTGGTTTGTAGATGCTGTAGTATGAACTCTGTACGCTGTCCTCCTGCAGACAGTGTACACGTAATCTACTTTGGAAAGTTTTTAATTGTTGTGTGCAATTAAGTCCCATGGAAAAGTGGAGAGAGGCTTACAAAAGCAAACTAATTATTCCTTTCTGAAACCCTCCATTACCTCTATCAGATGTAGGAGAGCAACATGCATGTTCCTCCAGCATTAGCAATGACTGCATTTTCTCTAATTGAGACCAAGCGGAGGATGTAAGATCTTAATAAATATGAGTTATTTCAAGCAGGGAGAAATGCCATTTGGCACCACCCATTTTCATTTCAAAAGTCTTAAAGTTCCACTGGAAGTATGGAGTCTGCAATCATCAAAAATACACTCCAAAGGACTGTCTTGTATCTCCTGTTGTAACAAATTACGTTAATAATTATTCCATTTTTGATGATTGTGAATGAGAAATGACTTGCACGGTTGCCCACTCTTCAAGGTGAGAACATAACAAAACAGTTCCCCTCACAAGAGATTTCTGTGGAAGATCCTCTTCCCTTTTCTCCACCATTTGTTTCACTTAATTATACAGCTGGACCAATCCCAGTTCCTAAGTCCAGAGCACGGACACCAAGGGAAGGGAGGAACTGGAGAGCCTGGACAGGACAGAAGGGAACACAGAGAGCAACGCCTCCGTCTCGAAGAAGGAGCTAACACATGCTGCAGGACTTCCAAGTCACTAATGTAAACTGACAAATGTGTCTGAGATCAAGCCTCCCTTCTGGTAAATAGAAACTTTTTGTCTAAGAGAAACCTTTTCATACTGCAAACCACATCCTGAGTGTTGCACGAATAAATCTGCTCCCGATCACACGGGAACTTGCTTCCGTTCCCATTTACCATCACCTCTTTCCTGATGGCGATGCCTTCGCTTCCCTGGTGCAGCTAAAAAACTGCTTTTAACAAAGAGGAACATTAGCAAAGTGTTTCATATGACTCAGAGTGAAAACAGAGGTGCAAGCACCATATGAGCATCCAGCTGTCTGCAAGCCCCACAGGCAGAGCCAAGCTGCGTTTGGTAACTACTATTTTTAAACCACATGGGGTTTTCTCATCTGGCAACTGCTCTTGCTATACCTCAGTTCTGTTTACATACTTGGTTTCATTAAAAATTCACATCCTGATTCCTAGTCTGATTTCTAGTCCACAGTTTGCAGCCCCTCAGAAGGTTGAATACTGAAATACAAGGAATACATGGACGGACAGTACCTCCACCTCTGCCCATGGGGCAGAGAGAGGGGACGTGTGGGACCCATGGGGTGTCTCCCGGGGAGCTCTGGGAGCCAGCAGCTTTCAGGGAGTTACTAGAATGGAGCTTTACAGTAAAGGTATCTGAATAATTGTAATCAACCTGTCTGGAGTGGGGAAGGTGGCCGGTGCCTCGCTGTTTGCTGGCAGAGCGAGCGGCATGGATGCTCCAGCAAGGCCAAGCACGGGAAGACGGGCAGGCAGCGATCCTCCTGCCGACACCCACTCCAGCCCCTTTCCTGCCCAAACAAAGGGGCTTTTCACTGTGCTTGGCCGAGTTTAGCAACGTCTTCCAGAGGGCCTGCCCTCACTCTTCACACGCGAGGGCCTCAACAATGACTTTGTGTGTTGGAAGAAGATGGCTGCTAAGGATGTGGCAGAGCTTAGCAGCACTGCAGAAACAGTCTGTCCACCACAGGGGACTGGTTCTCCACGGTGCCCTCTGAGGTATGTGTCCAGCAAAATAATTCCTCAAAAACTACAAGTGGTACCTCCAGCCCACATAGCCTGGTCTTAGGGGAACACTCCCATCTCCACAAGGACAAAGAAGTTCTCCAGAAATATATGGTACTAAAAAGAAAAAATCTAGAGATGCGCTGCATAGAAGATAATACATTATTTTTAGCCTTCCTGTGGATTTTCACAGTAAGGATATGAAGCTTTGTAAAACAGTCTACAGAATGACTCACAGAGTTGAGAAACGGTCAGCATTTCCCACTAAACATTACGTGACTTTTCCACAAGTCACCTTATTTGTCCCACAAAGCCCTGTAACGGCCTCCAGCACAACTGTAGAGATCAAAATTTGACTTTTTTGGGCTCACCTGCCACACTTGCTGTTGTTATTTTTTTCAAAAGTATTCTCAGTAGTCCCAAAGTTTGTGTCCAGACTGCAGTACTCAAACTATCTTGAAAAAGGAAATGGAGAAAGGCGCACACCTTTTGCTTGCTGTGCTTTACTCCCTCTTGGGACAATGAGGGGTGGTCTCAGTCTCAGCGGTTCGTGTCTCAGGGTAGGAACCTCTCCTACAGCCAGAGAGGCACAGAACAGCTTGCTTGTACCAACACAACTCCTTGGCCATGCAAACCATCCTCTGCATTCAGATCTGCTAAAATCTCCGTTCCCTTTCAAAGACACCCACAAATTCAGGACTTGTACAGGAGGATGACCAAAATGAAACTCTTGGGCATCATACAAACCTAGGTGGTCTCCTGCCTCAGCTCCACCTGAACCTTTTGGGTCCAGTGATTCCCCTGCAGAGCCCAAGCATGCAGTGTTTCCATCTTAGGGACCTGGGCACGGGTCCAGCTTACCACAAGCAACAGGACTTTTTCCTGACTTGAGGAGTGTGGCAGACCCTGTCCCGGGCAGCTGCATGAAGAAGCAGTCCTGGGCCAGGGATGCCCAGGGCTCCAGAGCAGGTGAGCAACAGAGACACCTGACGGACTTCTGTCCTACACAATGGGAAGAGTGGGCAAACCTCCTCTGCTCCCACCCCAGGAGGACAGCTAATGGAGAGCAGACAGATATGGACACCAGGAAGAGTCAGGAGAAACAGGTAAGGGAGGAAACAGATTAATTATGAACAGCACTTGTCTAAGAAGAAACAGGCTCAGCAGCTGGGGCTGTAACCAATCCGCACTCGTGTGGATGGCATGTGATGAGTGATGTGACAGGGTAAGCCAGGAGCCGTGCACGCCCCTGTGCAACACGTGTTGGAGACGAAGCAGCAACCCCACTCTGGACCAGGCACTCCACACACGGTTGTCTGAGCTACGAAACGGGCTGCCTGGTCTTGATGCCTTCTAGAAGGAAACACTTTCAAAGCCAGAAGGAAAATTTGGTGCAGTTTGTTTCACTCTTATTTCTATCATTATCTTATGAGTCATAAGTGCATCCATCCCTACATCTTGAGAACGTTTTGTTTTTTATTATGGGCTTGTTTTTTTTTTCTTCTCTAAACTCCCATCATTAAAAATCAATTAGCTTATGGGTAATGTTATACAGATGCTTCTGCAGCGAGGGGCTGACATCTGCAGTGGCAGCAGCCCAGATACTACAGCAATACATGTCCAAAAATACCCCATAGAGGAAAATCCCTCCCCACCCCTAAAACTGTATTCTTTCTGATCAACAAAGCAGCTGAACGTCCAGCCTGGGCCCACTTCCCTGTCTCCTGCATAATTAGCGCACTTCTCAGAGCAAGCATAAAAGTTTAATTGTCTTTAATTATCCAGTTCAAGGAGGACTGGGTTTCTTGCCTGATGTCCATATAATTTCCCTGCCAACGACTTTATCATCCCCTTACTGGAAGTGGAGTGCAGCTTCTAAAGCTCTCTTCCATAAAAGACACAAAAGTTTCAGTGAAGGCTGTGCTGCTGGCACAAGCAGAGACAAAGGTCCTTGTGTCTACAAGGCTGTTGCTGAGGCTGCTGCATGTGTTTTCAGCGGGGTGGGAGGGAATGAGTTGCAACTAATGTGCAATCAAGAACCATCACAATTACAAATGTAAATGAACAGGCAATTGGCACTGACCTTTGTAGATTGTTAGAGGACTAATTAAGGTATGATCAGATGCTCTCTTCCAACACATTGAGATGCATCCACACAAGCAAATATCCACGCACCACCCCGGAGGCAGTGATGCTTTTTCCTACATGCTTGCACACACCAGTGAGCACACCCTCCCCCCCAGACACTGTGCCCAACTCGGCACCTGCTCCGCGCAGAGCAAACGGGACGGAGCGGGAAGGGGAACAAGGCAACCCCACTCACCCGGGCTACACAGTCCCACGTAACACAGGGCTACAGCACAAGGGCTGAGCCACCTTTCACTGCTGCAACCAGCAGGTTTATGTAAAGCGGGGGCTGGATGAAGTTAGGGAAAGAAAAAAGCGATAAAGAATCATTCAGTATTTCTAGCAAAGCCACAAAGGTCTCTGGCAGCAGCAGGAGCAATCGTGGCTGCTGCGTG
The DNA here is from genome assembly GCA_033558185.1 of Dromococcyx pavoninus. Lineage (NCBI taxonomy): Eukaryota > Metazoa > Chordata > Aves > Cuculiformes > Neomorphidae > Dromococcyx > Dromococcyx pavoninus. Next base: position 696,616 of record JAUMJL010000350.1, on the reverse strand, counting down.
ACACCACCTCGCCTTGGGTCACAGCTCACACAGGGCTCTGCCCTCGAATCAGCAGCCACTGGCTGGATCTCACTGTCCCCTGGAAACTCGAGACCCCTTACAATGGGATATTTTGTGCCTACTTGCTTTTGATCACAGCACAGCAGACCCAAGAGCGAGGAGATGGATGATGTTTCACACTATTGCACAGGCAGACCAGCAAGAAAATAGAGCAACTTAAGAAGGGAACAGTTCAGCCCTGCCCTGAGCACTTGCAGTTGCACAGGGAGAGAAGGCAGGTGCTAATCAAGGCCTTTCTCAGGACCTTGGCCTTGCCCATTGGGTTTGGAGAATCTCCCAGGATGGGGACTCCACAGCTTTCCTGGGCAGCCAGCCCAGGGCTGGGCCACTCTCCCAGCAAGGGGTTTTGCAGAAGGTGGAATTGCTGTGAGGACTAAAATGATTTCAAGAGTCCTCAGAAAGAGCAGCTGATAACAAAAAGGGACTCAGTTTGGAAAAAAAACCAAGCTAAAATTATATTTGTAGGGAAACCAAATTCCCAACAAATGCAATTAACTAGAAGGGGGCGGTGAATCACAGAGATGATTACCAGCATCCAAACAAACCACAGCACTTCTAATGCAGCAAACCAGCACAAATGCCACTGTCCCTCTGAGCCCCCTGACAGAGCCGTGTAACAGATCAGAAAAGCACTTTCTGCTCAAGGTGTCTGAAGCACAGGGAAGACTTTCTCACATTATCCATTACCACCAGAGACTCCTCATCAAAAAGCAGAGAGAAAAGTCAACCCAGCCCTCCGAAAAGCCCAATAAAAACATAATGTGGATACAGCAGAGACGCCATGGGATTATACAGGAGGAAGAAATGCTGAGAGCCAGCTGCAAAGTCCAAGTACAGCTCTGCCACAAAGAGCGTTTCCCAAGCTGCCAACATCAAGACCCCTTGGGGAAGCCTCCCTGAGCAGAACGTGCTGCTCTCCTGAAGGGGTGGAACAGTCAAACACACCAGAAAAGTTCAAAACCAAGAAACAACAAACATGTCAGAAGGGTGAATTTAAGCCTAGGTGTGTGTGCATTCCTGCCACACATCGCTGACACCCAAAACTAGGGAAAAATAACAACAGCCAGCTAAATAATAAATAACAGCAGCATTTTATAATGCTGGAAGTTCAAACATCACAGAAAAGAAGGAAAGGATCGGCTTGTTCAAGGCAGATCTTTCTATGTATGAAGAAATTACACTGAATAAATCAAAGCCAGGAACCAAATTATTGTTGTGGCCTGCAAGAGGCTGACCTTGCCCAAGGACCACCCTGGGTGCCAAGTGATGCCCCTGCCTGCCCTGACGTCTGGGAGGCCCCACTTTATATTCGAGTTGATGCTCTGATGCCGTAACAAGATCAGGATAAACAGGAGGCGAAAGCATCTGTTCTCCCTGACGTGGGCAGAGCAGCTTCTCATCCAAATCCACCCTCACCACCACGGGGATAGCTGGACCGGTGCCTTGTGCCTGTGGCCACCTGCGTGCAGGCAAGGTGTGCCTGCTTAGTCTTGCCGAACAATGGGCTGGAAGAGTGTTTGAAATGAAATATCTCAGGTCAAAGCGACCTGCAAAACAGACCAGAGGTTCTCCCTCTGCATTCTACGGAGTCTAATTCTTACTTGTCTTTTTAATACTCTAAATAAAATAGGATAAAAAAATTCTTAGTGTTGTCTTTGCTCTCAGTTTTAGTTGAAGAACCAATAAGCTTAAAGGAAATTGTCTCAAGTCATTTGAAAAGTTAAAGTATTTCTAAACTGAGATTTCTTTTCAGCAACTTGCAAAGCCTTTTAGTTAAAGAAGTTACATTTTTTAAGTGGTCAACAGCTCCTTTTCCCTCACAGCCAGTCAGCTTCTACACTCTCAGTACCTGCAATGTCATAACGCTGGCGGGCGTACAGGGAAAGATAAGGTTTCTAAAGTAAAAGACAAAGTAAACAAAAATTTCTAAAGTAAACAAGGATTTTCAAGACTGTTCTGTATATCACAAAAGGGCACAGATGCTTTCTCCTCGCTGTTCATTTCGCTTTTAAGAAACCTCACAAACCATACAACACTGGTCAACGTATCCTTTCGAAATGCGAATGTTTTTCTACAGCAAAGCCTTGCAGAGAAGTGGAACGGCTCTAAGAGCTGCTGTCCCCTCTGGGATGGTGCAGCAACCACAGCAGCTTTCACTGTCACTGTGACCTTTGGGAAAGCATATTCCATGCCCTCGACTCCACTGGGCCGCTGAGTTCACAGATCGGTCACTTTTTTTCCATGAGACAATTTAACTCTCAATGAAAAATCTCCTGTTTTACTTTTCAGGTGTTTTGCAAGTATTTCAGATCCTCGTTACTAACATGCATAACCCAGGTCTTAATTCAAGAGTCATTTCTAAGACCCACATGTACTTTCCTCCAGCTGGTGCTGCTTTCCCTTCTCAATGCCTTTAAGCTAAGACACTTTTCCTTGTCTCTAGTGGATTAACTGCAGAATGCCAGTTTCTCAGAGCGCTTTTCTGTAGGATTTGGTCATTTCATCAGCAGACATGGAGGAAAGTCCTGGTTGAAGTTGAGAGAAGGGTTGTGAAGGCTACACTGGCATCTCCCAGCTCCAGCATCTTCACATGCCTGACAGCTCACGTACCAGCCAACATGGGCAGGCTTTCCTCCTCCCTCCAAAGAGGAATTTATGAGATCTTGCTTTTTCCTAACACAAAAACCATCTTAATCCTTTAAAAGATTAAACAAAGTACAACTTCTGTTTTGCCCAGCCTATCTGTCCCCTTTAAGGCACATTTTTTCCTGCTAGACTAACAGCTGCAATCCCTTTCCTATTATCTGTCCTTTCTGTATGAGCGAATGCTCTGTACAAGCCCTTCACTTTATCCACCTCGTCAAGAGGAGACATGGGAAACAAACACTCGCCCCTTCTCCTGCCTGCCCCTCTCAACCAGCTCCTTCTCCCTATCTAATGTGGCTGAAATACTAGAAAATGATGAACAATTTGCTGGGACAGATTCACACTGGTGCTCAGAACACCACTTGACACATTAAGAAGCATCTACAAAAAGTGCAGCACACTAGTTTGCCAGAGCTGTCCAAACGTGATGCTATCTTTAGATGCTCACATAATATTACAGTATTTAAGACACTAACTGGAATGCATAAACACACTTCTACATGTTAAACTTGCATTTAGCCCAACTGGACCAGAGGGGATCACTAATTAATACGAAACAAAGCACTTGTCTAAATATTTGATGCTTCATAGCCAGCCCCATGAGGCAGAGCTACGCTGGATGCTGCAGGTACAACAGGGGTCTTGTTCTACTTCCAAAACATATTACTGATAAGCAATGAGCATCATTCCCGCAGCAGGGAGGAGTAAAAAGGAGTCACTGAGTTTGCCACGAAACTGCCCAAAGGGTCTGATGCTGCTGGTCAAATCCTGTGACGCAGAGAAGCCAAGAGCCCGACCCTGTTCATGCAAGGGAGGCAGCACTCACCCGCCTCGGCAGCTGGACACTTGCGGATGGTGAAGATCTGTCCCAGGTCTTCCTCCTCTTCAGGGAGGCCTTTCTGGAGGCGCTGCAGCTTACGCAGGCTTTCACTCCGCTGGTGTTTCATGGAGCGCACGTGCTGGATAAGGTTCAGCTTGGCCTTGGTGGAGTAGTTACAGAGGACACAGTGATAATAGCAGCTTTCACCCTCCACCCCGCTCTCGTGATGCTGAAGGTGCTGCGAAGAACAAAGTAAAGAGATGAGAATTTCCTGTATTGTCTCCAGTCTCCCTGGGTTATTCTACTGTAAATTGCTAAAAGCCACCTGGGTATTAAGTAAAAAACCACTTTTTGACAAACGCACAGTAAGATCAAGCCTGTTTATTCTCAAGACACCCTGCGCTCTCCTGCTTAGAAGCAAGAAAAACATAACACACTGAAAAAAGCACAGAAGCAAAAATCGAGATATGCAAGATCATTTCCTTCAGTGCAAGAAAATACAGATCCAACATTAACAACTATTCACGATGTATGCATGGGTAATTCTTTCATATTTGAGGCTTATCCCGGGAGGTGATCCAACTTCATGTCAAACAGATAAAATTAAATTTGATAAATTCTCATTGAAAAGTAAGCAGAATAAAACCAAAGCAATCCTAGAACACAATGAACCCATTAGATCGAGAGGTCCTGGAAACAGTGTATGGAAACGCAGTGCAGAGCGTGTGCCATCCTATCCATCACCCAGCGCTCTGTTCCCTGGCATCTCGGTTTTACTGCCTTGGATCTGGAAGAAAGGGGCGGCCTGGCCTGGAAGACGGTCGTGACAGCGATCCAGACTGAAAAGCCAACGGCGAGCGTGCAGCTGGGAATCACTGCGAGAGGTTAGCACTTGGAAAAAACCTCTTGTCACCCTCTGAAGCTGTGCCACTGCAGCCAACACAGCCAATTCCAGAGTATTACACCTTGATTATTTGACAAAATCTATCAATTGTCTGGCACAGGGGTCCATGTCGCTAGGGAAACGAACAGGTACTTTATGTCCTGGACCCCAAGGACGTGGCAATTAGTTCTTAAAACCAGAGGGAAGAATTCACTGCTTACAGCTATGTCAGCTGCCACCGCACAGTCGCTCCCTGTTCAATTCGGGCAGCGGCAGGGCTGAGAGTTCACAGTAACTTTCCCAATTCCCACAGTAAGGGCTTATCACGAGTTGAGGAAAAATTGATACCACAGTCAAACGACACAAAAGACTCCTCAGTGAAGGCCATTTGGTGTTTTCCACCACCCACCTACATTTCAGCTAAGCAAATAATCTGTGTCAGCTCCTACCGTCCAGCCTCAAGACCTCTTTTTGTCTTCTGGGTCATCTCATCAAACTCCCTCCTCGCCGTGCACTTCACCCAAAGCACATAAGTAACGTGATTTGGACGTGATCTCAACGTTTGTCAATCAAAAATATTGCCTACGTGCAGCCAGGACCTTCTGGTAAGAAGTCTGACGTGTATTATCTCAGTTACAGCTAAGATAAGATTAAAGACACATATTACCCAGCCCTGTGTGCTTAGCTAACACGGAGGAAGGAGAGCCCTCTGAGCCTAGGAATGATTAAAAATAGGATAGGAGCTGATGCTGAGGCTTCTGATTGGAAGGCCGAGGGAAGAGAATAAATGTATTCTAGATCTGGCTAATTAGACTAGCCTCTTTTGGGATCACGATGTATTTAATTAAATTCACTGTAATATTTGAAGAATCCACCAGGGCTCTAATCCCACCGGTGCCCTCAAAAGATTTTTTGCTGTTTTCCCTCATAAGAACTTCTTCTTCCTCTCATTTCTATTGTTTGCATGCATTACCCTCTTCCTGAGCCAGAAAAAGAGAACCGGCTTAAGACATAAAAACTAAGGTTAGAAAGCCGGTCGCAAGAGCCACGCGACCAGTCTGCGTGGCCCAGCTTAACCAGCCTTGCTCTGCCCTGCTTAGAGCCAAGCTCTGCAGTAAAACCTCCCCAATGCCCCATCTCACTGCAGGCTGGGGGGGTCTCGCTCCAGGAGGCCCACGGCAAGCGCCTTCTCCCATCAGTTGAGAGGTGCTCCCATCCTACGAACACTACATTCAAACTCAGAAAGTGCCAGAGGGCTCAGCAGCAGCTTCTGCAAGAAGGCAGAGGACACCCCTAGTGAGCAATTAGAGAAAAATCTGGTCACGGGTTCAAGAAAATATTAAGGACCTCGTCTCGGTGGGAACCAGAGGCACAGTCTGTATTGCTCTTATTTAAAAGGGGATTTCAGAGAAACATTTGTTTTGAACAGTTTAATAAATGTGTCTTATTTTCTGCTCTTCTTTTGCTCCCACTCCACGTATGTTCAAATACCCCCTGTGCTTGTGTCAGCTTCACCTGCCTGTTGTGCTGGAGGAGTCAAGACCTGAGGGTGTCAACGCCACCAAGTACACCCTGGACACGGCACAACATCACAAGTCAGTCTTCTGACAGAAGAAAGGAGAAGGCCAGAATAAGACACCATGATGGACGAGCAAGTACTAGCTGTGAGTAGCTGGAAGGGATGGAACACTGGACAAGAACGTGTAGTTATTGCCCATCATACTGTTAAGCTTTCCCCTTGTGAGAATTTATCCGTATCACAGAAAACAGATTCAAAATATTAAACCAGAACCTTGTTAGAAGACAAATCAACTTGAAAATCAAAGGAATATATTGTTCCTAGGAAAACCAACCAACTTCTGTCAGAGAACATTGATTTCTGCAAATCTAGGGGGGTGTTTGCCCCCTCCCTCTCAACGATAGGAAACTTCCAACATCTGGTTCTTCACGCATGGCATGCAAAATATTGATCAGGTTTAGTCAAAGCTCCACTTTAAATCAGAAACAGACAGAGGAACGCTCTGATGGAAACCATACGGCTCACGAGTACGGCTTCCCAGGGGGATGCAGGCTGTTCCTGTACGTACACTAACCGCAGCACAACACCGTGCTGCTCACAACACCTATTCCTCCACACAAATCAAACCAAATGCGGCCCATCTTCCATTCGGGAAGTGCTCGGGTCTCTGGGTAAAGCTGTTCTCTCGCTCCACAGCGCAGTGATGAACGCAGGAGGATCTGCCATAAACCCTGCACCACCTGCCCCTAACCTTCACCACAGACCTCCTGTGGAATCCAATCCCTCACCAGTTACAAACACCCCTGGTGTGGTAATTCCATCTCAACATGAAGAGCTCTCCACTTTTAGCTCTGCTCCCCTTGGGAACGGCCGCTCTGGAGGCAGACAGCAAACGAACCTCCTGGGCCGGGGAACAACCACCAGAGAAAGCCGCTGTCGCAGAGTCTGAGCCCCGGGGAGGAGGTGCCACCAGCCTCCACCCTGACAGATGCCAGCAGTGGTTGAATCCTCTCCTTCAGCTTGTGACAAGGCAAGCCCTATTTCAGGGTGACTCTGTACCACACCGTACTTGCTGGGTGGCCGTGGCCGTGGCAACAGGCAGGGTGGATTCAGCCCTGTCCTGCACGAACATTCCGGGCTGATTTAAAGAGCATCGCTGATTGACCTCCCCCTTCCTCTGGGTTTGGCTCAAAGATGTTGGCACGTTCAGAGGGTCTGAACACGAAGACAGCTTAAATAAGCAAGAGAAATATTATAGCTTGTGCTTACAGGCATCGCAGAGCGCTGGGGGCCAGCAGACAGCGATCAATCCCTCTGGGGCTCACCCTGCGCACAGCCCCGGCCCCCAGACACGAGAGGAGGGTCAGAGGGGTGACTGCAGGCAGGCAGCACCCACCCCAACACTGCCCACAGCCGTCACGCAGCCAAGAGCCAGCGCAGGAGAAGGGGGCGCAGGGTGGGAGGGCACAGACTGGCCAGGGCAGGAGAGGTGCCTGGGGGAGCACAAGGCACACATGTGTGCTGGGATGAGCTGACCCACTGATGGACAGACTTCCCAACCCTCACTCTCTAACATCTGGCTTGGAATTCTTTTCTTCTAATAAATAATAGCATAATGAATGCTCACAGTGTACAACTATGCAAATGTGATTTTTAAACAAAGCAAGGAATGAGGCTATTTTCAGTTTTTCTTTCTTGCCACCTCCATCCTTCACATTCCCCAAACTTTTCCCCATCTAACACTGCCTCACCTGCAGTATTTTTCAATACTCATGGAATTTAACATGCAGATGTATTAATCCACCTGACTGCAGGCAGCCCTGCTCACCCTCATGCCGTGTACTCAGGCTATGTTCTTCAAAGGTGTCTCTTTTAACTAGGACTGGGGATCTATATTGCCACTATTACACATAAAATGAACTCTCCTGCAGAATACCTTTGTAGGTGTTACTGTAGTTAATGTTTAGTCTGATTTCTAGAAACTTTTGTATTTCTTTTAAATTTTAAAAGATGTTACAACTATGTCTGCTCAGAACCTTTTCTGTATTAAGGTTTATTACAGCCACCATGTAAAGAGCCCAATTCCTACAGCAACACAAACAGAAAAACCTCCCTACAGTGCTCTGTTGCCAGAAGGCACAACACTATTTTCCAAACCCTATTTGCTATGTTCAGTGGGTCCAGTACTGTTCTGGGGGATTTCTGACCTGTAACCCCAGCTCACTAGGGAGATGCAATAACTGCTTTGAACTATCTCATGCTTTTGATGTTTATTATTCATTAGAAAAAGATCTAATTTTTTTTTATTAACTTCATCTCGTATAATGCTTCCCCTCTGGAAGGCCCTAAAAGCTGCTCAGGATGAACCCACGCTGACAACAGTGGAATCTCACAAACCCTTCGTCTGCAAACTGTAAGTGATGAAACCCCACCTCCACCCTCAAGAAGGTATAAAAAGCAGTAGAACATGTAAGAAAACTCTCTGCAGGCTCAAGGATGGCCCCCTTCTTCTGCAGACCTCAAAATGACAGCAAGTAGCAGAAAAAAACTCCTTAACTGCCCCCAACAAGTAGCCTATGCTCTCCCACTCCATTCTCTGGTGAGCAAAGGCTTCCTGCACAGATCAAGGTGTCTGTAGTAGGAATCATAGAATCATTAAGGTTGGAAAAGACCTCTAAGATCATCAAGTCCAACAATCAGTCCAACACCACCGTGCCTGCTACGCCATGACCCCAAGTGCCACATCTCTGTGTTTTTTGAACGTCTCCAGGGATGGAGACTCCATCACTTTCCCAGGCAGCCTGTGCCAACGCTCTGCCACTCTTTCAGCGAAGAAGTGCTTCCCAATATCCAGGAAAAGCAAGTGAAACAAGAGGCCTGGAGGACAAAAAAACAAAGTAGGGAAGTGCATGAGAGCTATGCAACAAGCAGAGAACCGACACTAACAAAAAGGAAACCCCTCCTCACCACCAGCTGGCCAGCAGGATCACAGCCCCAGCGCTGACCTGGATCCTAAAACAACCGCATCCGAGAGCTGTGGAAGAGCGCTAATGGGGACAGCCAAAGTGAGTCACCGCCCTCTTGTTTACACAAACATCCCTCTGCTTACAAGCTCTGATTGCTCAGTAAGGCCATGTGGTGGCACGGATGATTGATAAACCGTCTGGAGAAATCCCTTCCGAATCACTTTTGATCACTTTCTCCAGCTGGCTCTCATATTACAATCCTGCCACAAAACCAGAGGCCACTGGACTAAGGAGAGCTTCTTTAAGAAATGCTCCACTGAAGTTATCAGTCTTGAGCATCTTTGGAGGAGGTTTTTTTCCACATATAACACTCTTCTTACCACTGAACTCAGGATGACGTCTGTTCTGCTAGAATGGGTAAAATTAGTAGTGATTTAAAAGAATCGACAGATGTAGCTGAGGAAGATGGAGCCAAAAATCTGCTAGAGGGTTACAAAAGCTTTGGAAGGGAGCACTGCCATAGACATGCGCCGCTCTCATTTTTTCCTGTGAGCGCCTATGCCTGAGCAGCATCAGTGATGAGACCCAGAGCCAGCAGGACCCCCGTTAAGCCCACAGTGGTGTCACACAGAACCAGGGGAACACTGCAGAGGTTACATGAGATTTCAAACCACAGAAGGTTCCTGTGAAAGCCAACACCAGCACACCCTACCGTGTTCAGGAGGAGGTGCTGGAGGCATGCCAGCCCTATGAACACATCCTCAGTACACAAGGATGCCCAGGGATTGACTCTTCCTCGGGGTGAAGTCAGACATGGGTAATTAATAACAGACTTCGTAGGAAACATTTCACACGCCAGTGAAAACCGTGCCTGTGACAACACACTCCTGGGGAGCCAGACGAGACACAACCCTCACACCAGAACTGGAGGAGAGGCTACAGGTCGCCCTGGAAAGGGCCCAGACCCTGTAGCAGACCTCGGAGGCCTCGTAAGCATCTCTTGGCCCCCATCTGCCTCTGATCTGCTGAACGAGATAAATCACACAATCCTGGAAGAGAAGAATCTGAATTTTTAATGAAAGTCATGTGGATGCAGCTGTCTGATCCCAGCCTGTTCCAAGTACTCCATAAAAGTCAGAGCTGGCCCATCGGTCTTGCTCTCCTTTCACACCTGCAGCCCCGGCTGGAATTTCCTGGAGCTGATGGAGACAGGGGGTGGATGTGGCAAGCAGTGAGAACACATGCTGGCTACGCGCTGGAAAGGGCCGGTGCACTCGTAGCCACCCTCTGGCCCAGATGTTTTAAAAGGAGGAAAAAATTGATTCTCCATACAGCAGGTTCAAAAGATGAACTTATGCTCTTTTGTATTCCACCAACGTCCAGCAATTGTTTACTGCTTCTGAAGAAGGAGCCTTACAGGACTCCTCCCTCCTTCCAGCCTCTCTGGCTCCTTGCATAACAGCTCTTTCACTGCTGCTTTTGGAGTTCAGACTCACATGCCCTCAAGTTTTTGCAGTTTAGCTTGTGGTATGGCCTAATGGTGAACATCGCTCCCCCAATTCCAGCTAAAGTCTCCTGTGTATCATCCGAGTCCTTAAAAACACCACCAGCAAGACAAGGACAAGAAGACTGTGCACAACAAATCTGGATTTTGATTTCCTTCTTGGTTTCTGATCTCTATGCATCTTTCCAAGAGGCTGAAAATGTAATACACTGTCCTACCAAAGAGGCTGAGATACTTGATACAACTTCCTGAGCCACGCAGAAAGGCCTGAAGATCAGCATTAACAATCTCAATTAAGAGCCAGTCCCTACACCCCAGCTTCTGAGTCTGCATTTTCCTTGCCCTCCAACCCTGCCTGGTGTTAAGTGAACGTCCCAGTATTGTGAAGGGGCTGATGCAGACACTGAGAGCCCCAGGCAGGCATGGAGCTGCCAAGCAGAAGTGGGTGTGGCTGCACAGAGCTCCCAACCTTCTTACCATGGGCCTCCGGCCACAAGGCTGCAAAGTGTGAGCGAAGCAAGACCAAGGACTTTCCTCAAAAAGGAGCCCAGCAGTAACACAGAGAGCAGCTGAGCAGAGATCGTGGTACCTTGAGAACGGTCAGGAATAATGCACAAGATACAAAAATTCTTGGTAGCTCCAAGTAAGAGCTGATCACCCTTGCAGCATGGGAGAGGAGTCATCCTCATGGCGTCCCTTTCAGGCAGAGGCCATGGGCCACACATACTGTCCCTGCTGGCCACCAGGCTGGTGCTTGCCATACTTAAATGCTTTTGGATTCCCCCTTAACCGACCCCAAAAGTCACCCAACAAACTGGGTTTGCTTCAGCAGGCCTTGAAGTCTCATTAAAAGCCAAATATTGCTCAGCCTAAAGATGGAGAGCTCAGCATGGATTTTACTGAACGTTAAATCAACCAGCAAGCGTAGCCAGCAAACTCTGTGGCACTTTAACTTTAAATAATGCAATAATTATTGAATTTCCTTTTTATAACCGAAGTGCTGGAATGTAAACAATGGGGCTGTAATTGCAGGAAGGGGGGATCAATAGAGGCAATCGTTTTCAGCCATGTTAATTGTAAATACAATTGCTCCAAGATGTCAGCCTCGTTCTTCTCGCTCCCAGAATCATCCTAACGGATGACAGAGTCCAACTTTCCCATTACAGCTGTTCGTTCCTTTAAGAGGTTCTCAATCAGGTCTGATCAATCTGTCAAGATAATGCATGGAGTAAGTAAGACTCTTCCAAACACAAGCTCCCAATCAATAGCCCGGACCTGCTTAATGAGGAGGGGCTAAAGCCCAGAGGGAGGCAACAGTCCCAGCTTCTGCTGGGCTCTGGCAGCTAACTTCTTCATGGGGCCTTGCTAAGGCGATCAGCTCTTAATGAGGACATTGTTTATGCAGACTGTGATGAGCAGCATCCCCACATATTCACAATCCCCCAGGGTTAGTGGGCAAAAAATGAGAGAGATTAACAGAAAGCAAGAGCTAAGAAAGGTTGAACTTGTACTCACACACCCCCATCCACCTTTTTAATTGTGCGATAGACCTGAAAGTACTAATTAATCACTCACTGGAAGAGATCTACAAAGATGAAGATCTATGTGGGACCATTGAAAGTGTAAGAGCATCACTAAGACCCCTCCCATGCACTTGAGGAATAATGAAGTCTTTGGGTAAACCCATGCTTGCCCAGCTGTGTTGGCCGTCCCCTTCCACCCCAGAAGAGGCACTGACAGCCAGAGGAAGCACTACGGCATTTCCAACTGGAAACCTCCCAAAGGGAGGGAGGAGGTACAAAGAAGGAGTTCAGGCAGCAGTCACAGATGCCATTGTCCAGCTGTGTTACTTAATTCTGGTAGCACATGGGCATCTCTTTGCACCACTGGCACTATGCTACACGCTCGCTGAGCAGCCGAGCAAGGGAGAAAAGAGAAGGATCTCACTAGACTTCAGCTCCTTCCTACAGCCATAAAACTTTCATTTCTCCCACATTACAAGAACTGCAGTCACAACAGACCTACTCTTGGGCAACTGTAACTTCAGAGAATTTTTCAGATCCCTGAAACCTTCACAGCTCTCCCCAGGGAGGCACAGGCATAAGCACTGCTATACGTGGAGATGAATACCGAAGTGTGCGTATTGATCTTGCTAATTATAGTGATAAAAACAAAGCACAATTTAGAGTACATTTCCTACCAGCTGTTCCGAAAAGTGCTGCCCTCAGCCCTGTGTGCTCCTGCTCTGGCTGTGGCTCCCGCTGCAGGACCCATGGCAGCTCTGAGAGTCTGCACAGGCATCTACTGCTACGCATTTCAGCACCTCTGACAAACACAAACCCAATAAACTTCACATAAAATGTACTCTCCGGTCACAAATGAGGGATGCGAGCGATGTCAACCACGAGTTGAGCTCCACGCAGCAGTTTCTGTTGAGCAGCACAGTGATTTGGCAAAGGTGGAGTTTCTCTTGCACGTTAACCAAAACCTGAACCGATTACATTTTGCTCTTCAGGAAAATGTACAGTTTTGTCACTTCATATTTTCCCTGGATGCTGTCATCTCTGGAGAAGTATGACAGAACAGCTGTAATTTATTTCACAAATTGTGCCTGCAGAGTACTGTATGGACAGCAACAGGTTGAAGGTACAAAACCAACAAGGAAATCTTTGCCACGACTCAACAACATCACTGAGGAGGAGAGGTCAGGTCTTCCAGCCCACTTCTTCCTCAGTGCTAGGGACAGCCAAAAGCCGAGGAATTCAGGGAGCCTTATCTTTCCCAGAGTTAGGAAAAGAAATGGGAAAAGAACAGCTGAGTGTGAAGACAAGGCATTAACCAAAAGCAGGCTCAACGATTTCACTACACAGTCGTCGTTCTCTTTTAATGTATTTTGTACACAGACATGAAAATAATAAGTTCAGTGTGAGCTGTTAAGCTGTGAACACTCAGGTGAATCAGAGCAGCCTGTGAATAGGGAAAATCACTGATAATAGGCAAATTATATAACAAAAAGAGCTGGGGGGAACCTGAAAAGACAGCAGGATAAAAATCTGTTGTCCATATTGCAATTATATGGCTGTGAGTGATTGAAAAAGGCTCTCCGTAACACAGAACAAGAGCAGGACTATCCATACAGGTGATGCATTCTTTCCTCCAGCAGCCACAGGAATGATCACTATTGTGCTGTGACGGATCTCCGAGGAGGCTTGATGTGTTTGAAGACACAGCACACACAACACAAACTTGGTCTTGTGTTGTTAATGCCAGCTCAGACTTAAAACAACTGCCCCAAACCCCCTCTGTATGGGTGGAGCCTGCTTTAAGAATTTAAATTCAAATCGTACTTTTTTTACCCATATTAAATCTTTTGGAAAAGAAACCACCACTCTCTGAAGGAAAAGCTTAGGAACCATTTCTCACTCGCTGTGCTCCTCACCACGTCCCAAAGCAGAGGAGCAGCACAAGGAAACCCTTGCACAAAGGGAAGCGGCCCTGATGAGAAGCAGCTCCCTCTACACCGAGCGCAGCCGGCGCTGGGCATGCAGATGGATGGATGAGAGGTAGGACACCTCTCCAGTGAGCCCTCACGAGTTCTTTCACATTCTGGCCTGGCTCCAGGTGCCCCAGTGACTGCAGCTATAACCCCAGCCACAAGTTAGAGGAATGTGGTGGACGCGAGGTCCTTCCAGAGGCGCTGCAGGACCAGACGGGACAGGAGGGCACCACCACTGCTACCCACGGGCAGCGTTCCCGCACTCCTGCGGACACGCACGCGGCAAGGGACCATTGTAATAATGCTCCATAAAACCATGTGGGAAATTGAACCAGCCACAGAAAACCACACTGAGTTCATGTTATTTAATAAAATACTAGAGACACAGATTAACTTCCCTCGCCCAGTATTTATTGTTTCATCTATCTCTAGAGAAGTTACAAGCGCTATGATAGACTGAAGACTTCCTTGTTTTCATATAACTTCTTTATCACTTCCTACAGCAATGTACCACGCTGAATCCCAACAGATAACCATACAATAACAACAATACACAAGACAATTTTTTAATCCTCTCCATAAATCGAAGAATATCAATATCGAAGAGATGGATGACACAACCTCCCCTCACAGAAGCCAACGAGGATGCATTTAGGAAGGGCAGATCAAGCTCATTCTTTGTCCACAGGCCTCACAGAGAAACATCTGTGAGAAATGTTTTTTCCAGTCAGCTAGAGGAGTCCATGCAACCTTGGCCAATGACACCCTGAACTCTGTCCTCCAGCCTCACCTCAGCACCCCTGTGACACAGAACTACATATTGCTAGACATGAAGCCATCATCCCTTCCAAAACTCCACTGGTTGTGACGTGTGGAGGTACCTCCTCAGCAGGCAAATCATCAGGATCATCACCAGCCTCTGCTCTGCTCCCTTCTCCAGCACCCCACAAAATATCAACCTTTTCTCCATCCAACACCCCTGAGTGAGCTGGGCTTACAGGGTCAGTCCAGGACACAGATGAGTCCTGGACAAAGGCACCGTCTGCAATCTACGGCACTTCAAGAGCTGCTATAACAAAAGGAAAGCTGGAGAGCAGCGGCGATGGTGGAGCTGTGTCCATCTGAAGATGCAGATGACAGAACAGGAGGAAGGAGAACCACATGAAGGGGCGGTGAATTAGTAAGACAGAGAAGGGAAGCATAAAGAGGAAATATAAAACATTCCTGAGTCTCGAAGGTGAAATGGAAACCGGTAGAGCGAGACTAAGCCAGTGAAGCCCTCCCAATAGAACAGCCCTTCTCCAGCGGTGCAGACTGCAGGGGTGGGCACCAAGCTGGGCAGCCAAGACTACAACCTTTGATGCAGTTGTTGTGCTGCAGTACACCCAAAACACAAGGACAGGAGGCACCATCTGATTTCAAACAAGTGCTGTGAAGGTAAGTTCATTAACTGTCTGTGAAACACACAAACAGAACACAGAGCACCACAGAAATGCCCATGAGAAAATAAATAATTCTTCATTCAGTGAAAGCTTTGGATTTTATTAGACAAAGCCTGGGGCAATGTAATGAAAGAGGAAGATAAAAAGAAACAGAATAATTACTCATTCACAGAATGAGGCAAGAATCCTACTGGAAAAATAAGTATGGAAATATTTATAATTAAAAACTATAACAATGCCTGTACACAAAGGGATGAAATAAGGCAACCTGAAGTCTGATATTTTCTGTATTTAAGATGGTGGTGAGGGCTTCCATGAACTGAAAGACACACTACTGTCCCTACGAATTCTGTATACAAATTCAGGCAACTGCTCCATGCTCCACTCTACTGAGCAGTTGCTCTGTGAGGAAAGCCATCAAGTTCTTGGAGAGAAGAAGCCTTCCAACTACAGCCTCTTCCCACCTGGATGGGAAGATCTCCTCAGTCCTTGAACAGGTAATGGTTCTTAGTACACGTTCTCAGGTCTGGTTTCCACCAGAAAGGACATGTCGATGACCCAGAACAATTCACAGCAGCAGCAATGTTTTGCTCGTGCATTACATACACGTCCTCCAAGCAGTCTGCAGTCTATGAATGGACTGGGTTTGCTGCTCCAACCTCACCCACAACAGGCTCTTAGCTTGCAGGACTACCAGGAATAGAGGCAAAGTTTCCCCATAATCCCAACAGACACTGGTACGCTAAGTGCAAACCCGCCCTGAGAAACTCTGAGAGGCTGGGGCTGGCACAGCCTCCCCCATCCTTGCCACAGACACGAAGCTCCAGCTCCCTGAGTTCACAGGGGGCTTTCTTTTTGTGCAAATGTAACACTGATGGCAATGTTTGCATAAAATGCCCTATTTGTGGCTGAAACCTAATTCAACTGCAGTATACTTCTGCAGTAGGATCTACATGAGACCAGAACTGCTCTAAATATTAGTTGCAGCTATTCCCTCCGAGATAGACTACAAAAATGGAAAATACAGAGCTTGTAGGAGTACACTGAAGCAAAGAGAATAAAAACTGAGATGATAAATGCCTCTGCTCTTTGGTGTTCCCTTTGTTCAAGTGTATCTGCATCCACTTGTATTTGCTGTACACAAGTATGGAGACTCCTGGGAAAAGCCAGGCACAGTATTTATTGGTTTTAGCAATTCTGGATCTGCAATCCACAACGTAAATTCTGTAGAGGCACACACAGGGTGAATGACACACACTATGCAGGCAGCACTAATAAGCATTAAGAGTACTTAACTGATGACTCCAATTCAGAAATAAAATGGAAGCAGCAAAATCTTTTTTTTTGGGAGCAGCGTCCACTCGCAGAAGCGCAGTGCAAAGAGATGACAGATTTCTAAATCCTGTTTATGAAATTACATGTGTAACTCCTAATGTTCTCGTTTCTGTGGCCGTGTAGGGTTAACTTGTTTGCAAAGACACTTGCTCGGGGTTAGTGTATGCTATGAAGAGGACACTATGTGGCTTTCCATTTGTCCAGCCCAGCCCTCTTAACAGATCTATCTGGGCAATGCAGTGCACACACCAGGAAACCCACGTAAGTCAAAAACAGAGGTGTGAAAACAAAAAAGTAGGGTTCCTACTTTGCGGAGCTACAGGAAGCATGCATGGGTGGACAGATGCTGCCTGTAACACAGACCTCAGGACAAGAAAACACCATCTACTTAAGGGCTCCAAAGTCTTTAAATCTACCCCACCTATGTTTAAAACATGTTCAAGAACCAGCTCTGGGACAGCTTGTCTTCTCCAAGGGACTTCTAGCAGAGCACGTGCATTGGCATCTGCTCCATTTCCAGCAACACAGCTGGCGGTCAAGAGCCAAAAGAGTACTGGGGGTCTTCATGCCTCCTCCTATGGCCTGGATCCTAGGTTCATCAGCAGACACCACGAGCAGGTGCACTCTGCATCCACTCACAAAAGAACAAGCATGGTCCTGAAGCAACGTACCTGCACGCAACAGCCCTGGAGTTACAGAACAGCTACAGAAACGCTGTGGGCGTTACAACTTAAATAGTTCTCAAACTGGGACACCATCAGGCTTTTTGCTGGAGAGGATGCAAGTCGTACCTGAAGGGAGGAAGGCATTAGTCACCCCAGGAGAGCTCCCAGCTATTCTTCACTTTGAGCTAAACCTACCTCCCAAAAAGTTGTTGGCCAGCAGCTCCTCCCCTACCAGCACTTCCTTTTTCGTTTCTGATGGAGAAGCCAATGTGCACCTCAACTACAATCCCTGGCATGAGCCCAGCACCACCACAGCTTCTGCAGCCTGGAGGCACCAACAATGGGAAGTGAAGCTCCCGTTGCAGACATGGGCAGCTCTGGCCCCATGGAGGGGCAGGGTCCTCAAATTGCGGGAGGCTGGAGGATGCACCGGAACCCCACACGCTGCCTGCGAGCGCCCTGCCAGGAGTCTCTGGGTTTGCCCACGCTCACAGCCATGAGGAGCCCCACCAGATGTGGGTGCTCCAAGGTAGCCTCATCGCGTGGGCCTCGAGCTCCGGCACTGGAGCCGGGAGTTGCCGTGCCCGGCGCGCTCACTGCTGAGAGAGCCGAGCGCTGTGCTCCTTCCCCACCAAAAACCCCGAGGCCTCCTGCGTGTACGCTAACCACAACCCTTTGAGAGGCTCGTGTATTTACAAACTGAGGCATGTTGAAATCAAAGGGGATACCATATGACATAATTCACATTAAAATGTCAACAGGCTGACAATTTATAGAGTCAATCCACTGAAGGTGGGGAGAACTATGACGCGGTAATTGTTTAATTCCCGCTTAAACCAACAGCAGCTCTACCTTCAAATGCGGTGCCATGTGGATGTGCAGGGCCTTTCAGGCGTGCTGTCAGCCAAGTGATGCCAGCTGCTGGCACCCAGCCAGGAATTAGATAACAGCGTTAACTATTTATAGGCGCTTCC
Organism: Dromococcyx pavoninus; assembly: GCA_033558185.1. Taxonomy (NCBI): domain Eukaryota; kingdom Metazoa; phylum Chordata; class Aves; order Cuculiformes; family Neomorphidae; genus Dromococcyx; species Dromococcyx pavoninus. The sequence goes on along the minus strand of JAUMJL010000350.1, from coordinate 678,306 downwards.
CATCACCAGTGAGCCAGGCGCGGGGCTGGGGAAGGCAGGATGCTGGGAGACACGCAGCTCCAACCCACCCCACGACAAATATTGGCCATCAGCACAAGGCCAACCTGTTTTTCAGGAAGGCAGAGTCCCTCTCGTTAGGGCACTCGAGGTGCGACACACCTCCTCCTCCCGAGGAGATAACACCAGGCTGAGTGCTCTGCGGGCACCGGGTAATGAACCTGCTTGCACAGCGCCTGGCACCGAGCAGCCCTGACCCCAGCAGGGACCTGCAAACACCATGGCAGCGAAACAATGGAGGTATGAAGTGTCCCAGCCATAAATTACTTTAGGGCACACATGAACTTTTTACCCCAGGTAGATTGCAGCAGCTTTGCCCATATCAAACGTATCGTGTTTTCTTGTGGGCCACCTCAGCTCGCTGACTTCCCTTGCCCACAGACAGGCTGCTGGCAATGTGTCTTGTAGCTTGCAATAATGCATAAGGAAAGCATGAGAGAGAAATGTGCACCACTGGGAGAAATTTTACCTGGATAAACCACAGCCAATAAATTTTCTATAAATGCCAGCTAATGCCGCCCCTTTGAGAGTGATGGGAAGGGACTGTGGGGACTCCAGAGTCCTCTGCACAGACTCGCTGTCTGTACATAAACAGTAACACCTCATTCTCTCTTCTACCTCATTAACTGAAACGCATTAAAACAAGTGTGCATTGGGAGCAGAAAATGAGACTGTTAAACCAAGCTGATATAATCCTCATCAGCTGTGGGAAATGAGAACACATCCATTACGCTGAATCAAGTGCGCCAACTGTGATTTACCGATAATGTTAAGACCCCAAGAAAGATGCTCTTCCCCCTTGACCGTATCTCTCCTGCTTCCGTCACACTGGGCAGTTCAATCTGCTGTCTTCAGGACTGTCTCATGCATTGGATTTAGAGCACTGGGTCGCTCTCCCCATCCCAGCATCCACCCTTCAGACACAGTGCTGTGTCCAGCACTGCAGTCAGCATTGTACAAGTCTCCTGTCCCCAGAAGGCACCTATTGAGTAAGAAGCCCCCTGACTCTGCTAGCATGGAAGTGGAACAAAAGGCCAAGCCAGCAGAACACACATCTACAAGATGGGACATTTCAGTATCACAATCTGAACACTTGTGGCAGTGTGACAGTGTTTCATGACAGCAGGGTTTACTTTGGGAGACAGACATGCTGCTGAGGTGTTCAGACCTTGCCTTAGCTTCACCACCCCGCAGAACAGCACAAGGGAGAAAATACCACAGCACCTCTGTATTAAACCACCAGTACTAACACCACCGCATCATCACAGGTATCCCCTTAACCCCCAGTTTGGTCATCAAAGACAGCAGATAGAATTGGGAAGTCTCAGCAGGGGTGACAAGAGCTGTCATGCAGTGACCACTGACCTTCAGCGCAAGGGAACAGCTCTGCATGAGGATAAGGAACTGCTCTCTTCTCCTGGGGGGCTACCAGGACACGTCCCCACCCGTATGACCAAAGACTGGCTCGAGATGTTGGAGAGATGCTCATTTTTTCTTACCCCAGAGAGCCAGAGTATGGGAATCCTCCCCATTTTACGGGAGACGCTGCCTGCGGGAACCGGACAGACCACATTTACGTCAGACAGATGAGCTGCTTCAGGCCCTCCACCAGCCTTGGTTTTGAACTGCTGACCTTACCAGAGCAGCTCAGGTTTCTAAATTCTCTTTTCCTCGCACCAAGCGGCGCTTCTGGCGCAGCAGGACAGGGTCTCCTCTCCCCGACGCCTCTGCCTCGCCTCCATTCTTACAGCAAGAATGTAAACAACCACTTCACTACTTGCATCTGCTATGTCAGAGGCTTTAAACCAAACATAACCATTAAACAGCATTTCCCTCCGAGTGCAAGCTGTTTGGAGCACAGTCTAGACTCAGCTCTCCAGAACTCATTACTCCAGATGAACCTCGGGGAGTGAACAGGACACACCAGGGTCTAAACTGGCAGCTTCCAGCAGCCTGCACAGGCATTTTGAACAGAGTCCATGAAGTCTGTTTAACCAGCATGATGTGTGCAACAGAATCACAAAGAAACAGGCATTTAAAGTGACATCTGTTGGATTAATTAGCTGTGTAATTAGCCTCCCCTCTGTGGAGATAGGCTTTGTTACTGCTGCCTGAAACTTCCCCAGGTGATTTTCTTTGTAACTATCATTCTCCAAGCATGAGAAAGAGAGGAGTGGGTGGGACAGGATTGTAATGCCTGTTCAGAAAGAGAGGCAGGAATAGTCCAAAGGCCGTTAGGCAGCTGAAAGGAAATAACTGGCAGCAGGTCAGAGGACCTCAACCGCCACATGAACGGGTGAAACCCAAACACGTCACATGCATCAATCCTTGCGAATTCTGTAACCGCAGGCATCCCTGCATGAGGGAGGAAAGGAAGGGCTAAAATTCAGATTCTTTACATTCTCCCTGGTTAGATCAGAGCATGCTGGCCTCTGTCTTCTGCATCAGCTCCCCACTCTTCCCACCTCCCCAGCCCAGGAACCCCTGAGGTGACAAGATGGGCGTCAAAGCAGACTCGGACAGCTGGGTGACAAGGCAGCGACTGCATTTCTACCTGAACTGCTGCAGCCTGTGATGCTGGGCAGAAAAAACCTGAACTAATCTTTAGGACAAAGAGGAAACCAGGATCCTGGGTTTAAGTGTGCTCCACTGAGGATTCAGTGGCCGAATAAAGGTAGCTCCTTAGAAAACCACTTCTCTGCTTTAAATGCAGAACAAGAGAGAGGAGGAAGGAATCAGGGCATTCATTTCTGGTGTCAGGACAAAAGCAATGTAACAATGGAGCTGTACAGTAACTGCAACATAAATCAAACCAGTACCTAAGCAAGTATTTGTACTGCAAATTGATCCCAGCAGCTTTTCCATATTATGCCACAACATCCAGACTGAATTCCTCATAGCTCGGGGCAGGGGGAAGTTTCAAAACATGGTAGTGGGAAGGCAGTTTTAGAGAACAATGACACAGCACATTGTGAAAAATCAATATATTCCAATACCTGCTTATTATCTTTACTCTGCACAGAGCACACAGCAGAGTACAGCCCGGCAAGCCCAGTGCTGCCCCGTGCCAGGCAACGGTGCCCACGCAGCCAGCGCACGCAGCCACGCGCTCCAGCAGCAGCACGGGACGACAGGCTCGCGCTCTGCCCCGCAGCTCTGCAGTGTGGGTAGCAGTCTTTGGCAGAGAGGCAAAGTAACCCAGAGACAAGTATCTTCAAACAGCTGCAATGAGGTTTTACCGGTGCTTGTCCAACCATACCCAAAGGCACAACTTTCAGGGAACCTGTTGCACAAGCGTAGCTTGTTGCCTAATTTGAATTGCAGAACTCGATTGCACACATTACAGTGCAAGGCCGGAATTTTTAGGACTGGCAAGCAGGACCAAAAGAACATTATGGTATTAAGTTATGTACTATGCATACATTATTTATTATAATTTAATGAATTCCCTGAGAGATAGCAAACACAGAACCTCTCATGCCCCTTCCACAGCAATTCTGGGGATTTAACTGTTACCAAGTTTTATTTGGAAATAGCTCATTTTTCTCAGGAGAGAAGAAAACAAAGCGCCTTGTAGCCTGCTTGCAGCAGGACAGCCTAACAGAAATCAGCAGTTCACGCCCTGACACAAGGAAATGGTTGTGGAAAGCACCTTACAGCCTCCTTCCAACTTGCAAATCAGCCCACTGCTAGAGATGGATGCTAATGAATGGCCATCCATTATTTAATAAGCTTGTCGTCAAAGAGCCTGCAGCTGCACCGCTGTTACCTGGCCAGGGCTGTTACCCACGGTCTGAAAGCCTGACCCTATGCCAACTAGGAAAAGGAATTAAGAGCATTTCCCAGGTCTTTGAGGTATGCTACCCAAGGAGATCCATGATCGCCCAGAGGGGAACACGGGATCATCATCAGGGCAAGCGCTCCAGCACCGGTTTCAGCAGACACTGGCAAGTGGGAGCTTACAAGCTCTGCACTGCAACTCCGCTCGCCAGCTTCAGTCTCGTACAAAAACCTCCCCTCGTCTCATCTAGCACTCACTCCAGCATTCTTCCACCCAGGCTTTTTCCAGTCCTACAAGCTTGTCTTCAATTATGATATTAGGTGCCTGCAGGAACATCTGAGAAACTTGCCCACTGCCCGTATCAAACCAATCCGGTCTCAGCTCTCCCGACTGGAGCTCCCGACGCAGTGCTAGATCTGCAGGCAGGAGAGTAAGCAGACACACACACTTCTGCACCAGCCTGTGCTCACGGTGTCCGATCAACCCCCATCAAAAATTCAGGTCTTTTGGATCCAGACCAGCATCTCTGACACACAGCAACCTTCCACATCGGTACAGGAGGGACAGCAGGTCCCAGCAGGTCCCAGCAGCTTGCACCACCACAGCAAGGTCTGCGAGAGCTTCTGTCCACGGCCCTGCATCAGAGCAAGGACTCTGTCTGTACAACAAACATTACTAGAAACAGGAAAAATTCCTGCTTTGAGATTTAAATATTTATCCACGTGTTTCAAAATTACTGGGATAAAAAACGAACCACAAACACAGCCAAAACTCTAATCCCACACGGAAAAAGGTTGCACAGGATTCACAGATTCACATTGCTGCCCCATTAAAATGATGGCATCTTGTTGTGAGAGAACAGCTGAGATCCAGGACAGCCTTGCAAGACCCTTCCTACTCCCCAGAACTCAGCCCCTCCCTGACAGCCCCTACACGACAACCTTGGTGAAAGAGAAATCAAGCCCAGAGATTTGCAGTTCACAAGTGACTGCTACCAAAGCTGTGAAAAGACACGAATTTAGGAAGATTAAAAGCCTGTCAAGGTGTTTTTGGTTGTTCCTTTTTTTTTCCCTTGGGTTTTGTTTGTTTGAACCCATTGTCACAAACATTTTGAATTGTAAATCCCCTTTGACAGAGATCTTTTAGCTCTATGTTTTGGCTAACTCCTGGCTCCTGCTGTGGTGATTCTGTTCCAGTTGCAGCCTCCCTCATTTGTTATTCAAGTTGCTTTTACAGGGTGGTTTCTTCACTAAGCTGTTGGTTGCTCATGGCTCAGTACTTACTGGAAAACTGTTGATAGAAAACTCTAAGTGACTAAAGTCCATAAATAAAACATACAGCAAGCAGTGCTGCTGTAGTCTCAATAGTTTTGATTTCAACCCTTTCGAAAAGCAGTATAGAGAAAGGGTAAGTTTTGTAATCCTCTACTAATGTACTTCATTATTAAATACCTAAAGGAAAGGGGAAAACCTAATTTAATGTCAGGGCGATGTGATTGAGCGATCTGTCACTCAAATGTGCAGTCCCAAGAGGGAGGTTTCTGAAAGGGTTAAAGGGATGGTGAGTGTTCTCTGTATTAAAATACTTGGCAATCCCAACAGGATACGAAAGCAGAACCAGATCACAGGGGTTCGTTCCTCTTGTAATTGGCCATGAAAACCAGTTTTGTGTAGAAGCAAAACACCGCTTGAATTTCGCTGAGCCAGGAGGAAGGCAGAGCACACGGAGAGGTGCTGCTGGGATATCGATCCCCCATCCTGGGGAGCTGAGCCAGGAGCTCAGCCCGTGCACAGGGTCCAGCTCTGAAACCCCTCTTGATTCATGATGTGCGCAGACCAGGGTGTCATTCCCAAAGCTGCTCCAGCAAGGCTCAGCGTTCATTCCCGATTTAAGCACGCTCCACTCCTCAGAACTGCTTCAGCTCGTAAGCTCATCTTTCACTACGAGTTTATCCAAGACTAGAGGATGGCAGATTTGAATTAAAGGTTTCAGAGAGCAGCTTTAAAACCAGCTTTGTGGGGAGACTTAAATGGGTATTCACTCGTGAAGTTGCTGTTGGAATTTTAGCTTAAGACCTTGTAGGAAATCAGCTAAAAGTCCCTTACACTCTATAATTTAAACAGGCTTCTGGCACAACTCGCGTCACTCCTGAGCGCGATTCAGAGCTCTGATGCTGCAGCTGTAGTTCAAAAGATAAACTTGCAAAAACAACCCAAAACACACAGAAGGCAGACAGCGAGTAAATCAAAGGTTAATACAGCTGCAAATCCTCTGCAACAGGCACGACAGACTCTTTGTGGGCAACTTCACCCTAAGAACCTTAAAAGGCAGAGATCGAAGGAAGTTTTTGATAAAAATCAACCCCCAAACATGTTTCCTTTTGCCTACGTTAACTCATCTGGGTATTTCAAAGCCGAAGCACAGCAGCTACTCGCAGCTCCGGCAACGCCGCGCTGAGCTCTCCTGCAGCCTGCGAGGCTGACGCTGGGCTGGCTCCAGGGGCCGACGGCAGCGCTTGCTGCCAGGGGCCGGGGGTAGAGTTTTCTGTCCTCCTCTGTGTGACAGAAGACAGACCTCTCCCAGAAGCTGCAGAAGGATACACTATGCAGAGTCTTCCAAACTTCTGGTAGGCTGAGTAAAATGCATTGAAGAAAAAAAAAAGAAGACAACTTTCCACTTTAGTGTCTCATATCTTGGATTCAAAAGTTAAGAACTTTTTGTTTCTTATTGATGTCATTAATTTTCTGATTTCTTTTCTTTTGAAAGCTTGAAAATCCAAGATATTTCTTTAAAACTTTCAACCTGACAAAACGTAGAGCTTTCACACACTTAAGTCCTACAGGAAACATCTACTGTCAGTCAAGTGTTGGGAGAAGGTGACTCTCAGCTCTAACTTATGCAGAATTATGGCATGTTTCACTTGCACTAATCCAGAAAAGAACACTAACCAGATTTTAATAAACTAGCAATTTCCACTAGCAGTGAAATTTGTGAGAAGGAAAAGGGCAGATCTAAAACAATAATTTCCTAATACATAACCTGAGCTTCCAGCTACTTGAGAGTTTTTCTGAGCTGGAGCTTGTGTCTCAACGACCAACTCATGAGCATCAACATGCCAGCTCTTCACCCCTCTGCCCTGCTCCTTCTCAGTCTGTCTGTTTGCCCTCTACAGTGCATCACAGCAATGAGATCCACAGGTAAATGATGCACTGTGTAAAGAGTGGGTTTGTCCCATTTTAAATCAGTCACTAATTGTACCAGACACTCATTTTTTGTGCTATGAGAAAACTGTGAGCAACTGCTGCCTATTCACCTCCTCTGCCCTGTCCTGGGAATCATGTCTCAAATTAACTCCAATTTTAATGGCTTCACACAAGTCATTCCAGCCAGCTCTCATCCCTGCCACTTTATCTGAGCTTCTCCTAGGTTTTACCCAGTTCCCATGTTTTACCCTTGCCTTTCTGCCTGTCATTGATCATTGAGTTAATGTTTTCAAAGAGACTGGGAATCATTCCACATCTTGCTTGCAGGAAGAGCGATTTTAACCCTGTTTTGCTCTTTTTTTTGCCATGATGGGGAGAGTGGGGAGAGAAGCCCAGACATCCACGTTAGGGCTGTCTGCCCTCCGTTCCTCTAACACCCTCTGACACCAAACTTCATCTATCATTTCCTGTGAAAGCACTTAGCGTTGTAAAGTTCTTCAGCAACTGTCATCCAGCTTTACATCTAAGTGGTCTACATACTTCTGCCTTATAGCAAATTTTAAAGCTTGCTTTTTACTCCATTTTTGGATCACTTACAAACACAGGAAACCCCACGTATCTTTCTCATCTTTTTTCCTCCGTTGTGGAAAGTTACTTTTTATTGCACTTTTTATTTCTCATCCTTCACCTCGCTATCAATTCACAGACCTCTTCCCCCCAGTGACAATAACCACATCTTTGCTTAAGAGCTCTTCCTGAAGAATCTTGGCAAAGATTCCAGGAAACCCACTGCCCATATGAACCAGACCAGCCCTGCCTCAGGGCTGCCTGACTCTTTCAAATAACAAGCAGTGCTGAAAGAACCTTTTCTTCCAAAATCTGTTTTCTCCCCTTTCTAATCCATATGACTAATAAGGCTCTTTTAATTACAGTTTCTATCAACTTGCTGATTTAATGCTTTGTAGTTTCTAGTACTAGTTACTGCCAGGAGCTGCCATTTCACCTGCAGGTTCCTGTAGAAAATTAGTGAAGAGTCCTGATAACCCCAGGTTATCCATCACTGGTACCTCCATCTGAGAACACCTCTTGATTTTATCCTATGTAAAGAAGCATCCTTTAGCTCTTCTCTGAAACAATGGCAAGAAGAATACACTCTTCCTTCCCCTCTTCACACCGTTGTCCTTCCCCTCCCCTTTTCCTACCTCCCCTGGAAATACTTTCCTATTTAATCATGTTGAACTTTCTGTGGACTTTGGCAGGGTTTCCCCCACTCTGTTTTCAACTTTTTCTCAAGGGTAGTATACACTTAATACAAGCATCTAATGTGGTTTTAAGTAAATCCTCTGTGACCTGCACATATCACACCCTTTTAATGTCTCTAACAGTATTAATGTCTCTAACAGTAGCTCACCCATTTTCATGTAGTTTTAACCAGATCCTGTTATGGTAAATGCTCTTTTTGTCTGTTTCTATTATGGAACGATATTGAATCTGAATGCATTAGCATTATCATTCAGTAACTACATCTCATACAATATCCTGTGCATCATCTGGGATTAAAACCCTTTTGGGGATTTTCCAACAAGTTTCTTCAAGTTGACACTTGGAGCCTCTAGAAGTTTAGTCACTGCATCATGAGCTGCCACGACACTTCACCAATGGGATGCAGCATGGTAGCTAAAAAAAGAGAGTCTCCTACTGCACTTTCTACACGGCAGGCTGTCGAATTTCCCCCAGCACATCACAGCCCCTGTCCTGGCCCAGTAACTGGCAATACAGCCTTGTAGTCTCTTCTTAATTGTGTGGTGTAAATCACTGCTGGGGATTTGATGGTATTTTACTGAAGTCAAGTAAGTGAATGCACACTATCTGCCCAATTCCTGTCAGTCCTACATGTTCTGTACTCTCACATTACTGTGTCCTTGGGGTTACCTTCCTTCCCAGCAGCTTTCTTGATTGCTTATTTGATCAGTATCTTCACTTCACCATAGCTCTTCAATTAACACCGCACAGAACATACCCTTTTGGTTTAGGTCTGTCTTGTGTATTGTACTTAACTGAGACTGTAAAGCCTGGCTCCCAAGCCCCAGCACAGCTCAGCATCCTGCTGCAGCTCCTCCAGCTCAGCCTCTCTGCTCTCCAGAGACGCACACGCTCCTGCTGCGCCTGCAGGAGAGGAAGGATGAGACTGGGAACTGGGAACTCCCACCACCACCTGCTGGGTTTGTAGCTGCACCTCCCACTTTCCTCTTCACAGGTCATCTTCATTTCTTTCCAAGTCAGCAGAGATCCACAAAGTTTCACCACCAACTGATATTAAAGAGTCATTTCCCGCATGCTCTGCATCTCCTAGTTAACAAAGAACCTCTATGCAGCACACCACGTAACCCAAACCCTCTCCTTCAGACTCCCTATTCCCTAAAAAAGTTAACTCAGCACTTGGAAAGACTGAAAAGGACGACACTGAATGAACTCATTGAGTGCACTCATTTGGCAGTCTGGTCAGCAATGCGTTTCTTCAGTAGTTCTTTGTTTAAACTTCTTCTGAGTTGCAGGTTTTGAACTGGAGATTTTCAGGAAGTTGTAGGAAACGTCCAAACTTGGCTCTTGCTCGAGCAGATTAATTCCTTCTGGAAATTCCACCTGTGCAATAGGCGCCGGGAACTTGTGCCCGACCTCTTCCAGATGCTGGGAATGCTGCTCTGCTTCATGTCTGGTCTAGTCCTCTGCAGTCACGAGGAGACAAGGCTTAGCTGCTGTTACAGTCAGCCTGCACTTGTCCAGAGTTTGCACAGCCTCTACTTATAACTGCCAATATAACTCAACCTCAGTCTCACTATATTCATCAGGCTGCCCTGGCTAAAAGATGAAGGGTCTTCAAACTCATCATCTCCTCAAGCCAGTACATCCATCTCAAAAACCTAAGTGCACACATTCACAGCGGTACTCCTGCTTTCCAGGGAGCTTCTTAGAGCCACAAATCCCACACTCCCCCAGCAAACACAAGATAAACAACAGGATCTCCCAGTTTAGTTCCAGGATTTTAGGGGGACAGTAGGGATTTGGGGAGAAGATAAGAATAAAGATAAGATGACCACACCCTTCTGGTTTCCTGTCGTAAGCAAGGGCCCCACTGTGGCATCCCTGCCCTCTCCTCACTGGCACGGGAGGAGGTCTGATGCAAGCTATTGCAATGTGCAGGACGAAGATGGCAGCAGAAGACCAGACCTTCTCCTCCAGGAAGCATTGCAGGAGAAGAGTAAAAGGTTGATCAGATCACGGCCTAAAAGTGTGTCCAGAGCACATTTTCTGGCAGCAAGCAGCACTAACAGAAGTGACTCTTGGGCAATGCAAGCAGCCAATAACATGTGATTTAAGAGAAAAATAGAAAAAAAAGCAGAATAAGGAGGATTGTGTGTGATAAGCTTAGTATGTGCTCTCACCCAGCAGCATCTGGAGAGGATTTTCTCCAGCAGGCAGGGAAGAACTCGATTACATCCAGTTAACTGTGCTCTAAACTGATTATGCATGTGCCAGGCTAATGGATTACATTAGCAAGAGGAAAAATAACATCCAATCAATCTCAATTTACTGCAGACCACACCAAGGCCTGAGAGAGGAGAAACTATTCTGTGAACTACCCCCACTCCCACTGCACCTTTCCAGCTATCAGGACAGACATGGCATTACAACCACTCCAAAGACTGGAAGAATTGCACTGATGCTTGCTGGATCCACAGACAGGTTTTTCCATGAAATCAAACACTGATTCCAGCTATGCTGGAGCAAGATGTTGTGACTCCAGCTGTACCCTCCCACAGGCTTCATATCAGCACACTAGAAAGTTACTGTAAGGACCACAGAACAGACTTCATTACTCTTAAATGCGTAATTCTCCACCTGGTGTTTCATTGCCTTCGCATCAGAAGCAATGCAGGGCTGTAACAGCTCTGAGAACTGCCCAGGCCTCGTGCAAACCTGACAATTCCTCTCTGCCTGTGTAAAGAAAGCATTTCAGGAATCTGAAGGGCCTAGATAAAGAACTTTTAAACTTTTGCAGTGCATATTTAAAAGAATATTATGTGTTCAAACTCATAACAGAGCTTTCAAACAACTCTTTTGTACCCCAGACTGAATTCCACAGACAGAGGAGATTCAATTTCTCAGCTGGCTCTTTGAAGTCTCACGGGGACTCTTTGCCCCCAGTTTCCAAGCTGATTTTACTCTCCTCAATCTCCTGCACATCTGAGATCAGGGACGTGTGTGTAGACCTGACAGTTTTTACAGCCAGACTCTGCCGTGTTATGCTGGATCCCAGTTGCTGAGGGTTAGCAATTGTCACAGCAGTCTTGGCCTCAATAGTGAGCTCAGCTGAAACACATTCAGCTGAGCAACCTGACCTAGTGAAAGGTGTCCCTGCCTGTGGCAGGGAGTTTGGAACTGGAAGATCTTTAAAGTCCCTTCCAACTCAAAACCATTCTATGATATCCCTCCTCTGAGCAGCTCTCCATCAGCACCTGACAGGTTCAACAACCACAGTTCAAGGCAAACTTTCTATGATGCTCCTGGTTGTCTCTTTCCTCTCTGAATTTTCTGGAATTGCTCATTCCTAAGGAAAATCCATGAGTTCTGAATTCTAATCCACCTGTGCAGTGGCCTGGCTGGGCTACTGTACAGTTCAGTGTCAAGTTTTAATTTCCCATTACATAAAGAAAAATATTCAAAGAAATAATTAAGAAGCACAAAATACACTCTGTGTGTATATATACTGACGCATTAAAAAAAACAAACCTCACCACACTTAGGAGAAAGCAGTAAGAAAAGGAGGAGGACAGAAAGAATATAAAGAAACCCGAGAGAAATGAGAAGACAATGAGCGGGATAGCATGTGTGAATGGAAGGGATGCGGCTGCTTAGATTTATGGCAATTCGTACCTGACTGTTCATACTAAAGCCATTATGGGATGATTAGAGAAAAAGGTGAAGCTTTAAGTCCAGTGAAAATCAATAGAAACGTCTGGAGCAATTCTGCAGCACAAGTGAAAGGACTATTGACTGTATCCGGAGCTCCTCTTGGGTTACAGCCCACAGGGTTCAGGCCAGCGAGGGGAGGGGGTTGTGAAAGGCAGAAATAAGTCAGGAAAGACAAGATGGTTATAAAGAAGACACAAAATAAAGAGGGAAAAAAAAACAGAGTAAAGAAAACAAGATGGCAGTCATAGGCAAACACTGCCGTGGATGGAAACCTGCAGTGCCTCCAAATCGAGTCTGCCTGTACGCACAGCCAAGCACACACACTCGCTTCTTTCCAGCCTTCTCCATCTTCCAGCCTCAAGCAACAACGTTACTTACAGATCCCAGCATTAACACACACAAAGAACAAAAGCACACAGACAGCATCTCTCTTCCTCCACCCTTCCCCACTCCATCCACCCAGCCTTCTCTATGCCACCATGAACACGGTTCGCTGACAACGGCAAAAACCCTCAAGTACTCATGAAGAATCTCACCTGGGTTAACAAACTGCCTTATGGAAAAGAGCAAAAGTCTGGCAAATATCATCTCGCACAAAGTTTTCAACAGTGCCTGCTGAATTTTTGTGCAAAATATTACATGGAGTGTTATGAGACATGCAAAGCCCCATTAAAGCACTCTGGCACAAACACCTATCGGCCTGAGGCTTTAACAACCACAGTTACTATCAGAACACAGGTTGAAGAGCTGCACCACACCAGTGAGACCAAGTCCTGCTGGAGAGATGTGAGCATTTCATCTCTTAAGGATTGCAACCCACTGTGGTTCAAAACAGATCTTCCTTCGTTCCACCACTTGGGTAATGAAGGAAAATGAAACAAAGCCAACTCTTACCTTGTAGAGCTTCAGGCTGGCCTCATGCCTTGAGTTCACTGTGTGAAGACGCAGCTTCTCTAGACTGTTGGTGTAGTAGTCGCAAGCGTTGCATTTCAGATGTACCGGATTCCCAATGGCCACACATTTCAGCCTCCACTCATTGGCCTTGCCACCCTCCTTGATATGTGCTACCAGCTGGTATTTCTGCACATGTTTGTCCGTCTTACAGTGGAGCTGGAAGTTTGCCTTGAGCTGCGTGTTGTAACGGCACAACTTGCACTGGTACGAGTCCCCCATTACTGCCTTCCACTCATCTTCAGGGAGGCTACGCTCCACGTTCATGTGGAGGCCCAGCATGTCCAAATTATCTGTAGTGAATTTGTTGCACACAGCACACTGGAAGAGCTTCAGCGATGGGTCATTTGTTTGTGTGAAACTTTCACCCAAGTTCATTAGGTCCTCAGACACCAGCTGTCCACCACCCAACCGCATGTCCAGGGGGATCTCTCCACCCACTGCATGAAGGAAAAAAAGGGAGAAAGAGGTCAGGAAAGCTGAATTCTTTACCTGCCAGCAGAGAAGCATGGAGCGGAACAGACACCGCTCTCGGTGCCACTCTTGCACCCACCAAACACACAGTGAAAGCCAAGCAGAGCTGTTCCTTCACTTATGCCTCTGCACTGCAGGTCAGTATCATACCGGGAGGAAAAAGCAATCACAGCTGGTGCATAAGGCTGGGAAAGGACTGCAGCAGCCCTTGCCACCCGTCCTCTGAAGGAGAAGCATCCATTCCTCTGCCCATGAAAGGTGGCAAGAAAAACCCTAGAAAGTTTCAGAGCATGAAGAATTCCTTAGTACTGCTCTGAAAGTCTCTGCAGCCATTTCAAGAACAGTATAAAACTCTATTCTGGTTTTCTTGCCTACCTGGAAAAGCAAGAAATTTTACCTCCCGCAGTACCTGAGCACAGTTCCTGCCAAATAAAAATAAGGTCAAATGTCACAAGTCCAAGTGATGGGAGGATTACAGTTGGGTCACCGCACTGCCGTCAGGAACGGGCAGCGGTGCAGAAGGTGTCAAGTACAGAAAACAACATGAAAACGGCCACTCCTGCACTACTGGAGCTCATCTCTTGTCCAAGGGCTCAAAATGGTGAATGGTCTTCTACAAAGTGTTGACAGACACTCTGTATGCCCAAGACAACCACTATTAATAATGAGAGCGCAAGAACATGTCAAGGAAAGCCAAGAGGATGCTTTCTGTCTTTAAACGTCACATCTCCTCTTTAAACCAAGAGCTGAACCCTGTTCACTTACAGTTAAGTGCATGCAGCAAGCTCTTATTTACATCAGAGCACTTTGATGACAGAGAGACTTTCTTTTTCTAACATTAACTCTTTACCACAAAGCACAGAGACCAACCACCAGCCTTTTGTTAGGACTTTTGCTCCACCTTGCTCTCCTTTTCCATTTTTAAAAAAATATATGCTCCTCCTGCAGCTTTCTGGTATTTTACCTTGACCTTATGACGTAGCTCGGCTTAACAATCTTATTTTATCAAGGGAACCTTCAGGTCAACAGTTACTCAGTCAATCAAAAAAAGAGATTTTATTTCCTTAACTTGTAGTTCCCCCTGTTTCAATCCGCTTCCTGTGAAACAGCCAACACAGAGAAGGCAACTGCAGTTGGAGCAGAACACAGCTTTGGGCAGTGTACAGGCTACTGTGGCCTCTCCTGCAGAAATGCAATCTCACAATGTTCACTACAGCCCTAAACAGGATGAACTACAGCTCACGAGACAACCTGAATGCTGAGTTGGTCAGAGGAACAAACGCCATTTTCATCAAGCAGATCTCATGCTCACACAGAAGTGGTTGGAGAGGGCAAGTCCCACCTGCAGGCACCCCTGGGAACCTGTCTTTCCATCAAAGCAGGCAACGATCTTTTTTCTCAATCCACTCTATCCCTCCCAGCTCACTAAATATCTGAAGAGCAGGGAACCCAACACTTGCCTTCTATGGTCCCCGTATATCCTGATCATAGTGATTTTTCTAAGCATCCCTTTTAGGCTACACCCTGAAATCCCCTCTCTGAATCAGTGTCTCCTAAACACATCATGCAGTAAAAACCTCAAAGCAGAATCTTCTGAACTATTAATATTGTGCTCAAACTCAGTTTTGGACCAAAGTGTAGAAATGGGAAAGATCTGCTTCTCTTCTAGCAAAGTTGTCAGTTTATGTATATGAGTCTAACGAGCTGAGCTCATGTCAAGTGCTTATTGACATGGCCATCTGCAATCCTCAGCTCGAGATTTGCAACCATCAAGTGTACAACTCACAAATCATTCACCAGGCAAGCTCACATACATTCAAGGCCTTATCATGCACTTTAGGAGGCTTCAGTTAAGATACTCCCAATTTCTCCCACATCAACCATTTTGTGCTTCAGCAAGGAGGGGCTACGAGTGTCAAAAGGACACCTTCCAAGAAACCCACCGCAGATGACACTGTAACTTTATACACTACAAGGTGTATTACAAATGACTGTCAATTATATCTTGGAGGTATTGAAAATACACTAAAAAAGATTGTGTCCTTGACCTCCCAAAGCTGCAAGCTGGGACACCACAGGAGGTAAAAAAAAAAAGATAATTAATTTACAGTCACTGGAGTTCCTTCGTTATCTTTTTCATCTTTTTAGTATCTTATGTTGTTGTTCTCTCATATGGCTTTCATGTCCTTCTGGACTAATCATAAACTGTACTATGAATAGCTGAAGGAAAGGAGAACATGCACGAGACCCATAAACCAGTAATGGAGTGCATCAGTAATGACAGCATCAAGGGACGGGCAAGGTTGGGGAGGGCAGAGTGCAGCCCAGAGAAATTAGTTCAGAGGGAAGAAGTGGCAGATTCCTTTTCACATACCTTCTCAAGGCACTGTGAAAACCTCTCAATAGCGGCAAAACAACATCGAGACAGCAGAGATTTCAGCCAGTGCCTGCCACGCCTGAAGCGTGGTGGGAGCTGTGCTCTGTGCCAGCTTTCACCCTGCAGCGCTGCGCAGTTCAAACGCTCCGGGAAGCGCCCGCACACTGCCAGCGGCTGCTGCCAGCCCTGGGCAACACAGCACTGGGGAGGGACCTCACAGCTCCTGAACCTCTACATCCACTCTAACTCCAATTCTTGGGCTAAACTGGGGGAGGGGGGGAAAGGGTGTGGCCCCCACAGTGCCAACACAAACATAAGGAATGCTCATTGTCAGGAAAAATGCACGTGGTAAGTCATTTTAAAGTGTTTTTATCACTTAATAAGAAAAACAATCTCTCTCTCTCTAGCCATTCCCCTCCAGTTTAACAATTCACATCTCATCCAGTCTCTAATCTTGTATCTCACGCTGGCATCAGAGGAACAGCTTTAGCTCAGTTTCTTCAGAAGAGGAACACCACTCCTTCCACCAAATTCATGACAACTCTCAAAACTTGCTTACCTTTTCTTCTCAGGGCAACACAGCACCCAACAAACTGACTCATCATGCTCCTTTGAGAGAGACAGGTGGTGGCCAGATCCCCCAACAAAGCCACTCGCCAAACTACTCACACCCCTTACCAAGCCAAGGAAAGATCATTAGGAAACACTGTACTAAGGATGCTTTCCACAACGAGGAAAAACATCTATTACACTTTGATATCTACTGTTTATTAGCTCCTTACTAAAACTCTTAGAAAATGTACCAGAAAAGTAACTTATTTTCCTGGGATGAGAAAAGCTGGTCTGGGGAATGCAGAAGAGTCAGCACTGTGTAGTCTCCATCCCTGACCAGTGCACCAACGCATCTCACCACACTGCAGCTGCACTGGGGTTGCAGAGGCAGAAGGAAGGGATAAGGCACACAGCGCTCAGTCCACATGTGAGGGTTTTGCGGTAACGCAAACACAATCCCTCCATCACACGTGGCCACAGCGGAAAACCCTTCAGCCTCACCTAGAGATGGAGCCATCGTTGCCATGGGATTGGTTGGATCAAGCTGGAATCCACTCATCATGAACTGTGCATCTGAGGAAGTGCTGTCCATCTTCAGGTTGGGAAGGTTCATATTCTGTGCCAGGTAGTACTGGTAGAGCTCGGCCTCGGCGGGGGACGGCAGGCTGCCGAGGCCCAGGTGCCGATTGTGTTGGATTTGGGACATGTTTTGCTGAAGCAGCATCATATTGTGCATGTGCTTCTCACTGGTCATGTGAATACGAAGGTTTCTAGCTACGTTGGTCTCATAGTCGCACACCTCGCACCGCCACGTAGGTTTGGTTTTTGGTTTGGTGGGAGAGGGGGCCCCACAGGTACTACCAATGTTGGCAGCTGCGGCCGCTGCCGCCGCTGCCGCCGCCGCCGCCGCCCCAGCGGTGTGGCTGAAGACTTGCTCTCCCCCTCCATTCTGCAGGTTTTGCATGTTGTTGAGATGCTTGTCGGACTGCATATGAATACTGAGGTTGCCTTTGGTAGTAGTGGAGTAGTTACAGACCTCGCAGCGGAAGGGCTTGTAACCGCAGGTGTAGCTCTCACCCCGTGCCAGCCGCGGGTGGGGCTGTCCACTTTTGCAGTAGACACAGGAGCCCCCCGGCTCGGGATGTTTCTCCTTCATGTGCGCCTCAAGTGTCTGCTGGTACTTGTAGTGCCAATTGCACTTGGGACACTTGAGTGTCTTACATGAGTTGCGAGAATGCATCATAGTCATGTGGCCACCCAGCGACCGCGAGGAGCCCAGGACCGTGTCGCACTTTGGGCACTCCACGCCGCTCCCCGAGGGGCACTCCCCACCCCCAAGTTCACAGAGGGGGCCAGCATGCTGGTGATGGGAGATGTAGCTCCCGTCCTCGCCCTCCGCGCTCTCATTTGGTTCTGGTGCTGTGGCATTGTCTTTATTGGCACTTTCATCGATAAAGTCCAGCCTCCTGCTGCCCTCTGCCACGCTGGCTCCGCCGCCCTCATTGTTAAAGCTTAAGTGATTCCTCCTGTTTGCACCATCAAAGACAAAGGAAGAAGCAGAATTAGAACTAGTAGAAGCTGTGCCCCGCGACAGGGTCTGGAGCACGTTAGGCATTAAGGGAGAGTTAGAAATGCTTTGGTTTGAGAGAGCAAGGTCCTTTTTGCTGCTGCTGCTGCTGCTGCTGCCGCCACCTGTCCCAGCCCCAGCGTCCTCCTGGGGCCGGTCCTCCAGTTCGTCCTCCAACTCGCTCGGAAACAGTCCTTTGCAACCCTCATCATCCTCATCTTCTTCCTCTTCCTCCTCCTCCTCTTCCTCCTCCTCCTCCTCCACTACATCCTCCTCCTCTTCCTCCTCCACCTCCTCAACTGGCTCTGCCTTTTCCGAGAGGCTGTCCTGGTCGCCCCCCTCTTGCTTCTCCCCTTCTGCCACCCCAGGGTCCTTCCCCTCTGAGGATTTGGTGGGACTGGAAGCCAGCGGGCCCAGGGGGACTGAGGTAATGGGAGTCTTCAGAGCCGAGCTGGTCAGCCCGCCCAGGTTGAGGAGCGCGCCGGGGGCCAGGACGCCCGCCGACGGTGGCTCCGCTCCACCGGTCGCCCCGGCCTGGAGGGCCTGCTCGCCTTCCATGCGAATGCCACTGAATTTACCATAAAAACTGTGTCCAGGGCCTATGAGGTTAGCTGTGGAAACGAGAGGGTGCTGAAAGGTTTTGTTTTTTGGTTCCAGAAAGCTGACAAGGGGTTCCTTGTCTTTGCCTATCCCTTGGATGATAGCGGAGATGTTCTTATTGCTAAGAATTTTCCGCTCCTCCTCACTCAGAGTCATTCGGTGGTCGTGCACCGCGTGGGTCACGAACGAGCGGACATACCCAAAGGAGAGCTTGCACAAGAAACACATCAGGATGGGCTTCCTCTTCCCGTAGAGCACAAAGCCATCGAATTTGGACAGGTCCACATTGTTGGGAACATCTTTGGATACGCAGGAGCTTTTGGCAGAACCGTCGCTGTTCAGGTAATCCTTGTTGCTTTTGTGTCGCACATCGAAGACGCGGAAGCTGTGCAGGACGGGGCTGATGCCCGCCAGGGCTGAGGTATTCGGGAAGGTCTGGTCTGAGCCCTCAAACCACTTCCCGAAGGATGAGGCTATGTGGAAGGTGTTGATGATCTGTGGGTAGACGGGAGCGGCGGCGGAGGGCTCTCCCTGCTTGGGTAGAGAGTTCGGGAGCAGCGAGGGGAGAGCCCCGCTGCCACAAGCGCCCCCGCTCTGCACCAGCTGGCTGAGGCTCTCCACGATGTAGGCTGAGCCGTCCGGCTGGTAGACGATCTCGCCGGCCAGGTTCTCCACGTCGCTCTCCTCCTCCCCGTCCTCGCTGCTCTCGCTCCCGCTCTCCCCCCTCAGCAGCGGGGGTGGGCGGGCGCTGGCGCAGCGATGCTCCATGTAGCTCTGCAGGCCGGCGAAGGAGGCGGCACACTGGCCACAGGTCACCTCCTTGCCAGCGGGCTCGGGGCCGGGGCCGGCTGCGGCGCTGCTCTCGGGGACGCGCTCGGGGAAAGGGACCCTCAGGCTGTCCAGGGGGCCGCGGCTCTCCGCCGCGGGCTGCTCCATGCTGCCGGCCGTGTCGGGGAGGTGGGCACTGTTGAGATCAGTCCATTGCTGGTGCTGAGGGATGCCGCACCCATTGTCCTTCCCGGGGATGACGGGCGAGTCACAGCCTTCCATGGCAGGGCCGGCACGGAGCGCTCATTGCACCCGGTACGGCTCGGACCTGCGGGTGGGGAGAGAAGGAGAAAGGCACGTGAGGCACAGAGGACAGACAGTTCCAGCAAAGACCCCCCCCAACCACAAAGGCCGCCAACCCCACTCTTTGGGACCAAAGAGGGAGGCTGAGAGATGGGCTCCAGGGACAGGTGGTCTGGCCTCGGGTAACACACTACTAGACATACGCAATGGAAATTTGGTGGAAGCAGGACACGACGCAAATTGAAGGGAACTGCAAGGTGAAAATCTCCCCTGGCCCTCTTCCTGAAGGGAGCAGGAAGATTGTAGGATGTGCTCTGCTACACCCAGTGGGTCTTTAGAAAACAAACAAAAATGTGACAGAAAAGCTTTTGACAGAAACAGAGGTAAGAGACTACAACAGAACAGGGCTGGAGCTTTGAAACATTGTAAAAACTGTGCTCTGTGGCTCCCTAAGCCAGATGCTGTTATATTTGGGTGATTCCCTTCTGTTAGGGAGCACAGAACCAGAGCACCTCCTTGGTGGACCACAAGGCCCAGAGCAACTGACAAGGATTTCAGAGCAACAGTGTTTGGTATGCACAGGAGATTTAATTGCTGTGCTCTGGACAGAGTTTAAACAGAGAGAGACGTCAGGAGAGAAACCAAACAGGAAATTCCAGATCTGACAAGGGTCCATCCCGGGGAACAGAAAGCGGTCAATCTACCATGCTCCAGGAAGCTCTTAGAGATCCTGCAGAGCACAGCCTCTGTGCACAGACAGCTTTCCGTCACCCCCAGAGGCAAACGGTCTACACAGGTCCTAGAGGAGAAGGAAGGACACTCTTCTCACTACTTCTATTCCACCCAGTAGGACAAGACCTGGAGAACTGCCAGGCAGCCGGCGGGCGTGCGGATCCGACATCCACAGCCCTCCATCACCTCTACCCTGTTTGCTGTATCCCACCAGCGTCTCTTATGCTTTGATCCCAGTGGATCAGTTTGGCAGGATGTGCCTTTCCAGAGGTTACAGACCTATGGGATTAGGCAGTGCTACGGTTAAGAGCTGCAGCATTGTAATGCAGACCACAATCAGCAGGAGAGCAGCAGTTCAGCTGCAACCCTACCAAGAATCCTGGCTGCAAAGAAGCATTTCTATAGTCTGCTTCCTATAGAGCTCCTGCACAAGCCACATGGGAGGAAACACCAGCAGAAATTAGAGCACTATTACCTCATCTGTAAAAGTGAGTTTTAAACTGTGGTCCACAGCTTTCCTCAGGTATGCAGAAGCAAAACATCCATAGAAAACAACTGAGGAAAAACTGTGCAAGTAGAAACCAGCTTCTCCAAGTTTTTACAATCTGTGAACCAAGAGACAATGACAGACTTACGCTCTAGATCCATTGTCATCAGTGGCACACACAACTTCTTCCAAATACCAACCAAACACAAGCACCACTTTGCTTGTCAGACTATTCCAAAACTGAATACATGCTTGGGGAGAATTTTTGATGCTCAGTATAAGGGTTTGGGGGCAGGGCAGGTTTAACTTAACAATATGCTGTTACTCTTAAGCTGACTCAGTAAAATTTACTGTAAATGATACACTTAATGTTACACGAATTATTTTAAGTCTTCCTTTAAACTGTTCTCATTTATCACAGCTTTGTCAAAGCTGCTCATACCTGAGCATCCTCCAAGTAGCTGCTGCTGCAGCTCATGAGATGCTCCATGCAGTGCACAGTGCTGGAACTCAGGCTAGACCAGATCATCAGTCAGGACACCCCAAAACTTGTTTGCACACAGCAAATTTATGTACCTACCAGCTGACACCTTGGAGGTTCAATTTCTCTCCTTTCAAAGGCTCCAGTCACAGCCTGATGCCACCCTTGGTCTCTTCCAACAAAGACTATTAGTGTTTTGGCAACCTACACGGCTAACTAAATGTTAAATATTATAATCATAGTTTGAAAGTGTTTCCAGTGCTCTCTAGCTTGATTTGAGTCCATGACTCATGGAAGACCCTTGTAAGCTCCTGCAGAGCAGTGTGCCTGTAACACAGCCAACAGCCCTTTCCCTGCGGATCCACCCGCCCGGCTCACGCTGTGCCAGCGCCTGGGGACTCGCTGTGGCGCAGACAGGCAACTGGTTCTTCAGCAACTGGGAAAGAGAGGAAAAAGTATAAGGAGAATGGAAAACTTGCCAGAGACGACCTGATCAGGTGCAGAGGAAGTGAAATGGCACAGTGGTGCTGAACGAAGTACCTGAACTTGTTCGAGTAAAAGAGAATGGAACAACAGTCAATGTTACCTCTTTTTTTCCTGCTTTCATTACCTACCAGTTTATTTTCTTTTACTACATGAAGCCATCCATACTTTTTCTGATTTGCTTTACATGTTCATATTTTTCCTTTATACTGTTTCCTATATAATTACATATATGCAATGACAGACACAAGTACCTACACACATGTCAGATGCACGTAATTTGACATGCCTTCACTTTTTCCAAGTGCCTTTTCATCCACAACAATGGCAATTTATCATTTCTGTGATATTACACAACAGTATGTTGGAATAGATATGGTCGTTCTAGGTGAGATGTGGATCTCTCTCCTCTATCTTCCAAACACTGCAGCTCTTTTTAATCGTTATTCCTGCAGACTCTCCATGACTTCTCTGGGCAACCTCTGCCAGTGCCTCAATCACCCACACAGTAAAAAACATCATCTTAATATCTGATCTAAACCTCCCCTCTTTCAGCTTAAAACCATTCTCCCTCACTCCCTGATCATGAGCCCCTCCTCAGCTTTCCTGTAGCCCCTAAGACCTTAGCAGCTCTAAGATCTCCCCAGAGCCTTCTCTTCTGCAGGATAAGCAACCCCAACTCTCTAAGCCTGTCCTCGTATGGGAGGTGTTCCAGCCCCCAGACCATCCTCTGGACTAACTCCAACAGATCCATGTCCCTCCTGTGCTTAGGACTCGAGAGCTGAAGGCAGGACTCCAGGTGGAGTCTCACAGAGTGGAGCAGAGGGGCAGAATCCCCTCCCTTGCCCTGCTGGTCCCACTTTCTTTTGACGCAACCCATTCCTGTAGTCCAATTCCAATTAAACCAAACCAAACCAAATTCATTGTGGATTAAAAGAAATGAGTTATATAAGAAAATCCGTAACACTCATACTTCTGCCAATAAAAGTTTTGTGAATACCTATGCAGACTTCAAAACAACAGCACCCCACAAATGCTTTCAGACAGAAAACACTCTGTCTGCCGGCACAGCCAGCTCCGAGGAAGCACGCCTAGATGGGACACAACACAAACCTGAATGTCTTCATCATCAAGAACACTTGATTGGCAGGAAGATGCCTGACTGACAGTTGGGCCAAAAGGGTTAGCAGGGCTGATGGGGCGGGAGGGTTAACAGCCTGATTGTAAAATCAATGTAATAAATGCTTGGTAAGTTACAGGAACATGCGGGAAGAGGAGGCCGCGATTGATAAAGGACTGCGGCTTTGATGCTGCACTGGGGACTTGTTTATTGACAAGAAAGCCAATCTCTTCTCCCAGCCAGGCCAGGCCAAGCAAACCTGCAAGTGCTTACCAATTAATTGGTGGGCTTTTCTGCCTTGGGTTGCTTTAACATCTCTCTACCCACTCACTCCAAGTTAACCAGCTCAGGAGGTGCTGCTCCAAAGGAATATTCTTCCCTCTACCTTTCCTCAATGTGGTGGAACCCTTCCAGGGCAGGTGGGAAAACCCACAGCCAAAACACGGCCTGCCAGAGCCCCTGGACACAGGCCAAGCTCCCATGCAAACCAAGCTTCTCTTGCCTGTTCAGCTCTTGCCAGAGCTATTCCTGAAGAGCGATGCCGAGGGAGGAAAAGGCACAGAAATATGTTTCTATCAGCACAGGAACTGCACACACCATCCCTTTAAACTGAAAAGGGCAATCTCCTTGTTAAAGCAAAACAGACTTCAAGCAGGAGTACAATGCAGTTATTAGATCACTATTACAGTCCCTGTACCTTTCCTTCCATCCCAGACCAACCCCAAGCACCCTGCAAAGGACAAGGAGAGCCTGTGAGGATGGATGGACCACTCCACACACTCCACACCTCCCATCCTCTCCCCACACCCCCGCCCTCTCCGCTCTGTTTATCAGCCAGTCAATAAGAAAAGGTAGTTCTTACTTAAGGAGGCAGAAGTCAACTCGTCAGGTCGATCAGCACTCTGTCTGTAAACATGGTTTCCCGTAAAATCAATGAACTCCAGTTACAGAGAGAATAGCCTGAGCGCTGGAAACTCCCTGTGCTCCCACCGCCCCAGCAGCAGGGAAGGGCTCTCCCCGGTTCCTTCTCTGGCCTCGTGTCCCACTGCTTTCTCCTGCTGCCCCCACGGCTGTGCTCGCCATGCCTCCAGCACACAGCTCACCCAAGCCCCTGCTCCTTCCCTGCAGCATCACTGCATCTCACAGCCCTTCCAAGCAGATGTGGGACCCGGCTGGAGGAGCGTGGACACTCCAGGGCAGCGAGTGCTCCATCAGGGCAGGAGCAGCAGCCATCAGCTACACCTGGATGGCACAGTGCAAACCAAAGTGCTGCACCATATACCCCACTCTTTCCCTCAGAGTTTCTACAAACCACAGCTGGTGGTTTGCAGCCATGCTCTGTGCAGAACACAAGTGGAGTCAATCCCCACGTCTCCCCCCGTCACCTCTGTACAGCCCTTGGCTCCATCCTCACAGGGACAGACGTGCTATCTCACAGCAATGCTTCCACCTCCAAGGAGTGGTTGGTGCTAAACCAACACCCCCAGCTCCCCTGGCAAGCTGGGGGCTCCTGGGGCAGCCCCTGGCCCGCAACTCCAGGCTGCTTCCTCCCCCCAGGGACGTGCGGCAGCAGCGCGGGCGGCAGAGATGGGAGTGGGAAGGAGGAGGGGGTCCCTGCTGTTGCCCAGGCTTCCCGAGAATTAAATATGAACAGCCGTGCTGTGTAATTTTAAATTGTTAATTAGCACAGGGTTAATTAGGCGGCCCTTTCACAAGAGGCTGTTTGGCAGTAAACCAAGACTGGAAGCAATGAGGAAGGAGGAAAACAAAAGGAGAAAGAGACAGTGAGAAACTGTTCCCTCGGCTAATGACCCACATGGCACCATGAAAAAAAGGGGTGCTGAGGACAGGGAAAAGATACAAGCAGATGCATTACATCCACGGCCATTACCCTGGAAGATACCCAGCGAGGCATCCCTCCCACAGCCACACAGTGGAGAGAAGTGCTCAACCCTTTAATGAGCAGGGTCTGCTCCTTCAGAGCATCTTGGCAAGCTGCAGAGGCTCCAGCTCCAGCCAGCTCTTAAGCTTTTTGCCCTGGCTCTGCAAAAGACACAGCTCACACGAAGGCCTACAGTCAGCAACTCTACTTGAGTGGTTCCTGTTGGAGAAAACTGCACAACGGTCTCTAAACTTTGTAAATACACACCCACCTGTTGTGCTGACGGGCACCCTATACATCGATTCCATAAATACAGGCAGGGAGATAACCCCAGATTAGCTCCAGCACTGCGGCTGGTGGTTCAGCTGGGAAGTGGAAAGGGACAGTGGCAAGAGAACAAAGACAGCATAAGGACTAAAAGCAGGCTTAGATGCTCCGATGCTCCGTGCGCACCCCTCCTTACACGCTCAGCTGGGCCGTTTACAATGCCCTCAGCAGGACAGAACCTGCCAAGTGCTAACATTAGGGTCAGCCAAGGAGCTCCTGTCTCAGGAATTGCACTTGATTACACTTGTTCAAGCCTTGGGGGGCACCTCCCATATGATGACAGGCTAAGAAAGCTGGGGTTGTTCAGCCTGGAGAAGAGAAGACTCTAGGGTACTGAAAAGGGCTGAAGTACTGAAAGGGGCTACAGGAAAGTCGGGGAGGGGCTCTTTATCAGGGAGTGCAGGGACAGGATGAGCAGAAATGATTGTAAGTTGAAAGAGGGGAGATTTAGATTAAATATTGGGAAGAAACATTTTCATGTGAGGGTGGTGAGGCACTGGCACAGAGAAGCTGTGGATGCCCAATTCCTGGAGGTGTTCAAGGCCAGGTTGGATGCGGCTTTGAGCAACCTGATCCAGTGGGAGGTGTCCCTGCCCATGGCAGGGGTTTGGAACTGGATGATCTTTAAAGTCCCTTCCAACCCAACCCATTCTATGATTCTCTAAAGGTGACCAAGCAGTCAAGTAAAATGATCGCTAGAACCAGGTATGTTCCTTAAAGTAGGAGGTCCAAGAGGGAGGATGGAAGGTAATTACCATGTCTATCTGGAGCAATGACACAACAAACCCAGAGCATCAAAGCTTTCTGTGTTGCTTCCTTGCACCTGGCATGCTACAAAGCACTCATGGAACGCTTAAGAAATTGCATACGGAAAGATGTGATAAAATAATTGCCTAGAATTGAGAATTAAAAAATTAAGGAAAACCAGAAAGTATGTTGCCAAAGCAACTTGAATTTTGCTCCTATATGCATACACATTGTGATACTGTCTTTAACTGCATGATCTCACTGCCTTGGTTAGTAAGCAGGATGGTCACATAAGAGGGTAAATTAAGGTTGCACAAGCATGTTGTCACTTTATGAGATTTATACAGCAGCTGTTATCACACAAATATGTGGAAAGTTACATCCTAGAACAGAAAGATCTTTTTAAATTTACTAAGCAACAAGGGCTGAATATTCAAGTATGGTAGCAATACAGAGATAGTTTTGATTCCCAGTTTCACAAAAAGATTTTATCTTCTAACTTAAACAGAAGATACAGACTCCAGCTCTCTCCCATTCATTAAAGTGCCAGAAAAGCTGGCAGGTATTCTTACTACTAAAGGAATTGTTGAGGATTCTGCAACAAGACTTGGAATATTAAGATAAAGTGGCACTTAGGAGGCAAAATTTAAGTATAATAGCAAATGTGGATACGTGGCTTGAAGAATGATTTCTAGTCGGGTGTTTCCATCAAAAGTTTATAATGTCAATGCCCTGGGATGCCTCTTATGCCATTTCTAGCAAAAAAACCCCCCTGAAAATACTGATATTTATTTTCCAAGTTCAACATTTTAAAGAAAAAATTATAAACTCATTTTCCTCTTTCACATATCAAGTCACATCTTGCACCTTTCCAAGCATGACCAGGCTGCGTTTGGCACACACCTGATCACAGTTGGAGTTGCCGCATCAACAAATGTGGTTTGTTGAGTATTCATAACGAGGTATTGGTCTTGCCAAATCCTGAACAATATCAGCATCTAACCTTCTTCCTTTTCTGCGGTTAGACTTTACCAACCAAAAGCCCAAGCTCAGTTTTGACTTCTCCTAGAGTTTCTCTGCAGATACTGCTCAGTGCCAGACTGCTGTTTCCAGCTGGACACATGCCCACATCCAACGCCGCCGCAGCAGGAGTGGAGTTATCAAGCGAGACCTGCCTGCTGGTGGACGAAGAACCCAGGTGACATTGACCCACGGGTTCCAGCACCTGAACAAGTGTCCCAAGGCTGCAAGTCCTCATGAACCAGTTTGTTATCCTAGCAAAGTCAAGAACTCATAGAATCATTTACGCTGGAAAAGATCATCAAGTTCAACTGCTAGAACCTAATACTATCAAGTCCATGGCTAAACCATGTCCCGCATCTACACATCTTTTAAATACCTCCAGGGATGGTGACTCCATCACTTCCCTGCCAGCCTGTTCCAATGCTTGACCACACTTCCCATGAATCCACATGCCTCTCTGGAAGGCCCCGTGAACACTGCCTGGTTTTCTTTCTGAGAGATTCTAACCGATGGGTTTTGAAGGGCACGAGGTCCCAGAACAGGATGAGGTAGCACATAGTGGTCTATAGAAAGGGAACATCTATCGGGCACCTCAAAAGGACAGGACCATCTTCTCCCAGCAGGAAGACAACCACATGGAGGGCTTGCCTTTGGCAGCCAACAGCGTTCCAGAACTGGCACGCTGACAACACAAACAAGCACTGCACTGCGCACGCTCATTAACAGGACAGAAAGTGCAAGCACTCTCTTCCACACAGGCTCACACGCATAGGCACAGCCAGTTCCTCAGATCTTCACAGGATCATTAGCATAAACAGCTTTTCAAGCAGCAGGAAGCAAAGGAAACGCTGAACAAAACAGGACTGAAAGCTGTAGGGCTCAAGCACTTGGCATGAAACTAAGAGAAAGGGTCTCCTTGAAAAGGTGAACCTTCTACATCATCCACATTTTTTTCCTCTGTCCTTCACACCAGCTAAAATTGAGCCAACGAGAGTACTATAAGGTTCGGGCAGCTTTTCAGAAAACATTTTGTTATGAACTATTATTCCAAGTTTGCTGATCCCTTTGAGCCAGCTACTGTACTACACACAAAAATATTTATATAATCATCAGCCCACTGCCATTGAGAACAGAGTAATCCAGAGGCGTGCCAGAGGGTTTTAAGTGAGCAGCTGGGGAAAAGAGCATTTATTCCTCCAGAGAGGCTCTTTGGAGTGAGAGTATTCTGTAGCAGAGGTAAACCAGCTTAAGCTGGGTTTCTCTCTACAAAACAAAGTAAAACACTTGCTTAATTCCTGACTAACATGGCATTTAGACACTCCCAGGACACGAAGCGTGTTTTCAGGTCCTACACAAACCTCTTCACCACAGAATTTTCAGATTTTGTTTTCAGATTGGTTTGTTACAAACCATCACACATTCCATGATCCCGCGGTTGCGCAATTCATCCCTTCGCTCTAAAAACCCAACATTTCTTGTCAAATGCTGTTTCCAGCCTACGTTGCTGCATAAATAACTCCACTTGCATCTGGTTCACATTTTCAGTGCACTGTTGTTGACCTAACTCCAAGACTAACCAAAGAGCGTTCGAGGACAAACTGCCTCGCTCCGTCACATGGACTCCACGGTCCCCCAAGTCCCCACATACCTTGGGAAAAGGGCCCTACTGCTCCTACGTTTTGCCACAATCTGAGGCTTCCCCTTTCCTCCTCCCTCATCTTTTGCCTAGCAAACTGTCCAGTAGCTTGTACCAGTAAGAGCTGCCACAGCTCTGTTCGAGCCACCTGGTCCCTACCACACAGGGCAGTGACACCCGTAAGCCCTTGCACCAGGCAGCAGCTACACCCATCCAACCCAAGGAGATGCCTGTTCAGAGAGAAGCCCTGAGTTCTGAGTTTCAAACACCGTAAAGACGCATAAACAAATCCAAGAAGGTATTTAAATCGCCAGGGCGCTGTTCCTGAATCCAAGAAGAAAGTGCAGCATTTACAGCAAGGCTCCAGGACGCAAACCACAGCAGGGACTGCTGGAAGTGAGGGATTCCAGCTGGCTTTTGTGCTCTGCCGATGGTTTGTCCACCCCCAATCCTCCAGTCACTGGATGTGCCGATCGGCCCCACCCATTCAGAACCTCTCCAGGCATTTGCACTGCCTCTCCGAGAGCCACCTCTCACAAACCACCACGGCAAAGCTTCCCCCAGCCCTGCAGCCTGGCTTCAAGCAGACACAGCCAGCCTCAGGAGGCCCAGCCTGAAAAGGCAATGCTCACATGCCTAGGGAAGGAGTCCTGCCAATGCCCTTTCCTTCTATTGATTTACCCAAACAACATCTGTGCTCCAGACTAGTGTCAAGGGCCAAGAAGAGGGTAAGAGTTAGATTCATAAGTCATGCAGATTCCCTCTGCCAGGGCTCAGATCCAGTCCTTGTTAGGAAACAAACACGCTGCCTGGTCCCAGGCTCGGTCGCTCTTTCCCAGACTTTGGGAAAGCTGATGCTTTGGACAAGGAGAGCAGGCTCAGCAGCATTAGGTCATTCAGTAACCATTCTGCTTGCTACTTAAGACAAACACGGTGGCTGGCTGATACGTTAGATCTGAATTACACACTGGTGTTGTAAAGCCCCATCGCAAAGGTCACCAGGATGTGCGCTAACATCAGCTCGTAGTGTTTAGGTAGAGACTAAATTTTACCAGTCACAGTTTTATTGCTGGAAGATAACCTGAAACCCCAGAACCCTGAAGCAGGCAAAGAAACCTGACAATATGGTTGGGAAGTCTTCCCATTTGCAGTATCTTTTAGGCAAATTTTAGCAGAACCAAGAGGTCTCAATCTCTTGCAAACAGAGAATCTGCATACTCACCGACTACCAAAACAGTGCCCTGCTCTAGACTTTACATGCAGCTTCAGTATTTTCTTTATCTGGTCAAAATAAACCCTTCTGATTGCAGCAACGAACAGGAGTCAATAACTACACACTGCTCGACGGCTCAAAGTCTCAAGTTCATGCTCTCCTAGTCCCCAGCGTGCAGCCACTCCATCAGCTCCAACATCCCTGACATGCTCTAGAACAAACACCTCTCTTGTGAAAGTTTAACCACAAGGCAGAGCTGACACAGATTCAGATAAATACGAGTTTCAAAGCTTGGGCCCGATGGATCTGTACAGACTCTTGAACTCAGCTACAACTGCGCCGCCGCACACCCAGGAAGGATGCAGACACCTTCAGAGATGCAGAAGGAAGTTGCTCAGCTCACTCTTCCAGACCTCCAGGACTGAAAGCGTTACTCTGCTGCTTGGCCTCTTGCTAATTGTGGGTTTTATTTTTATTTCCTATTACCCTCTTGCATGCCTGATGAGATTATCTTACCGGAACTGACACAGCTGGAGGCTGTAGCCATACATGGAGCCTCTCAGGAGGCAATGCAATTTTATTTTCATTGATCAGAAATCAGCAGGGCAGTAAATGATGGGAAATTCCATTAGGAGGAATACTGGGCCACAAGATCCAACTATCTAGGTACACCCAAACCCCAGAAAGTCCCATCTTTCCCTAAAGTCCCATCTGGTTCCTGACATAGTGTCATCTTTCTTCCTCCAAAAATGGAGTAAGCTACTAAGTTGATATTCCTAATTGCTGACTGCTCTGCTGGAAGCGGAGGCAATGCTGTCAAAACACCCCCAAGGGGTCACTTAGCTGAAACAAAGTCTTTGGTACAGGCGGCAGCGTGCAGCTCCCTGAGCTCAGACTGGCAGGCTGCTGTGGGATCAGTGGAGTTTCACAGCACGTGCCTGATCCCACAGCCACAGCCTTTGTTCTCACAGGCCAGGCAGGTGTGAGAGGTGCCAGCACACCAGTGCACCAGCCAGTTCTCAGGTAGTCCCAGCAGAGCCTGAAGGAGCTCAGGGGATGCTCCCATTCTAATTCCATTCGAAGCTCAGGTACCTGGAAAAGCATTACAGCTTCACTGTAGAGGGAGCAGCCTTCCTTCTTCAAGGGCAGAGGGCTCGGGGCATGTTCTGCTCAGGGGAAACCCCTTCTGCCAAAGCACCACACAAGGCTGTTAAAAGCCCAGATCGAGAATCACATTTCAATCCTTCTATTCTAAAATACCACATACACAGAATACAGACTCAATTCCATGGTCCTGGATCATAATCCTACCATCAAGTCTCTGATTAAAAGCCAGCTTTGACCTGTCCTGCTGTTAATTTCTGCACATGCCTAGGCTAAAAGCCAAGTCCTTCGCCTCCTGCAGCAGGATGGACAAGCCCCACCAGCAGAGCAGGGGTTAACAGAAGCTGACCGCAGCACAGTTGTTAAGGTAATCAATACCAGTGAGATACTAAAGCAGCATAAGCCACATTATTGATTGCCAAGCAGATGATAAAACTGTTTATTATGATAATTGCACGGTGCCTGCAAGATGCTCCTAGCGCTGTCCTGAGCTTTTTACAAAAATAAGAATTGCCCAGGCGCAGCCTGAAGCTCCTCTGAGCCTTGGTGAGAGTCCTCCACGTTCTGCTGTGCCAAAGCAGTAACCTCAAGCCACCCTTCCCTCCAAAATACTGCTTTGATGGAGAATTACTGACATAGTTCAATGACTAATTATCACATATAAACCCCATATCGTGGTCTCACTCTCACACACCCCTGCGCTCACCTTTTATTGGAGCATTTCCTTGCGGGGAAGCAAGAGCTCAATTATCAGAACTTGAAACTTCAGTTTTTAGTCCTTCTGATCAGCTGAAAATCAAAACTCCTCAACTTCCCATTCCAAAACATTTTCTTCAGTATTTCAATTCCTTTTACTCTCTTCTCTGGACTTCCTACAGTTTTCTACATCCTTTTAAGAAGGTTTAACAGATTTTTTCCCTTTGGGGTCTAATTTACTATGCACTGCATTGAGTTATTTTTTTTTTAGGAGGCTGAGCTCCAGATACACTCTGTTTGGGATATTCACCTCTGTGTAACACCAGGTACATACGTGCATGCACACAGGCTCTACCTAAACACAGGTGACACACAGCAGCTTGTCACCCTGCCACTGAGTGCCTGCAAGATGAGCAACTTATCTACAGCATAAAGCAAAACAGCATTTTGATTCTTAAGTCCCTTCAAATAGCAATAAGGTTCTCTTGAATTAAACTCAGTATTAGGCATCAACTGGCCTTCAGAAGATAAGCAAAACAAACTGCCAGATTAGATCTACTCTGGCAAAAGCATCTATTACTTCTCCATCAGCAGGAGCAGGAATGGAAACTATAACCTAAGCGGGCTCCACGTTGCCACCACTGCCAAATGACAGCTGAAAATGAGTTTAACAAGGGCTGAAGCTCCAGGGTTCTGTCAGCAGCTCTACGGGCACTAATTATGGAGCATGGGTCCCATTATCTCCCAGTATGGACAAGGCTCTGACAGCTTCATCTCAGTATTAACCCCAAGGACCAGATGCTATGGACTGCAGGCAGTGCTCGGTGCAAACTCCACCGTTTTGGCTGGCTGCTTTCATGCAATCTGGGGTCGCTTTCTCTAAGTAATCATAGTTGACATTTGCAAAATAAACTTCACACCAGTCAAAGCAATCTTACTATGGGCTGGCCTCAACCTGAATTAGACCATAGGTGGTGCTTCTGGCTAATGCCCTTTATTCCTCTTCCCTCTCTTCTTCATGCCTTCTCTCATCAGCATCTGAATGTCCTCCCTGCTCCCTGGTACCTCCCCCCAAGTCCCATTGTTCCCTGGTGCCTTTTCACTCTTTAAAACGCTGCTGCTTCCTCCACAGGCATAGCCAATGAAATATTCTCAAGCCCAGTTCTTCAGGGTGAAAGACAAAGCTTCATGCACCCTCACAACCTTCCATTGCTGAACCAGCCTCTTCCTTCTAGGCTGGTCTTTCCCATGCACTTGTGTATCACAGGAGACTGATAAGGACAGTGTTTCACCTCTCCAGCTCACCTGCAGAGCAGCTAAAAGGTCAATGATGGAATTGACAAGGTGGTCAAAACCAGCACTGATGTGTGAACACATCATGCCACACAACCGCTGCCTTGAGAGGCTGGAAATTGGACCACGAGTTTCTGAAGCTTGTCCCCTCTTACCCCAAACACTGGTAATGGACTGCAGACCCTCACAGAACTCAAGAGGTCTCAGAGGCCTGGAGCTGCTCTTTCTGCCTCTCATATTAATTCTGAATATAAGCAAGATGAAAACAATCCTTTCTGTCTAAAGCCTAGAAAAGTGAAGAGACCTCCCTCCCCATAACCCTTAAGAAGGGCCAACCTCCATCCTTCCCTGCACCCCTAGACCAAAAGAAGGTCAACTGCAGTCAGAGCCAAGTACAAGAGCACCAGGTTCTCCAAGACAAGGAACCCTTTGTTATTCCTACAAAATCCACTATCATCTGCAGCCAACAGCTCCACATTTGCTGACAGCTGCAAGCCTCCTGACAGCTGACTGCTCCTTCTGAAGCACTGACACGTGCCCCTCGACTCCACACCTAAGGCTGAACACTTCTCAGCCGCACAGCGAGCAAAGTGCCATTACATGGGCATGGTCCACGGAGTCAGAGCCCTGTAGGGTCCTCCCTGGGAGATGAACTGAGCACCCTGGCCACGCTCACTAGGACACAGAGTGGAAGCACTTCCATGAAGGCTTACTGGGATTTATTTCCCTTCCTCGTGTTCTAGAACACTATTTCAGAAAATGATTCAGAATCTTAAACAATTTTGTTCTGCCCCTCAATACGATTGGAGAGAACAGGGGATATTCCAACAACAGACAGAGCACCTGAACAACTGAAGAAGTCAAGGAGAGATGAGTAAAAAACACGTGGAAGTAAATCCTCCAGTCACCTATGGAAAGCTCCACAGAATATATCAACTTCCAAGCAGTGAGAAAGGCTGTTCCTACAGCACAAGAGGATGAGCCAAACAATGGCCCTGAAGATGACTACTAGACAGCCAGCCCATCCTTCAGACATCCACGCTTTCTCACTGAGGAAAGGTCACCACTTACAGTCAGCAAAACCAGGCAATGGGAGAGACAGATCAATCTTTTAAACACAAACCAAAAAAACCCCTTAACGCAGCAGCCAAAAAAGGGTCGATGAAATTTCAAGTGGTCTTCTCTGTCTTCTGTGTTAATACCTCTGTGCTCAGAAAGCTACCACAGAAAGCCTCTTAAGGCAGGGACTAACCTTAGCGGAATAACTCCAAGCGCCCCATGTAAACCGCTTCAGTACCAGGCACGGTAATTAGTGCTGTAACAGTAGCGGCAGTTGCTAACCATGAAGGACCCCGATAACAAGGACTCCCCAGCAAAGATTGCCAGGGATTGTAACCTACATGCACAAGGCTCTGCTTGTCTCAAAATAAAAATGACACTCAAAACCATTTCAGTTAAATATCAGCACCTTCCCATTTCCTAACAAACTGCAGCTGAGAAAAAGGATAAAACAGCTCCCAGAGATGAGATTTCTTTCCCCAGTGCTTTTTTTATCCCTGCAAACCCCATTGTTCCCAGGATGACTGCAGCAGTGACAGAGTCAGGCTACTGGAAGCCACTGAGACACGCAGGACTGAAGTACTCACTGACTCTGCCATGGATCAAGCAATGCTTGCACCTCACAGCTTCTGGCATTATTTACCACTCCTTCTGTAACAGTGTTCAAATACTCCAGCAATGCCAGACCACCCCGTGGCCAGCAGCATCCTGCTTGCTGTTCCACATCAGAGAATCACAGAATGGTTTGGGTTGGAAGGGACCTTAAAGCCCATCCAGCTCCAATCCCCCTGCCACGGGGCAGGAACACCTTCCAATGGATCAGGTTGCTCAAAGTCTCATTCAACCTAGCCTCGATCACCTCCAGCGATGAGGCATTCATGACTTCTCTGGGCAACCTGTTCCAGTGCCTTCCCACCCCTATGGTGGTTCCAGTCCCAGCGCACCAGCTCACTCCCCAGTCATGCACCCACCCCTCCACCCTCAGCACTGAAAGGCAGCCGGCGTTGAGAGGTGGTGGCTCTGCCCAACCGACGGAAGCTTTGTACTGCACCGCCACACTTCACCAAGAGCCATCCCCAGCTGTTAAAGCAGAATGAGGCACCCAGGATCCAGTCCCCTTCCCCAGCCCTCCTGAAAACGCAGCACCCAGGACACCAGCCTACACCCCTCCTGCAGAGAAGCCAAGGACAGCAGACTGGTGCCCCACTACCACTTACTTTTCTTGAAAACATCTGTTTTCATTATCACTATTACTTTTAATTAGCACTTTACAGCAGCCTTGAGCCCTCCCAGCTGGAGGAGAGTTCTGCTCCTAAATGAACAATTAGAAGGTGCGCTAAGGGAATTTTTTTCTCATCTTCAGAAACGACTTTCTCAGCAGAGCTTAAAGGCAAGGCACCTGGTTAAACAAAATTCCCTTGAAGGGGTATCTTCAGGCACTGCTCAAAGCCCGCAGGTCACCCTGGGATTGCTGCTGCATGAGTGGGCTACTGAAGTCGGGAACTTGAAATGCTGAACTTCAGCATTACTAATGAAGGGGTCTTAATGCTTCTGCCCTCCTTCACTTGCTGAACAGCCTCCTCTTCCTCACCTGGTCACAATAATTGCCCTGAGGAAAATCAAAGATCTGAATGCCTATCACACTTGTAGAAGGCCCCTGACAATTTAATTTGCTCAAGAGCTCAGGCCAAGTACAAGCTGAAAAGACAAAGCCCTGTTAAACGCGTAATAAAATAGATCCATAATGAAGCATAATTACTAGAAATATCGTCTCCTGATCAAGCATTTATCTGAAAAAACAGCAACGAGAAATATCCACAATAAAACCCCAGGAGGTGGCCTCAGCCACTTTCAAGAAAGCAGAAAGATGGAGAGGTGAAATGTCAGGAGGATGCCACGAGAAAGGGCTGTCCCACAGGCCACCACTACCTCCCCAGCACTGTACACAGCACAGCATCAACAGGTTCAAGCCTTTAATTACAAACAAGCCATGAAGCTCCAAAACTTTTCAGTCAACATTGATGAAAACACATCTATCATCCCCCTCTCCAGTTCTACGATCACGCTGCTCCCAAAACATCCCAGACTGGGGCAGTCCTTTGGGAGCCGGCGACCTTGGACCCTGTTCCCACCCCAGAAGGGCAGAAACCATAATGAAAGATAACCAAGATGCTTCCCCCTCACCTTTCCCAAATCCAGTCCCTTCCTAGGATTATGGAACCAAAACCTTACAGGAGTTCACATACATCATAAAGTCCAAAAGTCTAATGCATGTAAAAGGAACAGGTGAAGAACCAATAAAGTTACCAATTAATAGACAATTAAAAGACAATTAATAGCTGTCACTGCACTGCTACAACTGCCCCAGGTGCTGAGTCCAAGAAGCACCTTTTGTTCTTTCCCTCAATTTCTTCATATCTCTTTAAGCTCCAATGAAGCAGATGCTGCCCAACAACACTGCATTTATCACTGCTTTGTGATTTGTATCTGAAATCCAAGACTTGCCTTAGTGAGAGTATTGCAGGACCATTTTGACAGTCCTAAAGTCTACAGGACGACAAGGCTTAAAATACCACTAATATCATAATTCCCACCCTAAGTTCTAGACTAAGTTAACCGGTTTCCCCTGCTCCCCTTCACATTTTCCTTCTTCCTTGCACTGTACAGTGACTCTCCTTCTTCCCTCTCAATCCTCTTCCAAACGCTGGGTTAAATTCCATGTTAATGAAATTCCTTGGTAGATGTGAAATAAACTTTACTTATTTATTCAACCTTTGTTCACACCTCCTGTCTCACAAAATTTACTTAACCTACAAAGGTGGGATATTATCTACAGCTTGTAGCCTGCGGTAATGGGCAGAAACACCAGCAGAGAAGATCTTCTGGCATGTTTTGAAACCAGAGGAGTGCAGGAGCCTGCAGAGCCAAACTGGGGGGAAGCCAAGCCCACGTCTGTCAGCGCCGCGCCGGGTCCTGTGCACGTGCTCCACCACCTCTCCTGGACCGGCTCCGAGCAGCAGCTCCCAGCTCTAAGCCCACCTACACTTGAGAACAGCACTGTTTGTATCCAGCACTTGCAATCCAGTAGGGATACGCACGCCACTGCCCCAGACTAGCAAAGGATGTTAAGACTGAAGTACTGTAAAGCCTGACACCAGTCACTCCATCCTGCTCTGCCAAAGTGCCCGCAGCCTGGCAGGTAAAGCGTGCATCAGCCTTGCCAACCATCAGTGTTCCTCCCCACCACCCCCCTGCCCCCAACTTCAGTGCCACAGGGAACCGAGCAAGCCCACAAATGGAGGGATCCCCACCTGGCTCAGCCCATCCTCTTGCTTTCTGTTGAAGCACCTACTTGGCTTTCCAACATCTGTCTCTGGAAAAAGGGAAGTGAATCCTTCCAGTGCCCAATGAGCCCAGATACCGATCAGACCACAATGCAACAAGGGGGGAAAAAGGAAACACAAAACAATTAATTCTTGGCTCCTTGTTTTAGCTGTAGGCAAGGGAAGGTGCATGGCAGAGTGAGGAGAGACTGGAACAGACAGAGGCTGGGATTCGCTCCAAAAGCCCCAGGGGCGACAGCGCTGGCTCACAAGCCCAGAAACATGGGGCTGCTCTCCAGCAGGTGAGGGCTCAGTCAGGCTCCCCAGGTAGAAGGAACAAAGAAAGCTTCTCAGGCAAGATTTCTTCTGACTTTTCTGTGCCCAGGCCAAATGGCGAGAGGCACCTCAGAGAGACATCAGGGCTAAGCTATCAAATAAACCCATCTCCTGTGACCAGGTCTGCACGTAGCCTCCTCCACACCTCCCTTCCACAAGGACAATGCTTTCTCTGGAAATAACTTGCAGAAGTTTTTTCTGTTCTTGGTGGGGTTTGTGATCCCTCCAGCTGAGTGTTTTCTCTCTGGTAAGATGACATGGTTTGCACACACCAGGACCTGCCTGTGCCACGTGCCACCAGGGACTGAACTGCCATGGTGGCAGCGGAAGTGAGTACAGGTGTTCGCCCAAGGTGACACAAAAGGCCTGGCTTGCCTTTTGAACTAAATCCCAGCAGTAAATCTTCAGGTTAATTGTCCAATACAGGAATGTCTTGGTGATCTCACAGACTTCTGCCACTGAAAACACTTAAATCTCTGCTCCATGAGACGAGCATTTTAAGGATGAACCACTTAGCAGCTTTCTAAAAGGTTTCTGGGGAACACGT
The DNA here is from genome assembly GCA_033558185.1 of Dromococcyx pavoninus. Classification (NCBI taxonomy): domain Eukaryota; kingdom Metazoa; phylum Chordata; class Aves; order Cuculiformes; family Neomorphidae; genus Dromococcyx; species Dromococcyx pavoninus. The sequence continues at coordinate 640,210 of JAUMJL010000350.1, read as the reverse complement.
GTATCTCGAGTAGCCACACCTCAGCTGGGATGGTGGGAAGAAAAGAGAAGGAAAACAAGTAGAGAGATGTGCACTGAGCCTGAATCTGCAGAAGGTGAACTTCAAGAGTCCCATCGGAAAGCTCCCCTATATAAGTGGTAGAAGGCAAGTGCTCCCTTGTAAAACCATCCCCAGCGAAGGAAACCGACTCTGGGATCTCTGAAGGACCCAGAGCAGCTTAGAATAAAGTCCCACCTCTCCTAACGTGGCAGGCAGCTACATAACCAAACCTGCGCAACACCGCGTGCAAGAACCTTTTTGGTCGATGTGAATGCCAACCGAATAACTGAAATAGAAAATCAAGTGTCAAAGCACAAATAATTTCTTGCTCTCTGAAGACTTTATCAAAACAGAAAAATGAGCAAATGCACAAATAAGTAAAACTGTGAGGTGGAGAAGAAAGAAACCTGTAAAACAACTTAACAACAGATACACTGGTGTCAGCAAAGGAAAGAGCTGGAATAGTATGACATGAGAAATCCCCCATGTCTACATCATAAGCATTCTGAACAGGCAGCTTGAAATCCAGTCTCCACTTCTAAAGGGAGCTTATTTCTTTCTCTTTGTCAAGGTTCAAAACAGAAGAGACATGTGAAACTCCTGCCTAAATCACTCAACTGCGAGCCGTGCCAGTGTGCTACAGGGAGAGTACAAGATCACTACGGATGTACAGTGACCATGGCCAACACTTCTGAAGGTGGCAGAAGTCAGACAGGTCACCTTTACTAAATGGAACAAAATAAAAATCTCTCAGTCATAAAATAGTCTGGAACAACGTGCAGCTTTTTCAAGACTTGTAACTTCATTATCACAAGTCAATGAAGATGTATTTACTCTCCAGCAGTTTCCTTATGAAAACTGAGGGAACGCTGGTCCAACTTTAACCATGTCCTGCCCATGCTGAATTAGTATTTGCATATTTGATTTTACTTCCTCAACCTTTAAATCCCATGAACATCCATGGATATTCTGACACCCCTGCTCCATGCCAGACATATATGACACTACAAATTGCCTTCTCAACCTGAGGGCTAGAAGAAACCATGGCCTTCTCTTACAGCCTCTGTAACAGAAGGGAGCTGGAGCACTGAGGAAGGGAAATCCTTTGCCAAGGCTGGAGGGAATCCAGCACCACAAGGGAGGCAGCAACAAAAAAAGGGGAAAGGGGAAGAAGAGATTCCTTCCTCCCACCTGGAGGATGGACACCAGGTTGCCAGGAGACTCAGGACCAGACTAGCCCCTGATGGAACCTGGGGCCAAATCAAGGTTGCCCATTGCCAGCTGCTCACTGCTGTACCTTTGGGGGACTGGAGGGGTTTGAGGGTGTGAAACAAGCACAGGAAACTTGGGCAAGTTTCAAGAAGGATCTAAAGGTGACCATCAACCAGGAAAGCTTCTGTGGAATGTGCTGCTCTGCAGTAATGACCCAGGACCACCTCATTGCTCAGGAAGCTTCCTAGGAGAAGAAACATGACTTGTTCCAAAAATCAACAATTCATTTCTGAAGCATAAAAACCAAAGAGAAGAACAACTCCAGAACAGAGTCCAGAAGAGCTTTAAGAAGAAAAATCACCACAAAATAACTGATTTAATTTTACCATACAGACAAGATCAGTAGATGCCACTACTTAGGAAATCCAGATGCTCATCATGTACAAAATCCTGAGTTAGCACCAATACAGAAAGTAGCAATAAGATTTTTCTGTAGAGAGCAAAAAGAGGGCAATATACAAGACAATACAAGCAGCATTTTAAGAGAAAATTCAATATGGTAAATAGCATGTGAGTTAAAAAGAGCCAGAATAGACATTAAATGAGAAAGTTGTTCCTTATTTTTCTTTCAAAAGCAAAACCCCAAATGCAAAGCAATCTTTCTTTCAAGAGCAAAACCCCAATTGGGAAAGGCTTAATTAAGGCCTCCTTCAAAGGTTTGTAGAGGAGGCAACATGAAAAGAAGGCAGGAAAGAAAGACTTGAAACTGCGGGAAGGTATTGCTCTTCATTACGACACTCCTCTTGGAGCCTGCGGCCACCCAGGGCTGCAGGGGCTGAGGGAGGTCAGTGCTGTGCTGAGCCTGCCCAGTGTGTTGGTGGGATCCAACTCACAGAGGCAACACGCTGTGGTCACTCCAGCAGCAGTCTGGTGGGCTCTGCCCCAGGGAGAAAATCCTCTGAACCACCCCGAAACACATTTATCCCAAAGAAGCCCTGCGCCAGCACTGACCTCCTGCAGCCACTCCTCCAGACCACAGAAAAGCTTTTACCTATCACACCTTTTCATTCTGTTCCTGTTCTCTCCCTTAAGCAGAGTGGAACTGTCACAGCATTGGATTCAAAGCCAAAGTGTCCGTTGTAACACAGCCACCAAGATGATGATACTTCAGAGAAACCCTTCAGAGACTGGTGGAAGTCCAAGAACATTTAGCAGTATTCCTTCATCTCACAGCTGAGTGGGTCCAAGTCCCTAACATGGAGAGGCTGCCAAGAAACCCCACGCAGGAAGCTTCACCTCACCACCCAGGCTGCCTCCTTTGTCCTTTTACTTTTCTCCTGCTCTCCCCTCTGCCTTGCAGCAAGGTGAGGTACCAGCTTAACAAGTCAGACAAAGAATGAACTAATTTACAAAACAAGCCTCTAATTTACAAACTCTCTTCCTCACTCCCACATCCCTTCCCTACCAGGTAGGGAAAGGCAGCAGGCACCCTGCCATTTGCTTGCAGGAAAGGTTTTAACTGACTGGGTAAATGAGGATAAGGAGATACCCTCAGGAAGCAAAGCCTAAAGAAATCATTATATCATTCAGCCTGGCCTTCTGTGCATCAAAGGCTGAATGACTGCAGCTCTTCCCTCTATCCAAGAGGATCATTCTGGACGGGAGGCTAAGAAAGTAGTTTGTACTCTTTTTCACAAGTCTGTATGCTCTGTTTATCAATAAAAATAGGAAATGCATGATTTTGAAGCCATCCGGACATCCTTCCCTTTATCCTCAATCTAATTCCTTCCTTCTCAGCGATTCCGTGACCCAAACTGTAGTAGGAGGCAGCTGGAGCCTGGCCAGCCTGCATTCGATCCTTCGGCTCCAAGGGGACATAAAAGCAGCCGTCAAATCTCTGAAACCTGTCCAACCCATGACAGCAGCATTTGGTAGACTACACAGCTTGTCTCTTGTCACAGATGATGCAAGACCCTTTCCCAGGCTCTCTGCAATCTACACCTACGTATGCACCAATCTCGTCAGATCTCAACTCAATCTTTTCATGCCCCCATCTCTTAAAGGGATGTGATAAGTTAAAGACGTTTTACAAAAACATTTCCTTAACTCTGTTGCCTAAATTGCTTCCTGATGTGGGCTACAGATTACTGTAGATAATCCTATGGATGACTCTCCATCCTATTTAAAATACCTCTAGTAGCAACTGCAAATGCTAGCATTAAAAGATACAGCTGGGAACAAGCTATTCAATTAAAATCCAATTTTAACACACCACAGAAAGTGGGAAGGAGAAGAAAGGTGAAAACTAACCCTGCATGACTACATTCTTCCCAAGGACTGCAGTTCTGGAGAACAAATCAGCTTAACAGTATTCTGAGGCTCGTATTATCCATAAGATACCTGCACATCTTGGATATTTGGGGATCTTTGGCCAGCTAGTTACTTGGGTAAAGCAGCATGGCCTTCTCTCCCTGTCCTCACCCCATCCATGGACACACATCCTCGTGCCACCAGAGCTGTTGGAAGTTCCACGAGTTCGCCCAGTGAGAAGCAACGAGCATCATCAGCAGAGCTCTAGCAACAGCTGCTCTGCGCAGTGGTCACACCAGATGCAAGGTTCACTGCTCTGAAAGCAGAAATGCAAACCAGTTCCCTTTCCTGAAGGGGGGAGATGATCTCAGCTGCAGCCACTGTTGCTGCACTCAAATTCTGAGATGCAAGGCTGTTGGCAGGCAGTCCTAGCCCTGCCCGAAAGCTGACGTGATGGCTCCGAATTCCCTGGAGGACCCAGGACGTAAGAGAATTTCCTGGGTGTGTTCATGCAGCAGCAGTAATTGTTCCTACACTCTGGTCTTCTTCTGAAGCTATACTCTGAGGCCCTGAAGATCTGACCAAAAATTGGAATTCGAGGATCCCCTGGGTCTCACTGCAGCCTCTTCAGGCAGGAAAATTGTGTGGCTGGCTGTGCTAGTCATAAAATCAGATGAGCTTTCTGGTAGCAGCCTGAGTCAGAGGACAACCCTTGGGGCAGTCCTGAGTCTAAGATCCTCTGCTGAGGAAGAAACTGATGTATTGTGGACTATCAAATCACTGGTGCTGGGGTCCAAGATGACAGTGACTGATTTTCTTTTTAATCATAAGCTGCAATTGCCAGAACAACCCGTCACAGCCACAGCTCTGCCTACATATCAAGCACTGCTGGCATTGTGAGCTTCTTGCAGAAATGAGACGTGGTGCAAGTCAGAAGCTGGCACTGTGTGTGCTGCAAGGAACACAAAGAATAGCAGCCAGCTTTAAAAGATCAAGGAGGTCCAGACTCAAGGAAGCTGCTGAAGAACCACCTCAGAAAGATGCAAGGCAGAAGGCACCAGAATACACAGTGAGACAACGACCTGGTGACCCTGTGTACCAGAGATCATGGACTGTAAACACAAAAAATTTACAAAAGCAGTAATGAAAAGTGAAAATGAAGCTACAAAGAATAGCAGGAAAAACTGTCAGAGCTAACCCCCCATTGCTGGCCGTGCAGAGGAGCTTCCCACTGCCCACCCCAGTTACTCACACTCTGCCCTGCATATATGGAGGTGCTCAATGTGCCTCAAGAAATTTTTGATCCTGACTTCTTGTTGCCTTCCAGCCACCCCCAGCAGCATCTCTGGGAGATCCCTATAGAGAAGGATGTCTGCTTTAGGACAATTTATGTTCTTTCAAATGTTTCAATTATAATAATCTATTTCATTTCAGTTTCCATTATTCATTACACTAATTTACTACTTGTTCAGATTAACGCATGAGGAAAAGACAAATCTCACTCTCACTTTAAGCCTAGGGCACAGTAGCACGGCACTCTGGCTGCTTCCCACCTCACACACCAGCATACATCCTGCTGGCACCCACGAGCACTGCCCAGGGCCAGGATGACCTCACCTTTCTTCTGGGAGACCAAATGGAAACGAGGAGCGCACTGGAACCATGCAATGAGAGAGACACCCTCAACCCCATAACCACACAGCAGGGGTATTCATCAGATTCCCCACTAGTGATTCATGCCTCCCTCAAAACCAGCAACTTACCTAAGCCCTGAAACACGCCTGACACTAAATTAGGGAACATCTGTGGTTCCCATTCGCTCCAGGGACAAACTTTCTGCTGTTCAGAAGACAAAGAGGTCCGAAGGAGCCACCCCAAAAGCAGCAGCACCCAGCACTAGGGACCCATGGCTCAGACAAGTGAAAACCACCTCAAAACTGAACCAAAAAGAACTCTGTCCACATTCACTGGCCTCGCGGCAAAGCCACAGTGGAACATGTATTTCAACTGGAAGTCTGCCTGTAAAGGGAGGACAGATGTTCCACCCTATCTGGCAACTATTAATAACAAGAACCTCGTATTTAGCAAGGGAGATTATAAGTGAAAGCATGCGCCACAGACACCGGATCTTCAGCCTCTTCTCCCAAGTGAAAGAAGCTCCCACACTCAGATCCCACCCTTCAGACCACAATATGGGGTTTATCACAGGCTAAAAGGAACGTCTGGCCCTTGCTGTATCTTGCTGGGAGTGAGCAAAGACTTAGGACAGACTGGAAAGTTTCTACCAAAGGATATGAAGAACTACACCTTGGACTCCTGAATTCCCAAGGCTTTATTTTCGAGAAGACTCCAGAAAACTTAAATGTATTTAAATGTGGACATAGACAAAACCTGAAAACTTGTAAGAGAGCTCAGAAACGTCCTTTCCTAGAATTCATCTCACAGTAACACCAGGACACCAAGCAGCTCTACTTCTGCTGGGGAAGAACAAGTCAGATAACCTCAGCTGGCATCTTAGCAAAGCATGTGAAGAGATTATCTACCTGCATTTGATCTCGGATCATCCAGCCCACAGCACTTGTATGTACAACTGGAGACTCGCCCTGCTCCCGTGCAGATCTCCCTTTCCAGAGGGCTTGAACCTGCCAACACTGCTCGTAGTGAGCGTTTCTTTTCAAACCAGACTCTGCCAGGTCTGGCCTAGATGGAAACCCTCTTTCAGCAGTCTTCAGCTGTCAGATACAGCCCTTCTCAAGGTGTTTTCACTGCTCTGCACATGTTTCTTTCCACCTGCTCCCCAGCAGAGCCAGCGCTGAGTCCCTGGCTTTCCAGCACAGGGCTGACACCAAGCAAGAACAAGTTCACTCCACTCACCAGACACCACGGCTCTCCAGACTCTCCTCGTCGCACCCCTGGACCTCTCTAGGCACTCCAAGGCACATCATCAAACCAGGACTTGCCAACATTTGCCCAAACCGTTGAGAACCACGCAGCACTGACGGCACCGATCAGTCACTGGTTTCAGAGATAAGTTTTGGCCAGAGGGAGAAGGAGCACTGGGATGTCTCCCCTCTGTTTTCACTCACCCAAGCCAAGAGAAAGGTACTGCAGGGAGCTCTCAGCACATGTAGAAATGCTGTTGGTAGGGCAGGTCTGACACCGACAGACTCAGGCTCTTCCCAACATTTGTTCTGGAGCATCTCTCCAGCGTCGACCATCACATCTCCTCTCTGCTCAGCCGGATCTTTCCCCACGTGATCCCATGCCAGGATTTAAACAAGTGAAAAGTGACCCTGCAAAACCCGCTCCCGTCCACCTTCCCTCCTCTCCTGTCCCCACAAAATGACCAGTTCTACAGGCAGAAAAAAATATCCTACGTTTGACAAACATTTTAAATGACTGGGGCTATAGCTACGTTCACCACGAACAATGCAAAATTTTCCTAATGACATCAAAATCACTTTTACCCTGAAGAAGACACAGTGCACAAACTGCAGAGCCTGGCAGCCTCTCACTGCTATTAACCATTAATAGCTGAGCTCCGTCTGTTTACCAAAATCCTGTGAAAACCTGACCTTCCCCTCCCCTCACTCCCAGGTGGAGACCATTCACCTCTGCTTTCAAGATACCTTCCCTCTTCCTGTTTTCTCTTAATGGTTCATGATTTGAGCTAGCAATTACAGCTGTCATCGCCTCCCTAGAGCAAGGCAGTCAGGCTCAGACTTCCCAGATGCATCTTTGAGTTCGATGTCCAAGCATATGGTGTGTGTAAACAAAAAACTTAACCAAGATCCCAAGACTAAACACCTCCATTTTCACTAAGATACAGATACTAGGACAAAGAAACGAGTAAAAACCGGGCCGGCCAGTAAGAAAGAGGCACAGTAACAGAGCTGACATAACTGAGGAGGAAGCAAAACCTGAAAATTTAACGCAAGATTATAAAAAAATTAGCAATTAGTTCACAGTTAAGAACAGTCAAGCATATCTTAGACAGGTTCAACATTAGATACTCATCCAACAGTTTGTGAATTGTGTTGGGTACAGCGCAGCAAATGTAACACCTGTATTAGAAAAGGGCTGGGGAGACAGTGCTGTGGTTTTATTAGCTTTACCTTGTTAACAGTCAAAGCTGTAAGTATTGTGGAAGGAAGAATAATTAAAAAGACAGCAATAAATGGCAACCAGGATAAAAAGAAAAGCAGGTTTATTGAAGACACATTGTGCAAACTAACCCGGTATCTTTCTTTAACATAATAACAGCCCCTTCCTCAATACCTTACCATGAGGAATTCAGCCAATGAGGACTGGGACTAGCTAAGATTTTAAAAAGGCAGAAAAAAATGGTCCAAGAGAAGATGACACCAAAATAATTTAAATAAAATACTGCCTGAGACAGAGGTTATTTGAAAGGCCTTGGGACTCATTTTGCCAACTAAGTTCACCGACGGCCTTGCTGCAATCAGCAGATAGAGACTACAGGTACTCGTTAATGAAATTAAACTGGGAAGCACATCCAACACAGTGGAAGACCAGAATATTACACAAGAAAAGGTTACGATCTGAGGACCAGAATAACAAAAAAGGAACTAACTCCAAGAACATAAGAGGAAAACTAAATTTCTAGAGTAAATTCCGGGTTTACCAATCAGGGATTACAAAGGAGGAGCAAGACTAGATGGTGGAACCAAAGGGATGCAGCTGTGACAGCAGCAAACACGATCTTAACATGTTAGTCAGGGTGTCTGTTGAGATAAGGAAGTAATAAACAGCATGCTAACAGCACTGCAAGACCTCAGCTGGGACTGCATGTGCAACTGCAACCACATTACAGAAGAAATAACCTAGCTGTTAACAGATGGAGGAGGCAGCTCGCAGGGCGACCGCAGGAACGGATGTGCTCCAGCACGAACCCGAATGGCTTTAACCCAGCCATATGCGTTCCGGCTGGAAGCCGGCGCGTGCACACGCGTGTGTGCGTGGGAGGACGTGTGCACCAGCACAACAGCAGAACACAGGGGCTCAGCCCAAGGAAGCAGTCAGGCTGCAAACCGCGTCCTGGTGAGGAAGCTTTTACATCGATGCTTAGAAAGCAGTGACTGCACCAGCAATAGAGGGCGGGAGCTGGCATTAACGTTTCTAACAAAAGGTAACTGGGGCAACCCTAAATATACCTAAGATCTGCTCTGGTCGATTTACATTTCCACTCTGGATACCTTTCAGTAAACACTGACAGAGCAGCTTTCAACCTCAGACACTCCTGCTGAAGAAAATTACTGGGTTCCTGTGGACAGAGACGGGCGAGGCTTAAAAACTGCTCTGTAATGTTCTCTGAGGAAAACAGGCGACGAGGAGATCGCACACCACTGGAACCAGCCGCATGCACATTACACCACAGTGCCTAAAGCAGTCATGCTGTCCTGTATATTTAACAAGTAAATATTTCTCTGTTTCCTCCAAGCTGAGCTTCTGGGAGAAACCAGTCCAGCAGTTACCATGCAAGCCTCTGGCCACACTAATGCAAGTGTAATAACAGTTTATTGGTTTATAAGTTAACTTTCCTACTTTTCCCTGTTTATTTCTTTTGCTGGAAGATAAGTCAACAGGCCAAAGTGATTGTGCTGTTTATTATGCAACTGTTTGTCAGTTAATATTTGTGTTCCAGCGAGGCAAGGACCAGATAAGTGATGCCTCAGCAGCTGCCCTCCCTGCTAGGAACTGGAGCAGAGGATCTACGGAGGCACCAACAAGCAGGTCCCAGCACGGCTGTGACATCCTCAAGGCTCTGCCAGTCTCCAGATCTTGGCTAAACTGTTCCTGCCTTGCCTCTGCCTCCATGCACTCTTACTGTTCCTAACTGGTACCTGCCACGGTATGCTTCTCTACAGCACACACGTGTAACGCAGGCTTTCTAAATTCAACCCTGCTTCTCCCTGCTTCCACCTCTCCTTCTACAGCATGAGAATGATGGTGGCAATCTCTCCTGGCAGCAAGCAGAACTAAAAGGATTAATCTGCTACATCTCTGTAGAAGTACTTCAATAATTAAGAGGAGCAACTGCTGAACAAGATTAGCAATAGACTAGAATAAAATATAATAAGCAATAAGGCCCCTACAAAAACACATGCTGAGGTGCTACACCTGCCATCCTGGCCAGCTGGTATCCCAAGGTACACGACTGCTGCTTCATCCTCTGCTGCTGTTCAAAAGGTATCAGATGTGGATATTTGTTACTGCTTCTGCTCTCTCCTCCATCATATGCCACTGCTGTTCTGCCCTAGACTCTCACCAAATCCACTTCTGTATTGTTTTTTGCTACATGCTTCACTTTTGAAATGCCTGAAGGAAGCCAGGATCACTGAGCGGCTTTGCTGATACTGAGGGGTCAGGTCTCCAGAGGTGCCCAGACGAGCTGCGTGGCCACACTGTCTTCCAGCTCTGGTTACAGCACCACACAAAGCAACAAGTCTCCATAAGAGGCTTGCGCTGCTTGCTCTGTCTTGGGACTGCAAATGTGAACATCTGCCTCAGGACGAGAGCTGGACAGGGAAGGGAAGCGAGGAACAGGCATGCTGTGTCCAGGCCTTCCTAGCAGGGAAGGCACACTCAACAAAGACAGCAGGTCAATGTTTGACTGGCAGCCAGCAAAGCCACACGATCTACCACGTGCTGGGACCACAGGCAGCCTGCACTGTACACCAGGGACTAAAGGACAGGAACCCGGAGCACTTTACCTACCCCCATTCCAGACCGAGCCCTGCTTTAGCAGAGACCTGAAGAGAGCACGACACATTCCCACTGCATCCCTGTGTTCCAGCAGCTGCCCACACCCCACTCCTCTGAGGAGCTACAGGACAGCCCAACACTGACTGCTTTGCACTTGCTATTTCACAAGTATTTGGGAATGGCTTCCTCTCGTTATGAGCTGGCACCCTGGCACAGCGTGGAGCCCTCCGGCATGGCTGGGTTGGAAGCGGATGCTGCCCGAGCTCCAGAGCACAATGGTTCCTCTTCTCCACACCCTGCAGAGTCAAGACACAAACTGCAAGCACAGAGCGACAGATATCTTTAAAACATGACCTGCAATGTGACCTAAATTCTACTTCTGCAAAACGAAAATAGTAGCTCCAAGTGTCTTCCTCATGCATCACATTTCCTTTGTTTCCTCTTATATTTAGGACGCAGGTTTTCTACCCCTCCCAGGAGGTTCAGGCACACAAGGGAAACCGAAAAGCAACAACGTGGCTAACAGGAGATTTCTGTGAAGTGTTGAAAATGGTTTGCCAGGAAACACATTAAACCAGCAAGAACTGCAATTAGAAAGCCGTGGGAGTTTCATTGCCCACCACACTAGGGTCTACCTGGGACTTCTGATTCCTCACGACTCCTGCAGCACCTGATGCTCCTGGCCACCGAGACAGAGATTCCCCGCTTTCCCTTTCCCCTCTCTAGTCATCTTGTATCAGTACTCCAGCTCTCCTGGAACCCCACCCTTGCTCCTTCATGTGTCCCTATACTGGGACTTTGGTCTTCACACAAACATCCTGGGTGCCATTCTTCTCACAAGTACTTGGCAGCAGATGTTCTTAAGTTCTTCCTAAAAGTCATGTGGATGCAAGAAGGGCCTTGGGAGCTCAGCTGTGCTCATCCCAGGAAAACAGAAAAGCAGAATAGCAGGAATCCAGCTGCTCTGACTCAGAGGTCTCAGGTGCTACAAGCTTTCAGGATGTGGGATGGATGGACCAGAGCACCCACATTCCTTCTTCACCGAATACATGCAAGAAAAGGAAATGTATCTGCACAAAGTTAATACCAGGTGAGACCAGCTCTCTGGAGTGATGGTTTCTCACCGCCCCGTGGAAGCTGGTCCCTACCTGCCCAGTTCCAGCAGAGCAGGGCCAGGCACCGGTCCTTCCTCCCCTCCCACGGCTGGGTGGGTTTGAAGGAGCATCAGCATCATCACACCTGCAGCTCCGAGGCCGAGGGAAGGCACAGGTGTGAAGAAGAGCCCAACAGTGGTTTAGCAGGAGCTGTACCTCTGGGAATGGATTCGATGTCAAGTGTCAGCAAGTAAATTGCTATTGGCTTCTCAATAAGCAGCAGTAGTGAGCTAAGTGTTTCCCTGTGTTGTGCAGGCTCTCTCCGACTCAATACAGCAGTATTGACAGCACAATCACAGGGTAATCCAGGCTCCACTAATATCTCAGCACTTCCTCATTGAAAATACACTTTCCACTTGGACATCAGCCCATTAGTGCAGGCTCACACCGCAAGCATCCCCCTCAACCCGCCAGGACACGCAGCAGCGTAGCCCCCAGCCACTCCCTGGGGCACAGCCCCGAGGAGCACAGAAATGGGGCTCTTTTTGCAATGAGAAATCACCAATAGAAAAACAATGAAAGGCAATCAGAAAGGTCTTTAAAACTCAGGTCTCTGTAGGTTCTGAAAAAAATTGGTATTTCCTTGCTAGACAACAGAGGCTCGTTCAGGGGATTAACTCTCCTCTTGCCCCTTACCCTCCGCCTGTCAGCCTTCCTTGCTATCTTATCTCTAAACTTAGACCACTGATTCCTCCAGGCAGAAGCCTCTCCTTTCATTCACTGAAACCCAGAGACCTGCTCCTGCACATCAGAAGTACCTACATCCTGCTTCTCTACTGCAGGGCACGGCTGCTCTGGCGGATCACTAACGCTCCTCTGCTGGCAAGGACACCCTCAGACAGCTGCCGTGCTGCAAGTCCCCAGGCACGTGGGATGCCTTCACCTGCAGGAAGCCTCCAGAGCTCTCTGGCAGCCCCCTTCACAATGCAACTTATTATAACCAGCTCTGTCACTACGCCTGCGCTCTTGTACACATCTCTGATGTAAACGCTGATCCTGACTCTGATTATCTCATTACAGACTTTCACGGAAATTTAGGTTATTCAATTGTTTTAGATTGTATTACAAAAATCAACAAGTCACAAATGCATGGGGGTATTTCTTTCTGTCCTAAACCAGCATTGTCACTAATAAACCTCAAAACACAGCAAAAAGTGGACAAACATCCCTATTTTACACATTGTAAAATGTATTCCAAGTTCAATGTAACTGAAAAAAGGAGAGTGAAAGTTGCTTCACCTGCAATATCTGGAAGGAAACTCGCATAATAGCTCCAAGACTGAAGCATCAGATCACAGACTATTTCCAAAAAGGCCGTGCTCTTTTTTTTCTAGCAGGAACTGGTAATCACGCACAAGCACGGGTTGGTTGCAAGGCAGATGTCTTGAAGGGAACCATCAGAAAATATGAATTTTCCCCAAAACACCTGCTGTAAGCAACAAATCAGTCCCCAGAGGTCTGCCAGGAAGCTTTTTGGACAATTTGGCATAAGCAGCCACTCCCACGTGCATGGGAAGGCCTGAAGCTCTCACTGGGGAACAAAAGCCTTACAGATCAAGGTAAGTAAAACCAGCAGGCTTTAATACACTTAAAACACATATACATAAAACCATGCAAAATATCTTAACTATTCATGCTTTAGCTTCTTGCTTAACTAACTAAAATTATTAGTTAACTTAGTGATGCAGAGCACACTGCAATAAATAACAAAAATGTCATTTTGGACATTTGCAGGTATCTGATGTTACCAACAATGCGAAGACGAGATCAGAAGGTGAAAATCCTTCTGGAGGATCCTCTCAGGCTGGACCAACCACCTTGGAAACCTGCCCTAGCAGCACACTGAGAGGCCCATGGAGCCACTCTCGCCGCACAGGATGCACCCACAACTCCCTGCTCTAAATTTAGCTGGCACAGGCACGCGGCTCCACGTTCTCCACATTCAGAAGTTGCATTCATGTGGAAAGCTGGAGCCTCACAGCATGCAGCAAAGAAACGGTTGATACATTCAATTTAGCTTTAATCTATTTTGGTAACAACAACAGCAAAACCAGGAGGAGAGACGTGCTGAGGACGGCCGGGCCCACAGCAGCACGTCCAGGGCCTCCACCCGCCCCGCACAACTCTTCCTGAAAACCGTGCCACAACGACTTCACTGCCATCACTGCCACAGAAAACAAGTTCATTTAAAAATGCCTTTTGTGTTTTGCAACCACATTTTAAGACACAATGCCAGACCTTTAACCAAAATGCCTAACTTCTGTTGTGTCCTAGCACTGATGAGGAGCATCTTCCACCTCACCAAGATCATAACAGCATCGAGTAAGAGCAGAACAGCAGACGAACAACGAGAAGTGAAGCACTTCCAAACCACATCCCACGACATGGTTCCCAGCTGGCACAGTGCCATGCTGTGCCACTGGACACTGTGCTGCAGCAAAGAGCTGAGTGGAACTGTTTGGGAAGAACCCCTGCGGCACGGCCACGCTAACATTAAATTGCCAGGATTATGAAGACAAGGTCAGGGAGCCTTCTGTGGCAGATAAAAAAGGTTATTGAGTCTAGAGTCAGATGAGGAACAGATATCTGGTCAGGAAGAGGTTAACGCTGCTTCAGCCTGCAATCTGATAAATGGCTCTGCAGAAAGCAGGTTCTCTCACTTTGAGATATGATGTCACTAACCTTTATTGATCCACAATCAGAGAACTTTGCTTATCTCTCTCCTGTGATATGCTGCCCTCCTGTACTCAACTAGTGTTTAATACACTGCTGGGCATCTTGCACTCTTTATAGCTCACACCACACCTCCGCTTGGCCACGGGGGACAATATTTTACAGGCTGCGCCAGCCCAGCCAGCTTGAGGGATAAGATACAGGTGTGCATCCCTCTACCCCACTGCCTCCTGCAGGAAAACCTCATGAAAAGAGGAGGTAAACAGTGCAGATGTGGTCCAATGTGGTCTTACTGCCTCGTGGACAGTAGCAGATCTCCAGTCTGAGCTTGAGGTGAGCACGTGCCCTCCGAAGTTACTGTTCTCATGGGAGTATTTATTTTCACCCAACTTTTACTGTTTTACAAAAATGACACTTTATATTTATCCTCAACTTCCTTTTTCATATTTGAGGTGAAACATGAACTTAGGTGACTAATGCAAGAACTATAAATGAACCATTTATTCCTCCATGGCAGCAAAGCATTTGCTGTAGACTGTGTGCACCAAATCCAGTGCTTTTTGTTTCATATTTACTAGGGATGCTGGAAATGGCTGAATAGCCAGGTAGCAACATCTGTAAATTAAACAGTTAGATGAGCCACACATAGAGATGACTGGAGAGGAGCTACAGAGAGTCTCAACACTGGCAGGCAATCCCATACCGTGCTCTTCAGCCAGATAATATAGATAGAAGTTGCCTGTGGACTACTCATAGGCATTTCTGGGTTTTTAATTAGCTGTACCTTTGCAGGAGAAAAGCCTGTGTCTTGGTGGGGACAGACCCATGACAAAGCTCCTCCTGCTCTGTGTGTGGTTGGGGCAGGAGTCCTCCAGGAGCAGCATCTACTCCCCAGAGCCAGCCGTGCCCTCCCCAGGGCACCGTGTTCAAGGGGGAATCGGACCCTGCAGCAAAGCATTGGAGACGTGGAAAGACCTTTACACAACAAAAACACTGAGACTACAAGAAATGAGAGCACAAGGGGGAGAAAAGGCCAAGAATAAGACAAAAGTATTTAAAAACAAGTGGTAGAGGGAAGTAAATTGGGTGCTCCTGCCTTATACTGCCACAACGGAAGTGACTTGCTTACACTGCGAGGCAGCTCTTGTTCACACTGGGAAAACTCCGTGTCACTGGCCACCCCTGAAGCCAAGAGATTACCCAGGCTCAAAACCACTCTGGATGTATCAGAGAGGTGGAGCAAAACTTCTCAAGATTTGTTTTGCAGTTACGTGATCCCTTCTGTTTCAATGGATAATCAGTCTTGTAAAGCTTTGGAAATGAAGAGAGTGGCAAGTTTTCAAGTGTACAGATAACTGTTATAAAATAGCTGTGACCTATTTTACTCACTATCCAACAAGCCTAAAAAAGCATGCTCTTGGGTCACTGTAAGCCAAGTTTTAGGTTAGGAGTTAAGGTTTTCCTACTAACGGAAAGACTACACGGAAGACAGGCACAGGCTACCTAGTGCAAGAGTGTAAGGACAGTCAGTCACAATCTGAGCAACATCACTTGTGGTACAGCAAGAGTCCCCTTCCAGAACTGTGCTTCTGTGACTCTATAAATACACTACTATGCAGAAAGGTCAGGGGAGAAGAAAATTAGGAAGAAATGTCCACTTTGCACAGGTCAAATTACTACAAATTACTGTTCTGATGCAGTCTAGTGATTCTTATAGTTTCAGATGTGCACTGAACTTTCTTTTTTTTTAATTAAAGGTCTTTTGAACCACGTGCTTCTTAAAATAGTAAATTACACCCTTCCAGAACTTGTGGAAATAAATGAGGAATGCTGTCTGAATTACCAACCTAGGCAGAGAGCATAAAAATCCCAAACTTAGATTTCCTGCAAGTCAAGAGACATTTGAATTAGAGGTTTTGGACTGTAACCCATTAATACTCCTACTCAGCCGTTAAGTTCATGTACAGAGTGCTAAATATTTCAGGATCCAAAGAAGGAGAAATTCAAGGGCCGGTGGCCAAGTTGAGCTCTCTCTTTGACAGCTGGAGAGAAATTGCCACCGACCCAGCAGAAATACACTTCAGCTGATCCCAATACTAAAAGCAAACCTGGATAGACACAGGGATGCTGGTAATGAATGGTTTTCACCCTGGTGCTGTCTCTTCCTGTCGAGTACCATGCAATATTTATGATGGAAGTCACCTCTGGCGACTCCCTGCTCTGCTGAGAGCTGCAGACAGCAGCTCTAGCCTTGGCCAACAGAAACATGCAGAAAACCAAGCTGAATCCCCAGTTCATTATCTGCACCAGCCAAAACAAGGGAGGAATAATCTGCCATCCACAAAGTTTCACAAACCCCTTATCCAACCCTGGACCGTGGGACCTGAGCTCTGGCCAGGAGGGAGCGAAGGGAATTGGGTCCCTGTGAAGCAACAGGGGGTCAGGGAGATGCTCCTGGAACTGCGCTGCACAAGGTCTGCTGATCTGGGCACAGGTCCACAGGAGCAGCCTGGATATCCCACAGGCTCCTCCCTGGGCACTGGCACCTTTTGGCCACATCTCCCTGCACCCAGGGACCAGTCAGCACTGCTGAGACAGACCCAGTATGCACTGAGTTCAATTCCATCCAGCAGTTACCTTAAAGAAGCTACATCAGCACTTGGGGTGCCGAAATGCCCTTTCCAGCATCGATCACAAAAACAAGAGTCAGCAGTGCACAGCTTCCAGAGAATCCCTTCACTGCTTCAGGCTCTCAATTACGACAGTAACTGAACGGTCACAAGCTGCTGAAATAAAGATCACATCTTCAACTGAAGACAGAGAAAAGAAAAACACAACACCCTCCCAAGCAAACCCTAAAAGCTTATTTAGAAACAGTAGAGAAGCCTTGTTTCAACCTGCCCTTGCCTCAGGCATCAGCATCATCAGGTGTGAACAGGATTCAAATATCTCAATACATAAAAGATTGAGTCAGCTTCACCCTTTGTAACATCTTCTGTTTAGAGGATCTGGTCGACAGGGTAGATTTTCTCCAGCCTTCCCACTGCTGCTATTCCAGAAACGCTACATCTCTTCTAATCAGGAAAGGCAGCCTGGTGCCTGAGAGGCTGCTCCTCTACCTTCAGCACTTGCACTGCACTTTGAGCTATCAGAAATTTAAAGAAAGCATTCAGACAGTTCGACTGTTCAGATGTTTCCTCCGCGAAAAAGCTTTTGGTGTAAATATATCCTGCTGCAGCTCAGCATCTCCACTCCATTACAGATGGATCATGAGACTCAGCAAATCCCTGCCAAAACAGCAGTACTTGGAATAGGTACAACTTTTAATGTACATTCTATACGATAGAGTCACAACATCAGGGAAAATACAACTCAATACAGGCAGCACAGAGGTAACCAGATAAATAACTTAATTTCAGGAGGATACGTCTTTTAGACATAAACATGTTCCAGGGCAGTCTGAAAGAGCTGTCTCGTACCAGTCTCGGCTAATAATTTCTACTAAGGTTCTTCTGGAAACTGGATCTGCCTTGGAACAAACACGGCAGGATGCCCAGCAAAAGAGGCATCACTGCCCAGAGCCAGTATCACACTATGGATGCTTCTTCACCTGCCTAGCAGCTTTATAACAGCAAATACCTTCTCTCCACTGGATTTAATGAAAGGAGGACATTCTTTTTTTAAATCCCCTCACCACAGTTGATGTTCTGCCATCAACTTCACTGCAAAATCAGGGTCCTCTGTTCCAGCTACTGGACCACTCTATGTGAATTCCTGGAAACATCCCTGCTCCCAGCTCTGCAAACCCAGCTCCCCCACCTGAATAAAAGCGAGAACTGAACGAAAGGGGCTGACAGAACCCCTTCGATTGACCACTGTGATTCACAGGAGCCTGGGCTGTGCCCCAAGAGGCAGAGTAGGAAAGGCAGGGCTTTTTCTTTATTTAAGAGGTGCTGCTGGAGGTAGAAACACATGAAAGTCTGTGTAGGACAAGGGAAGGAATTATCCCTCCCATTGATTTTTGCTCTGGGGTATTAGAAAGAACACAGCATTTATCTGGAGATTTCTTCCCAAAGCCAACTACGCACTTTCAAACGTAAATGAGACTTGAAAGGGGCTTATCGGGAGAGGATCTGCTGAAACCTCACCGGGACTGGGAGCACCGGCAGGAGCTCTCTGATCCATATCCCTCTGCCTCTCTTATAGAGCTGAAAGCATCCCCATCCTGAAACAGGCAGTCGAGGGGGCTCAGCCTGCGGAAGGTAGCGGGACAAGAGCTGCAGGACTGTGGGGTTCCCCACATCCCTCCTCTTCCAGCAACCATCCGTTCAGACCTGCCCACCTCTGCTGAGGAGACCCACGAGACCCCTTCTGCAGGACCATGACCCCTGCACATGGAGCCACGAAGCCTTGGCTGCCCTGCGCCACAAAAGGCAGAGGGTTGGAACAGAGCACCTCTGGACACAGCCTGGGGACAGGGACTTGGCTTTCCCTCTACAACCATCTCCATCCTGCAGCAGCCAAGGCTACACCCTGGGAACCATGACAGGATAAACCCTGTCCTGGAGAACCCCCGCTGCAGCATTCCCAAACATGTACTGCTGCCCCAAAAGCTGTTCCCAGAGCAAGCCCCTCTGCTTCATGCAGGCTCTGGTTGCCACGCTGCAGCCCGGCTCACTGGGAAAAACCTCCGAAGCCTCGTCTCCCGTTTGCTGTCTTTCCCAGGTAGCTGGGAGGTTGTAATTGGTGAGGCAGGAGATTAGACATATCGGCAGCCTCTAAGTAAGACTTTAATTTACTGGCAGATCAATAGCGCTAGGGTTATATTGGCAAAGTGTCTACAACTCTATTGACTCACGCAATTCCTCTTATCAATTTATCAGAAATCTGGAAGCCAGAAGATATTGTTTGAAGAAAAAAGGCAGCAGGAGTTTGAACACTTAGCATTGGCTGCCCAATCAGGCTCTCAGCACTAAGCATTTTACAGCAGATGTATCTACTGCAAAGGAGGCTAATATATGATATGATTAAGAGCTAACTTGCTCCCTCACATGCCACACAGCCTTTTCAAGTTGCTTCTCACCTCAGACCTTTGCACTGAGCGAGTCACTAGGACAGACACAGCCCTACCAGCCCAAAAGGGAACAAGAAAAACCTGTATTTCACACCACAAGATCCTGAATTCAGACCCTTTTGCCTGGACCATACCCAGGCTGACTTCAGTTTCCTATAAAACCTTAGCTTTATGAAGCTAAAAGCCCACTGCTGCGCTGTGAACCCACTCACAGGGATTTCAGAAAAAACAGTATTTCGGCACTTACTCAAAGAATGAGAAATAGTGAGGTTTGCCTCCCACCCTTGAATGAAGAGTTGAAAGCACACAGACCATTT
Organism: Dromococcyx pavoninus; assembly: GCA_033558185.1. NCBI lineage: Eukaryota > Metazoa > Chordata > Aves > Cuculiformes > Neomorphidae > Dromococcyx > Dromococcyx pavoninus. Next base: position 620,705 of record JAUMJL010000350.1, on the reverse strand, counting down.
TCTTTCCTTCCCTATGGCCACAGCAGGCATGCAACAAACCTGCTGCCATCTGACAGCAAGACAGACCTGTTCTGGGGACAACAACTTGACCCCACCCCTCTGTGCCGGAGGGTCTGCCCCTCCGTGGGGACCCAAGCAGAGGCACTGAGGGGGCAGCCAGCAGTGGGGACAGTGGGACGGCCTGACAGCTGCCCCTTGCCAGCCTGGGGGCAGCTCCAGGAATTTGGCAAGTTCAACCTTCCAGACACAGCCCAGCTCCCTGCTCCGCTGCAGCCACAGCACCACGAGATGCCCCTCTCAGAAAGCACTGGACACCAATGACCCAGGTCAAATATGAGATCACACTTGTGCTGCCTTCAAAAAAGAACCCAATTTGAACTTTGAGACTCTCTATCAGCAGCAGGTGGGAATATGTCCCACCACAAGTCCTTGCTAAAGCACTGAGCAGAAAAAGTGAGCGTGTGGAGACCTGTGTGAACCCCTTGCTCTTCTGGCTTCACCCCAACCAGAGGTCACAAAACCCATCTACCCACAGCAGGGTAGAGCAGTGGGTAAGGCTCCAGGAGCGGTAACAGCAGCCCTTGCTCCCAGCAGGTTACACACCTCCTCCTTAGCATCAGAATAGAGCAGGAACTGCCTAAAACCCTGGGGTTCCTCACCTCCATCCAGGCCACACTCCCGTCTGCAACAGAGGCAGCCTGATACCACAAGGGAGAAGCTGAACCATCTACACTGAACACTCCTGTAACCAAATAAAAGCTGCTAGGTGCTACTCGGGTCCCCTGCAGAGCTCTGTGCACTGCTGGGGAGAGGAAGCTCAAGGCTGTCTGCCCCAGGCCAGCCCCAGCTCCACATCACACGCCAGCCCTGCATCCTCTTCCAGCCCAGCATCCGCGCTGCCGGGGCAGCACACCAGGGCTTGGCTCCCTCTTTGCAACAGACCAACTCAGCTGGAAATAAAAAAGTTTCAACTAGATTGGAGACATCCCAACTGCTGAATGGCTCTCCCCTTTTTAAATGCAGATTTGAACTTTTCACCCAGGGTCGGGCAGCTGGAGCCCAGCCCAGCCCCAGCAGGGACGAGGCGCCGCAGTCTGCTCTGCTCTGTGCTCGGGCCACGCAGCAGCATGGACAGGGACCACAGCATCCCTGACCCCAGCAGCACGGAACCCGGCATCCCTGACCCCCCCAGCATTCCCAGCTCACAATGGGCAGCAAATCCCTGCAAAGCTGCTGACGCTGCCTGGCTGCACAGGCCCCTCCTCTGTCCACAGCTTTACTGAGGCAGATGATACAGGGGGGAATTCATTTTTCGAGAGCTCTAGTGACTCAGCCTGCCTGTCCCGACTTTAACTCAGCTGGGAGGTCCTAAGCAGAAAGAGTTAAAAGATCATCTCACAGAAGTCCTACTCTGGAGGAAAAACTGGATCTTCACTGCAGGCTTCATAGCAGGCTCTCAAGGCTGACTTAAACAAGACCACTGCAACTGAGAGCATGAATTCAACACTTTCAGCCAACACTTATAAAGATGCCATCCCCTGGACAGCTGATGTTCAAAGCTGCTGCTCAGGTTAGTACATTACTGGCTCCTCTGGGAAGAAGTTTGAGATGTTAACCTGCTCATTAAGGTAAAAAGGTATTTAGGCCTTTCCTCCATCAGGAAAGTATTTTGTGAAGAAAAAAACCCAAAAGAGCAATCTGTTCATGGTGACAGAGCCTAAACTCTGTTCCCCTGGGTTACATCAGGCAAGTCCTCCACACTGCCTGGTGCGAGTGCTGTCTGTGATCAAGTTTAAAGAATGCCTTCTCCACCATTGTGAAAACTCTCTTGAGGCCACAGGATGCCAAGCCTGGGTCAGCAAACCCTATCTGGCACTCTGGACATCCCAGCTCACAAACCACCAGTGCCATTGATGAGCTGTGCCACACAGTACCACTCTGTGGCCACACCAAGCCAGCTTGTCAAAACCCAAAAGTTAGAGGCCTCCAATAAAAAGTTTCTGCTTTTATTATTCTAGATCCAAAACACCCTCATGACGATGCCCACTGGCCAGCCGAGGTCTCATCATGGAGTGCAACACTAATGCTACTCACATCCTCATGCTAATCTTCCTGTGGGAAGACCCTCCTCTGCACAGAAAAGTCTGGAAGCAGAAAGGCAGGGTGAGGGGCAGGGAAAGGCACCTGCCTGTCAACCCTCCCAAGCACTGCTATGAACTGCAGCGGTGACTCAACACACTGGATGAGCTTTAGAGAACCACCCATGACAAGTCTAGTAAGAGAGTTTTGTGTGCCAGGAATAATTGCCTCCTGGAGCTTTAATTGTCAGGGTTGCTATGAGAAACTGACTTTTCTCCCCTTGGATTAATCAAAACCATGTTATTCAGCATGGCAGTGGGACAGGTCTGCAATTCCACGTCGCTTTGTCTTGCAGGATGTGAAATGAAAGAGTAAAAGCAAGAGCAGAGGAAAAACACATCTTCCAGGTCTAAAATCCATCAATGACAGACTCCACTTGATATAAGAAGAGTTTCTTCAACTCAGAGGAGCGCTGGAGCAGGAAAAACTAAATAAAATCCTCACACTCCCCCTCCATTTCACTAGGCATCAGGTGATAGTGAAAATACACAGCTATCAGGGCTCCAGAAGCTGGTAAAAGCCTCTTGACCTGATAGCTACCACTTCCAGCAGCTTTCATACAAGGACATGGAGCTCCACACTAACTTGAGTACCATCCTCTCTTACAGTCGGATGCAATGCAGCAGAAGTCACTCCATTCCACATCAAATTCAGTCTTCTACCATTACTCAACAGCGCAGCAAGGCTCTAAATATGAGAACACTGGAGTGATGAGAATCAATTTAGGAGCAAATGGTTACCAGTTTCCACTTCACATTTGTCACTTCCCGGCCTCAGACCAGGTGTTATTTTCTTCCCATGAGCTGATGGTACCTCAACATCTCATATTCTACCATTTTATTGCCCAAAGAACTCACAAGTTAAATATCATGCAAGTAAATAAAAGCCTAAATACAAACTTTTGAAGTACCTGGCACAAGGGGAGAGAGAATCACCGCTTCTCCTGACAAGAGCCCCGCTGTCTCAAGCGCTTGCACTTCAGATGAGCACTGGTCTCGCACAAGACAGGGAGTCCCCACCTGAAGCCACCCTGAGGGACTTGTACACAGGCTCCTGAAGCACAGAGCCTTTGGAGACCTACCTCATCCCTGAGGGAGGGCTGCGCGGTGCAGCTCTCTTCCTCCACTCAGGGTGAGTCCGACAAGGGATCAGAGGCTGCAGCAGGCTCAGGCTCCTCTGCCCTGCCCCTGCAGCAGAGAAGCCACAGCCCTACCTTCCAGGGAGAAAACAAAGGCTTAAAAAGCAAAAAAGAAAAAAAAAATTCTGACTCAGTAACTGTGAAAAAGCCTTGGCTCCAGGGCAGAAAGGAGGAAGGGTGGGACAAGCATGCAGAGCACAGAGCAGCGACAGTGATTGCAGAAGTGCCCAAGCTCCCAGCATCAGCCAGGAACTACAGCATCATCACAGCATCTGGAGCTGCCCCTGCCCAGCGGTGCCTGGGATCTCCTACTGCAGCCCACACCTTCCACCTCTCTCCTAAAGTAAGGCAAGTAACTCATCCGACCTGCAACTCCTGCAGCTCTGGCAAAAGCAACACCTGCAGGGACCACAAAAATAAGATGGAACAAAAGATCAAAATGAGTAAAATGCTCGAGCCCAACCGAGGAAACAAATATGCCATTCCCAGGAGAAGAGGAAATACCTTCCTTCCCCTTCACAGAAGGAGAAATCAAACTCCCAGCTGATGTCAAAGGCCAACAATTCCCACTCCATCCTTGTCACATCCAGGTCACCAGACAGGCCCCTCTGAGCCTCCCGTCTGGTGAGAATCATTCATCTGATTGCATCTAACGTGCTCAATCTCAACATTAGAAAGCAAATATTCAGCATTTCCAGGACATAAAAAGTTGGTTTGGTCCCTCCTCCTCCACAAAGCTGTGACTTTCAAAGCCAGTCAGTAAAACACTCACCAGGATGCCTAAAGCATCCAGCTACAATGCCCACCTCAACAAGCTCTAGAAGACACGCAGGATAGCTGTCCCCCAAGGATCATGAGGGTTTCCAGCCAGTTCATGTAACCAAGCCTGAACTCTCCAGAGCACAGTCCTTCTTCTGCTCGTGCGCTGCTCCCACAGGGCACCCAGTGACAGTCCTTCCTGCGCCTTGGCATCACCCTTTGTGCAGGTAGTAGGGACTCAGCATCCTTGGCGCAGGCAGTGGGGATACAGGGACCCTCGGCACAGGCAGCAGCAACTGGTGTGGGGGAGTGGGTGGGACAGGTCAGGCAACAGAAATGGGGAGAATAAAGACCTTTTGCTAAAGCTCCAGGAAGCAAAGAGAAAAAACGCTAATTAACTCAGCAGCAAGTTGTTAGTATTTGCATATAAATGCAGCCACAAATCACTACAAACAAGCCAGGACAAGCCAGGCCCATTAGCATAGAGAGCTGCAGCCCGGCCAGGGCTGGTGGGTCACTGAGCAGAGCCAGGCAGCCTGCCAGCCGCTCCTGCGGGAGCGCACGGGGAAAGGGGCCTTATCTCCGCAAACACTCCTACCACCAGCAGCAACAGAAGCCACAGGGATAAGGTTTCTTTCCATATTAAAAAACAAAGGAATGGGATAAATCCTTCAGTCCCACTCAAGAACAAAACAGGAGCTGGCAAGAGAAAACCCAAAGTGATGACTCCCCACCAGGGCAGCCACACTCCTGCTCGCCCAGGATGAGGGCAGAGTGGGCACCACGGCCTGGGGAGTACGAGCCTCCAGCTGTGACAGTGATGCTCCATCGAGTACCAGGGGGTCGCAGCAGCCATCCAGCATCCCCACCTCTCCTCTCCTGCTGCAGGGGTCACCGCAGGTCCCTGGGCATCCAGCCCCACAGACACACCATGGTGAAGGACCTGGCTCATGTCTGCTGGGTCCAGCCACTGCAGCCCCCTTTGCTGGAGCGCAAAGGCAAGTGGGAGAGGCGAGAGTTTGGGGGAGCCTGGAGATTCAGAGGTTTGACTCCTCAAGCCACCACAGAGCTACAGGAGCCTTCATCTCAGAGCTCTCCCTCAAGGGAGGATGCAAAAGGCAGCACGCCTCATAAATAACAAATCACACACCTGATGTGCCAGAAGAACATGCCCAAAAGCCAGAAACAGTAAAATCAACCTGAATAGAACAAAATCCAGGGCTATTACTGCAGTTCAACAACTTCACCCTTCCAAAAGCCACAGTCTGCTTTATCACACTGTATTTCATCTGAGCCTGCCTCCTCACTGCTGAGATTTTTGGCCCTTTCTCCAGTACCAGCAGAGGCTGCAGGTGCGCTTGGCAGCACAGCCCAACCAGCTCCAACCCTCAAGAGCACGCATGGCAAGGACTGGGATGGAATCAGCTCTGTTTGCATTTGCACAATTTGCATTTGCTTAATGAGTCACTAATTACCACAGAGAAGAGGATTCAATACTATACAAAAATTTACTATTTTTCCTCTCAGAAAAAGGTAAAACCTCCAACTCCACCGTTTGGGGGTTCTGCTTGTTGTTACCCCCCGCCTTCCCCCAGCTGGCATCTTTGGATCTAAAAGAAAACTCTAGCAATTACCAGTTTACATCAAGGCTTTAAAAGAAAAATCCCATTTCTAATTTTAAACAGGAAACTCTCCCTGGCAAGATCCCAAGAATCCTTCCTCGGTGACTTTTATTAAATGCAAGTTTCTCGTCACTGCAACTCTGAGCACAGACTGTCAGCTCGAGCAGAAACCACACTGACACAGCCCTGACTCTGCAGACCATCCTGCGGCTCCCACTTCTCCCCCATGAGACACAAGAAGCCCCTCTGAAACCGGGAAACACTCATTAGCCTACACCCAAGCAGGCATTTTCAGACCAGTGTTTAGAAATACATTACCTCCTTATCTGCAGTGAGCGAGCACGCCTGGTTTCTTAGAGAGGCCGCAGCATGACACATCTAAACAGGAGCCAAATTTCAACAATCAAGCAAGATAGAAAAGATGAGCTTCCCCACCACAGCAGATAATGCATTCCTCAACTGTTCTGAAAGAGTAGCAAAGTTGAAATATTCTAGATGAGACTCTTTTTCCCCCTTCATACAAAGTTTCAAAACAGGTATTGCCACAGAAATCACAACAGCTTCAAAGAGCAACTCCCACTCTCATGTCCTTCATCATCTGATTTAGAAACCATCTTTCTTGTTCAAACCCTTGAGTGTGTGTTTGCAGGAGGAATCATTTTTATTTGTCCTGACTTGGAGGCTGGTTGTTAAGCACACATTTTCACTCTGGGGTATTAAGTTTTTCTTCACTAATGACTTTGTACAGAATAAACAACTAAGAAATCATCAGTCTGTAGAAACAATCAGAATCCGGGGTTTTTAGACAGGAATCGCTCTTTAACGACCAGGAAAATGGGCCCCTGTACAAACACATCTGTAACTGCTGGAGGAGGCTGAAGTGATGGGAAACGGAGTTAAACGATGCAGCTAAATCACTATAGCAACTGATAGAGGTAACTGAGTGTGACACCCTAGCCGGACAGGCGGCGCCAGCTGAAGGAGAGGTGACCCAGCACCACACACAAGTAAGAGTGCCCGCACAACAGGGCTGGATCGCTTCATCCCCATCCGAAACGCTTCCACAAACCTGGCAAAGTTTTCACACTTGGGTCGGCCTTATCACACCAGTTCAGCTTTGAGTGGATTAAAAACCCACCCTTCAGAGAGCAGGGAAGGAGCCGGGGTCCTGGTGGTCTCGCCTCCACTGCCACGTTCGCACAAGCGGTTGGGCACGGTGCCGGAGCAGCGCCAGCCAGGGCTGGGCACGCAGGCAGAGCCCCCACCGCTCAGACGTGGATATACAGACCCAATGTACCTTGTCATGGAGTCCTAACACACGTTTGACTTCTAAACACAACAAGAATACCATGCAAACACAGCTGACATCCAGGAGCAAAATCCAACCTCTGTACAACCTGCCATCACGGAGAAGCACGTTGCATGTGGTGGCCTGTGCAGCTTTCCATCTTCCCCTCCGCTGCCGCCAGTTACATTCCAGACCTTTTCAACCTTAGCAGAGACACGAAAGAGACTGCTTCTAAATATTAATATGCAATTGCTTAAATAAAACAAAATCAGTTTTAAAACCTGCAACAAATACTTGGTTTGGAACTGCAATGAACACAAAAGAGAGGATGGGACAGAGGAGATGGAGATACCCAGGTTATGTATGAAGGTCCTGGAGAACAGGAAAGAGTTCCTTCAGAACAGCACTGGCCAGTCCCACTGCAGAGGACTAGGGGGAAGCAAAGGTATTTATATATTCATTTAAGCAGGTGAAAATACGAACAAAAGTAATCCAGGCTAAACAATTGCCCCAAGTGCCTGCCCTGACAGGGGAGGGAGGTTCGGCAGCAGAACTCACCAGGACACAAAACCTCCAGGTTTTTGCGGCCCCAGGCTGCAAACTGCCCTGACTGCTCAGGGGAAGAGTTTAGCAATTCCCAGCCTCAATCCCAAGCAGAAGTACCAGCTCCCCATGCCAGGCCTGTCAAAAGGAGGACACCCAGATGGAGTCCAAGGTACTGAAGGGACCAGCTCCTCCTTCCAAAGCAGGAGGACAGAGCTGCTGCACAGCCAGTCCTGGAAGGCTTCAGAGGGATCTTTTGAGTTTAACCATACCATACTCCTGAAAGGAGAAAGAGAAAATACTAATAGAAATAAATAAATACAAATCACTAAAAGCAGTGCCTTCCTCTCCAGCAGCCCTACACCAAATACACACTTAGACCCTAGTTCAACACATGCTTTAAACCAGCACAGTAGAAAACAAGCAGTCCTCCTGCCATCGCTCCTTGAGGAAGGGCACTCATTCCTGCTCCTAGCTCTCAACTTCAGCACAGCAATTTCTGCAGCAACACAACCATATCCCACAATTATTTCAAATTAAAGGGAAGCTGGCAAAAAAAAACTATTAAAAAAAAAGATTTTTCAGGAAGCTTTCCCCGCCACCCCCCCTCCACTGGCAGAGATTTTTAACCCAGGTCCCTTCCCTAAACTACTTCCCCATGCCACTGCACCAAAGCTCTGTGCCAGCAAAATAAAAAGCATCCAAAGCAAGACTGCCCTTAGCAGCTGTATTGGCTGCAAGAAGATCGTCTCTGCAACATCCTTCCTGCCTCTGCCTCCTCTTCTCCCTGCACAGCACCAGCACTGAGCCCTCTCTGAGATTTACTTGCCAAGAGTCCATCCACATGACCAAACAACAGAAATTCAACATACAGTGTGTGAATACAGCATGATTTGCTTACCACAGTGTAAACCTGTTTGTGGACACTCTTGTTTTGGTTCAAAATGAACTAGCTTTGGTACAGCTTGGAACTGTTTTCAATTCAATTAAGCCAAACGAAAATAAACCATTCTTGAACTGAGAATAAGTCCGCAGGGCATTCTAATAAAAATAATAATAAATCAATGCAAACTTTTCTAAGCAGGGAGGGCTGCTCTTAAGCAAAGGGTTTTTCTGATGAAAATCTTTGAAACAGAGTTAGAAACCAAGCACAGCTTTTCACAAGACACTTCTCAGAGCTGAATCGCATTGTTTACTTAAGACAGTTAAAAGGATATCACCAGCGTGAAATGAAGTCAACTTCAAAGTCACACAGTTTCAAGTCCTAAACATGCCACAGCAATCTCATTTTAGGAAAACACATGCTCTATTTTTGTTAAGTGTTTCTCTTCCTCTGCTGTGCAAGAGGCTCACACAGGGAAGAAGGAACTTTAAAAAAAAATGCCACACAGACTTTCACACAGCACACAATGAAAATAACAAACCCTTTTATTTTCTGCTGCAGTACCCAAAGTAGCTGTTTCTACCAAAAGAAGCCTTATTTTATCATTATCTTCTCCTTTTGTAAACAATCTGTACTATAAGATTCTCAGTCCTCTTTTGTTTCTAGTTGTCAGGAAGGCTGGAGCAATCCCCAAAAGAAGCTATTAACATCTTCCTTGGAGGTAAAAGCTGCCCTGGGATACTTGTACTCTATCTGTCCCATCCTCTGAAGGTGATCTGGGGAGAAGAAGTGGGAGGAATGCTGCCCTCTCCCAAATCACACCCTCTCCTCGTCTGTTTTATCATCAGGCTGCCTCCCGATCCCCTTCCTCTCCTGAGAGCCTTCGGGCCTGGGCACAGCTAAGAGCATCCTTGGTACAATTCACAGGGACTGTACTGTTTAGCATCCCAATAACAGCAACAACAAAGAGAGTGGGGGAGTCTTAATGAAGTAAAACAGAAGTTAAGAAAGCATTGATCAATAATCCAGCAAGGCCTTCAACAATAAACTGAAACAGCTTTTAATAACCCCAATATTTTGAATGTGGAAAAGTGTGACAAAAATACCATCTTTTACCCCTTGGGATACTATGTTTAAATGGAAGGCTGCAGCTTGTTTTGTTTCCCCATCTATTTTAGAGTTCTAAAATGCAGAAGAACCACAAGGTACCATCAATATTAATAAAACAGAGGCTCTGACACCTCTCCACCCATGATCTCTGGGTACCAGTGCTGGAGAATTTCAGTGGGGCAACCTTACAACCCCAACCCACCCACGGAGCCCCCAGCAGTGGTGCACCAGCAGCTCTCTCCCTGCTCCCACCGCCCTCGCCAGCTCCAGCTGAAGAAGGCACAGCACAAATTTAGCAGTAGATGAGAACTTTGCTCCCAAACATCCTGCTGGCCAGTTTGTTTCTATTTGGGAGGCACCTAAATCTCAGAAAGTCCAAATGCTCCACAAAGCTCTGTGAGGCACCCAGCTCTTCCTGCGTGGGCCAAGGTGGGCAGTAAGGAGGGAGATGGTTTGCTCGTGCTCTTTGCCTTCTGTAATAATCTGTACTTTGGTATTTCTCGCTTGGTCTTAGCAATTCAGTAGACTGTGCCACCAACTGTCCCTGTCTTGGCACACCAGAAGAGGCCCAGCTGTGATTTCAACAGAGGACAGAGCTTAGCAGACAGCTCTATCACACTGAAGACCATTGACAGGGACACCGTGTAATCCATGATCTCCGGAGGATGGCCGGCGCTTCTTGCCAAATCTCATCAAAAGCATCTTGCTAATCATTGCTATTTCATGAGCTTCACACTCAGAAGAAGGGGCTGAGAAAAACATGGCTGAAGGAATTAAAAGCAGAGTCCCGACACCCAGCTCCTGCCTGAAGCAACCAATGTCTCACAGCCCAGTGGCTGCTTGGACTAAATGGAAGGAAATCTCAACTCCAGAGACAACCTATCACTCCAGAGACACAAAGTGAGCCTACTCAGAGAAGCAACGAGGGAAGAACGGTTGGTTGGACACTTCAAATAGTGTTGCCAACAGGAGGAAGAATTTGCAGGGGACTTCCAGCAACCAGGTCTACAGCTTGGACACAACTGGGAGGTTTCAAGTGAAGAGACACCAGTTGTGCCAGCCCTCCTGTTAGGCTGACCCCACACCGCCAGCACGGCCCAGAGCAGAGCTCAACCCTCCACAGCAAGCTCTGAGCAAACCTCTGGGTGCTTCCAGAGCTTGGTTCAGTTGCTCCAACATCTGCAGTTCCAGGTGAAACTTCTGCAAGTCTGCCATGGAGGAAGCTTTCAGGCAGGGCTGTGCTGGCACTGGACGCACCACCTGAGGATTTTCAGGAACTCAAGAAAATCTCCAGGACTTCCACGCCACTCAAAATAAAGATGAAATAGTGGAGAGGCTGGTTAAAATGAGGCAACCAAGGAAAAAAAATCTGAGACAGCTCCTTCAGAGACACCGCTATCGGCCAAGTAACTGGTTTCTGAAACAGCAGAGGGGCAAGAGGTGTTGATGGTCACCCCTGTGGACAGGCATCCCAGGCCCGCACACAGCACAAGTCCTGCTCCACACGCAACAGCGCCGCAAGCCAAGGGCACAGGCTGGCAGCAACATCTGGGGCAACACCTCCTCTCCTCTCGTTCAGCCTTGCAGAATCGCCACCAAGCTTATCCTCTCAGCTCTCCTCCAGCATCAGCCTGTGGTGAGGCAGCACACATTTCTCTTCCACCATCCATACTCCTTGGGACAATAACACAAGTTAACCGCTGGCATGCTCCTCCACGCTGCCTGTCCCTCAGGCTGCGCTGCAGAACCAGTGCGATGCCTACAGGAGCTCATCCTGAGGAAGAGGATGGAGTTCAAAATGTACACCTCCATATGTGGCTCTGCTTAGACTTGGACTCTCTAGGACTACAAAACACAGCAGACACAACCAGGCATCCTCCATGACAGCACTCCTTGCTCCCCAAAGCAGTAAAACCAGGAAGGACAAAAAGATGTTAAAAAATGAAGACCAATCAGCCCCATTTCTCCAGTCTCAGAGCACAGGTCTCCAGTATGACCCACCTATTACCCCAACTGTCTCCCTCCTCTTCAAGGTACCAGAACAAAATCTCCTGGCACATGCAAAGCATTGCGAAAACAAGCAAGGCCTACAGTGAATTACTTCATCTCTGACGTGGACAGAGGGGGAAAGGACACCCTTCTCTAAGGACACCAGTGCAATCCTGGCTAAAGCACTGCATCCCCAGGTAGAAAGATATTTATATACCAGAAACCAGTGGGAACGAAGTGTAGCAGCTTGTGAGTTATCTGGAAAGGAGCTGGCGGGGGGGGGGAGAACTGAGAAAGTAACAAAGAACAAAAGTTAAGGATGTAACAGTGCTCTGGGAATTTAAGACACGTTATGATTTTTCATAATTAACCCCCACTTACAGTCTCTGCATGTGAACTATGTATTATCCCATTTCATACTCCAGCTGAGGCAAACATTTGGTGCCTTGCCCAAAGTCAGCGTCAGAGCTCAAACGGATCATTTGACTTCCAAACAAGCTCACAGTGTTAAGCTGCTTTTAACTGTCTCTACGGAAGATGAAAAACAGCAAGAAGAAAGGAACCGGGGAAGCAAGTATGTAAGACTAAAAGGGACAAAATTAACAGGAGAAAATTAAAGAGGAGAAAATTAGGCTCTGACATCTGAAGGAGCTTTCGAGGAGCAAACACCGGGGTGCTGCAGACCCGTCTCCCAGAGGAAAGGCCGGAACTCATGTTCTTCAAAGCCAGAGGTGAAAGCACTGACTGCAGCACCCTGGGGGACACAGCAAGCCCCGCCAGCCCCAGTGGGACCCACTTGGCACCTTCGGCTCCAGCCGCCAGGCCCAACGCCACACCTGCCATCCCCTTGTCCCCAGCACCGCTGGGGAAGGAAGCCCCACTCTCGGCCCCAGCACTGGAATGCCAGCTCAGCCCCAGTGAGCCGCTGCAGCCCAGCTCCTCCGCGTCGCTGCGTGCGAATGACGCCAGCTCTCAGTCCATGGCATGCGCTGCGCTGGGGGGCCAGGGTGCCTCGCATTAGACACCAACAAAGCAGAAGGTTAATTTGAAACTCACAGCCCCGCTGCTGCACGCTTGCTTGTCTCTCCCTCGCCCTCCCTCCTCGCTCTCCTTTCTGTGCAAAGCCTGACATCTACAGTTCTGTCTGGCGCAGTCAGAGGCTGCCAATGGGAACTGCGCAAGGACAGCGGGGACGAGGCCAGCCGTGCTCCTCCAGCCGTGCTCCTCCAGGCAGCCCACGACTGCTTGGCAGTACTTCACTCGCTCACACACCAGCAGGCACAAAGCAGCCTCAGCCCGGCTAGGAGACACGCACCAGGAGCACGGAGCACCCCAGCCACGCTGTCCATGGGTACCACTCCTCAGCAGGCACCAAAGCACCGGCAGCCACCGCTCACCACTCAGGCTCATCTCAGACCAGCTCCTGCAGCTGTCCATTGACATCTAACGCTGTCCAACAGGGCAAACCTAAGGAGAACTACGGCCTCGCACAGCACCTCTGCAGTGGTGCTGCAGAAACTTACTGCACCCCAGCACTTCAGGGGCAGCCTGCCTGCTCTGCTTCCAGAGCGATCTGAGGGTCCGCACACCAGCTTCTGCCACATAAGAGGCACAGCTGAACTGCACAAGCTGTTCTGCACAGCCTGATTCCAGAACACACCTTCACACTGCTGAGCAGCTCTGGTTACCAGATCCTGCAACTCACAAACATTTGCCTAAGACGCCAAGTAGCTCTGTGTACCATGTACTCCCCCTGCTTGGTCTTCTGAACTAACCTCCAGGCCTGCTAGCACATTTTCCCATTACACAGTATTTCATCGAAAATACCTTACTGAAGAATTTCCAGATTCTACATCATACTGAATAACTTTCAACTGACCACAGCTCTCAGCCCAAACAACATGCACTTGACCGCAACTCAGCTGGCTGAGCCTCTGCACCTCCCTTGCCTCTGCCTTCTTCACTCAGTTCCGCTATAGCAAGACGGAAAGACCAAAAACCTTCCAAGCCCATCACTACACGTCACAGACATTCAGGAAACTCAGCAACCCAACCTAGCAAGATCAAGCACATCATTGTGCTGTTACTATCAACACTGAAGTACGTGCTCTGAATTCTGCTACCAGTCTGTTTACACAAGGCAGTTGGTGGCAGCATGGCAAAAGAAGGGTTAAAACTCCTGCTACCAAACCAAGCCAACCAGCCATTTTGGAGCTAGGCTACCCCAGCCTGGGAAGCATGGCTACGAGGCCAAGGCAAACGTGAGGTGGGACACAGGGTGCCTTGCTGCCACTGCCAGGGACCCAAGGGGTCGGGAGTGGCTCCCAGAGCATGTAGGCTCCCATCCTCTCCAAGGAGGGACCCACTCTCCAGCAGGCATGCTGGGCACCAAAATAAACAATTACTAAGACCTAACACATTACAGGCCCTGCAGGCTCCACTTTCCCAGATTCTGGGGTGGAGGGAGGATGCGAGAAAACCTTTTACTGGAACTGCCATGCACATCATCTGCTCTGGCATCACCGCTACGCAGAGCAACCCGTGTGGTTCAGCCCTCACCAGATTTAAGGCCAGAAAGCCCAGGCACTACAGGGCCAGCATCCTCCTGCTCCCCAGCAATGTGCTCACCATGCAATTGAAAACACTGGGAAATGTTTGTTTTCCAGAGGAAAGAAAAAAAATATTGCTGCTCTGCTTTGCCTTTTATTAGCAATAGGCATGTTTGGCACTTGTGACATAATGAAATTACAATCAACAGCTAAGTGTCTTTCTCCCAGCAGTAAACTCAAGGGCAAAGCAAGGCGGTCTGCCAGCAGCAGGGCTCCTCAGCACCCAGACCATCCCACCATCCTTACACCTCGCCAGGCAGCCAGGCTTGGCCCCACACAGCTGGGAACCCAGGCCCCTCCTCAGGGGCTTCTGGGATGCACTGGGAGCCATCCATCAGCTGTAGCCTCTGCGGCCACCGGTGCAGGCCTCCCTTCCTAACACCCCCAACTGAAAAATGATTTCAGATGGGAATGAACTTTAAACTGTGTTTACAGTCCGTCTCTGGAAACACACACAGAGCACACCTGGCACCGAATACCACTGCTGTCCAGCCAACGTTGCTGTGGAGATGAACACGCACCTCCTGCACCGACAGATGGACATGTCTGTCCGGCAGAGCCAAGGAGGAAGTGCTGGAAAGCGCTCGCTCCTCATCAGCATAGTGGGACTCGAGTGAGACCCGCAGCATCTACAGGGGAGAAGGTGAAACACCAACGTAAGCAGGCATGGCCAGCTTTCCCACCGGCGGCTGCGAGGCAGGAGCACGATGGGGCTTCCAGGTCCCATGAGATCTCCGATCCAGCAGCAAGGATCACTGCCTCCCCAGCTGCTGGCAGTGAGGGAAGCCCGATTTATCCACCCTGATTTTATTTTTTTTTTTAAACTAACTGGAATTCATCTATTTCTCCAATCCCTGCCTACACACAAACCCAACCTCGGGAGCAAACAAAAATGCATGAATCGCAGATCAGAGACAAAGCAGGAGGCGGGTTGGGCGGCCCTGCTCCCTCCTGCCCTCACCTCACCCCACGGCGCGAGGCGGTTATATTTAGGTACCGCCACGGTCTGCGGTGCCGCGGCCCCCCTCGGGCATGGCGCAGAATGCAGATTTTCCAGACAACAGACCACAACAGCTCCGTCAAAACCATTAGAGGCTGCAGCGCCCAGGCCTGCGCACAGATGTTTTGATTCCCACTCTCCTGCCACGACAGCCCTCGACAGCCCCGTCGCCGCTGCACCGCCACGCGCTGGACACCTGACCTGAATTTCGGCTCGCAAGGAAGGGAGGGAAGAGGGAAGGGCAACCCCAGACCCTCACTGGAGAAGCTCTTCTCTCTTGTCTCCCCTCAGGGATGGCGGGGCTGGGCTCTTAGAGGAGCACAGGGGTCACTCTGTCACGAGGACATAGAAGTAGCACCCATGGATATCCCGCTCCAGCCCAGGTGGTCTTTCCAAGGCCAAAGCACCCGCAGTCAGCCACAAGAGAGAGGAAGGATCGGCACAGCCCCACGAGCGCCACAGGGGTCCCGCACGTGGCCGGGTCAACGGGAGCAGGTGGGACACAGCTTTGTTCGCAGCCCACTCTTCCCACCAGCCGGACGCACCTGCCGGCACGCGGCCCCCAAAGCCACACAAAGGCCAAACCTCGGCCGCGCTCTGGTGAAGGGAAACGGGGAGCTGTGAAAACGCTTGGCCTCTTCCCAGTCTGTCCCTCCTGAACTGCACCTATCTCTCCAGTGCAAACACCCCTCCAGCTCCGGCACCCACGAGAAGACAGTTGCTGAAAGCTCTCCCAACGCAGATGAGCGAGCCTGACACCAGCGGCGAAAACGCTCAAGCCTCAGCAGAATACCGTGTGGGAATAAAGTTGATGTAAAAACCCGCTGGTTGTTTCTCAGCTTCTCCATACAACATTTTTTATTATCGTTATTATTATTACTATTACTGTTATTATTTTGAAAAGTGGAAGGAAGTGTAAATGGGGAGGCAAACACAGCCAGCCATATGTCTATCAGTTTGGGATTTAGTGATCCCTGCTGAAGCCGTTCAACTGCTGGCCAGGCCCAAAGGAAATCTGCTCCTCCGCGCTGCTCCCGGCCTCCAGCACGACACTGACGGGAACCGGGGCGGGGGGTCAAAACAGAGAGATGAAAGAGGGACACGCGCCTCGGCTTTTGTCAAAGCGGCGGCCGCCGGGCCCTGGTTTGACAGCAACCATGACAAGGCCAGGCAAAGGTGCCAGGCACGTAGGGCCGCCCGCATTGCCTCCGCACATCCGAGCAGCACCTTGGCTCAGTCCTGCGGGAACAAAAGGCAGCGGCAGGATGGGAGGGAGCGTACGGGGGTTCCTGCATCCAAGGGCCAGCACTGCTGTGAGCGGCACCGCTGCCGTGCGTGAGAGGGGATGGAGCGAACTTCCTGCTGCCCACTCCTCCCAAAATGACCAATGTTTAAAAAAGAAAAAAGGGGGGGGAATACAAATACAGCAAAGCAATCTCTGCGTCCAGACGCAGAGTTTCTCTCTCCTCTAATATGCCTTTTGTTTGCTTTTGTTTCTGGCCGAAGGTGGCCTGCGGAGCAAGACCCAGGCGGGAGGGCGGCTTGGGAAGCCAGGTTCCCACACCAAGGCCGACACAGGAGGAAAGCTCTCGGACAGGAAGGCAGAGCGTGAGCCCTGGGCCTGGCTGCCGGGCCGGCTCTGCACGGCGCTGGGGAGCCCAGCGTGGCCCCACTGCCGCCTGCGGGTGCTGTTGGAGGTCGGGGGTCCGAGATGCCCCGCTGTACAGCCAACCCCCCACTCCCCGGAGCTGCAGCCGAAAAGCCACGCTCTGTCTTGCGCTTAATGCCGGACCAGACAGTGCTCCCTAATGAGGGAGCATTACAATCAGCTTGTAATGCTGAATTTTTAATGCTGCCGAGGGCTCTGTTACATAATGAAGGGGGAAACGGGAGCAGAGGGTGGCTGGCGGGGCGTCCCGCTCCCCCCGGCCGCCCCTCGTGCCCCCTGACCCGCCGCTTACCGCCTGCGCCACGGGACAGGTCGCGCACAACACCCATCGGAGCTCCAGCCCTGCCGGGAGGGTGCCACAAACTTTCCTCAAGTGCGTGGAGGGGTGATGCCAAAATGCTCGCTCTCGTCTCCGCCAGAGCTTGGCCGGGAAATGATTTAAAAGCAAAGTTCACGAGCATGTTAACTGCATGCTCTCGTATGTTACCGTACATACAGTCTGCGCAGCTCCTCACAGTAATACCCTAAGACTGTAAATCTATAACCACTGCAATGATTTAGTGATTAAAAACATGATAACATATTGTGTAACTGCAAACCACAGAATCCCTGCCAACTCTCCTCCAAGATACAGGAACAAAAATATAGAAAATGTGTTGCTCGCAGCGGTCTTCCTAAACTCAACGGAAAGATTTTAATAATAATAATAATGAAAAAAACCCTAGACATCAGAAAAAGGCTGGATACAATGCAAGGCTGGAAAAAAAAATTTAAAACACAGTTTTAAATATGATTCTTGCTCTAACAAATTACAATCTAAACATGCCTCTTTTTTTTTTTCCTCTTTTTAAGTTTGTCGTAACTGGAATAACTGGTCTTGTGTGATGTCTTGCATATTCAAAGTGCTTTGTAATAGGATACGGAGACCAAACCTTATTTGCCTAAACTCAATGGGTTTTATTTTTTTCCCCTCTAACCCCCCCATTTCTTTTCCTTTTATTTTCCCTCCTCCCCCCTTTCTCCACTAACAGGGGGGGTGTGGGGGAGAGGCAAAAGGAAGAGAGGGCTTTAAGCTGTAAAAAAAATACCTGAAAGGGGAGGCTGCAATTTGTAATATGGCGAAGAAAGACAAATATTATATATATATTTTTAAAGGCAGCTGTGGGAGTTTTGGCCTCTAAGCAGCCAACTTGACCCCATTCTCTCTATTCTCTTATTTCCCCCGTCGCAGGATTCCTGCACCTTCAGTCAGATTCGAACTCAATGTGACCCTAAGGAGGGAGTCACCGAGCCTCCAGAAAATTGCTCCATATTAAACAGGAGCGAGAAGAGGAGAAAGACAGACAGACGGCCGAGGAAGAGAGACGCGTATATATCTCACATATCTGCACAAAGTACAGGACATACCCGAGAGCAGCTTCAAGCTTGAAAGAGAAACAGAGCTTTCTGGCAACCAAAAAATATATATATATATATTTTTAAAAAAAAAAAAGAGTGGGAGGAGGGAGTTTAACAATTTCAAAAAAAAGCCCCCGCGAGCAGAATTATAAATAATTCAGGGTGCGAGCCCCGCGAGTGCGTGCACATCCATACGCTGTGCACACAGCCAGCCGAGCCGAACGCGTCCCCGCGCAGAGCCCCGCTCGGCTCCGCGGGGCAGCGCACATCGCCGCCCCTCCGCGAGCGGGCAGCGCCGTTGATTCACAGCAATCAATAGCGAAAGAGCGTTCGCAAATATTTAGATAAGCGCCGTGCGATTCGGCATTAAGTAATTAAAAACTGAAACTGAGAAGAAGAAGGAGAGGGAGGGGGAGATCGGCCTACAGTGGCGTTCGCTGCTTCACCTCTCCCATCCCCCTAAGCCGCATTCTTCCCCAAAACGGAGCTCGGAAAAAAAAACAAACACGCAAAACCATACAAAAAATCATCATTTTCTCCCGCCGGCCAGGCCGCTGCGGGGCAGTTTGAGCCACTTCTTCGCGCCTTTGTTTTGCGGCGCGGAGCGGGCGCGCAGCACCCCGAGGTCCCGCGGACAAAGCCGGGATGGAATGGAGGGGGGGGGGGGGGGAGAGGCGGGGGTTCCGCGGGCGCGGAAAAGCGGCCCCCGCAGCGCCGGCACCTGCGCGTTGTCCCCCCGGCAGCGGCGGCGGAGCGGCAGCTCCGGGACGGCGGCACAAAGTTTGCTGGGGGATCGGTGGGTGGGAGCGAGCGGGAGGGGTGGGGGGGGCCGGACCAGCCCCATGCAAAGCAGCCCGGGCGCCCCGAGCAGGAGGAGCCCCGAGCTTTGAGGAGAGGAGAAGGGGGGGGGGGGGGGAACACAGGGGCAGAAAAGTTGCCACTTACGCGGTCGCTGCT
This sequence comes from Dromococcyx pavoninus, assembly GCA_033558185.1. Lineage (NCBI taxonomy): Eukaryota > Metazoa > Chordata > Aves > Cuculiformes > Neomorphidae > Dromococcyx > Dromococcyx pavoninus. The sequence continues at coordinate 601,601 of JAUMJL010000350.1, read as the reverse complement.
CCGGCGGCGCTTTTAATCCCGGGCGGCGGCGGCGCGGGGGCTACGGATCCCATGCAGGCAGCGGCGGCTGCAGCAGCGCGCTCCGCCGAGGGGCCCGGGGCAGCAGCGGGAGCCGCGGGCAGCGGCCGCAGCCGAGCGAGAGCCGCCGCCGCCGCCGCCGCTGCCCAGCAGCAGCATCGTTGTCGGGGGAGTTCGCAGCCCCCCGGAGCGAGGGGGCCGCGGGCGGCGGCAGCAGCAGCGGCGGCGGTGGAGGTGGTGGAGGAGGCGGCGGTGGGGTCGGGGCGGAGCGGAGCCGAGCGGAGCGGGGCTGGCGGTCGCCGGAGCAGGAAGCGCCCGGACTCAGATCTGATGATTGGGAAGAGAGAGAAGAAGAAAAAAAAAAAAAAAACTCTTTGGATCTTTATTCTGCTAATTAGTTTCCTGCAAAAAATGGCTGATTAGTGCAGTGCGCATGTGCCTCATTACCCAGGCACGACGGGAAGGGCTAATTAGCCACCTTCTGGATCAATAAGATTCAGCCCAGGCTGGCGGGGGAGGGAGCGAGCGAGCGGGCGCGGGCGGGGGGAGCGCGGCGGCGCCGGCGCCTGCACCGAAACTTGGGGCGAGCGCCCGGCCCCCAGCCCGCCGCGGGGGGGGCTCGGGATGCCCCGCACAGCGCTGGGGAGGGGGCTTGGGATGGCGGGGGCTCCGCACCGCTCCGTTCGGCACCGCGGGGCCACCTGCCCCCCGCGCCCCGGGCGGGGCCGCACCGCCCCGGCGGGGCAGGGCAGGGCACGGGGACAGGACGACCCCCGCCACCGCCGCTGCTGTCGCCGCCGCCGCTGCTGCTGAAGTTTTCCCGGGAGGAGCCGGGAAAGTTGCGGCTGAGCGCAACTTTGTGCCGCGCTGCCCCGGCGCCGGGCGGCCCGCGGGCGCGGAGGGCGGTGGAGCATCCCGGTATCCCCGCAGCATCCCATCCCCGCGGGCGCGGAGAACGGCGCAGCATCCCATCCCCGTTGCATCCCATCCCCGCAGCATAACATCCCCGCGGGCGCGGAGAGCGGCGGAACATCCCCGCGGCGGAGCATCCCATCCCCGCAGCATCCCCGCGGGCGCGGAGGGCGGCGCAGCATCCTATCCCCGCAGCATCCCGTCCCCGCAGCATCCGCGGAGCCGTCCCCGCATCATCCCTGCGGTGGAGCGTCCCCGCGGGCGCGGAGAGCGGTGGAGCATCCCCACAGCATCCCCGCGGCGCCCCGCGCTCCCATTCAAACTTTGCGGCCGCCTTTTCCGAGCGGGACAAGCTCGGATCAATACAGCCGCGTCCAGCCTCGCTGGGAGCCGGGCTACAGGTTTCACCAGCCATCGCTGGCAACAGCTTTGTCATTTTCTAAAAATAAGAAGCTAAAAGTTATTGTAGAAGAAGGGGCTTTTTTTGTCCCCTGCACAATATGCCTTTTGTGAGTTTAATGCCATTCTGGGGCTCTCTATAGCCCCGGACAATGGGGAACTCCAGGAGGCGGCTGTGCCTCTGCCTTTTTTTCTTTCTTGCTTTCTCTTTTCTCCCCCCACCCCCTCCTCTTTTTTCCCTTTTTTTCTTTTTTTTTTCTTTTTTTTTCTTT